>WKFP01014202.1:328429-342659 GCA_011057875.1 Pterocles orientalis | reverse complement strand
CAGGCTAGAAGCCAGACTGTCTCTTCCCCCCCAGAAGGCTGAATGTATGTCCTTGAGAACAAATAGCAACATCCTAGCAATAACTATAAACGTTCTTCTCTTATCAATTCTCTCCTGAGCAGGAATGCAAAACATAGCTTCTTGCTAGCTGTTTATGAAGAGAAGGGAAAAGGAAAAAAAAATTAACTCTGCTCTGCTTAACCCACGACAGCATCTCCCTTCAGGAAATATCCAAACAGGTTCTAGAAACGAACAACAGCCTATAAAGGGACAAGCAATCCTCATCCTGGAAGAGCCCAACACAACAACTGCAACTATTTCTAAATACATGAAAATATTTAAGGGAACAAACACTGGAACACAGAGACAGCCTTCTGAATCCCTTATGATGCAAGAGAATCACTTTTTAAGCTTCTCTAGGTTTTGGGTCATGCGTGTCCCATCCCTCCCCACCCGCACCTTATCTAGATGTTTAGGTTTTCTCTTCCTCCTGCTGATCATACAGGATCAGCTGAATTCCATGAAGGCAAATGAGATAAAGCATTTCACCTGTTTCGGTTCAACGCACAAGCAGTATTTCACAGCCACATCCAAAGCCTTGGCAGATGCACACTGATCTCCCTAATTCTGCTTTCTCCTCTCAGGCAGAGGCAAGGCCAAACGAACCAGGGCCCCAGTCAGGCTGCTGTCTCCCACTTTAACTCTCTATGGATTGCCGTGTCCTTTGCCAAACTGTCTACAGGCAGGCAGGCCAAGTCAGGTTTCCATGCAGTGAGCTGACCTGCACAGCTGCCATCAGAAAGAACAAACGGCCACTGTGAACCATAAAGAGCACCACACCAGAGACCTCCTCCACAGCACCAGCAGCAAAACAAAGCTTCTTTAATGAGCTCTTTATAGTAGGAAGTGTGATAAAACTTAAAACAGTGAAGCCTAAGGAATACATTTCCAGCTGCAATCAAGTAAGCTCGTACTATCATCACCCAAGTACTCCAGCAGACTGCAGCAGGCTATAGCAGACTACAGTCCTAAAAGTAGAACATTCTGTGCATACACTAAATCAAATCAGGAGGCAATTTTTAAGAAAGTAAAATGTTCAGTCTCTCAATTGCTTTAATGTAACTCTTCAAAGATTTCCTTGTCTAAGAGATTACCAACACGCTCGCTGTTTACCTTATCTTTTCCCATCTAAAAATAAGTTACTCACCAGTTTGACTGCTTCCTGTGCTGCATCTTTACTACAAAAGGTAATGAAAGCATAACCTCTATTCTGACCAGAAAGAGGATCCATCATGAGGCGCAGATCCCAGATTGGACCAGCTTTCTCAAAGAGCGGTACCAATTCATCTTCATACAAGTCTCGGGGAATCTTACCAACAAAAACCTAAAAAGAAAGAGGACACTTAAAGGTTTTTCAGAAATCCAAACTTACTTTTAATACTTGAAAGCTCCTGGGAAAGGAAGTACAATGCAGCATAAACCATCACAGCAGAAACACTGTAGCCAACATAATATATCCTACCAGGTCTTCTAAACCTCCCGCTGTCAGTACGAGGTTTTACATATGGAAAACCTACTTTCGTTGTTTATATTGAAGAGGTTGTAGATTTCCACCACTGAAGAAGTAAATGGTTCTTACCTGTTATAATTCTGGCAACCAAAAACAAAGACCTTACAGACTATCTAGTTGGGTATCCTGTATTAAAGCAGGCTAAGCACTTCCTTGCTCTTGCAGTGTTTTCAAATCATTCTGTAACTCAATCTTCATTAGAAAGCTACAGAGATGGAAAAATAACCTACTAAAATCCTGAAATCGCACAATGCACATTTTCCACTTTTAATATATACTGTAATCTTATTTCTAATCTGTGTTTGTTTCACCTTCCACCAATTTAATGTTTTAATATTTGTCTGAGAAAATTTGGAGTCCTCATGTTTCGGTTCCTTACACAGAGCAATTACAATAAACTTTGGTAAGGTTCTATTGTGGAGTTTTATCTCTTCTGCTGAGATCTCCCCTCTCCCCCACCACAAACTGTTTCATCACTGCAGCTCTCCTCTCAATTCCTCTCAAAACCTCTGAATCATTAATACAAGCAAAACATTCCAAACACCCACTACAATCAAACTATATTTATTTTAACTTCAAATATTTTTTGTAGTAAAAACACTAGCAGCCATCAATCTTTTTCACCTAGGCGAGGCCTTGCCATAGTCATGACTGGTACTGAAGGCTTAGCAGATCATTTCAAAACTAAAAACGCACAGTATGCCCATTTAAGCACCGATATGAACAAACCTGTGAGGAGAACGTGATGACTCAGATTTTTAAAAATGTGCAACACAAATTAACTCCTCCAAAGGAAAGCTAGAACCTTTAGATGTTTCTTTATGTCATACGGATATTCCTGAAGTTCAGTTTCCAGAGTATTTCTTTCACTTAGCTTAGCCTCTCTCAGTTCAGTGTGAACACCAACTGACCATCATTTATTTGATACTGGGGGAAAAAAAGGAATAGATCTATCATACTGAGTGAAAATTTAATGGCAGAACCAACAGGCTTTCCTCCACAGCTTCCTGAAAAGCTTAGAAATCCCTACAGATAGGTATCTCCATCGTCATTGAACCTAGAACATTAATTTCAAAACCCATGCACAGTTTTTAAAGACAAAAAACCTGATACCATAATGGAAATGCACAAGTCAGGAACTCAACCTGGTAGTAGGACAGTGAAACTGTCAGTTAAACCCTCAACAAACTGCAACAGTTTAAGTCAGACAAATCTAAAAAGTCTACATTAGATTCTTTGTTTCAGATGCCACCATTTCCAGCAGAAACTGAAGGTGACATACCAGAACAGAAAACTTGAGAAAAAGAACAAAACCTAATTCAAATACAAAGCCTATTTTTCCAGCTATTTACCAAATATTTACAATCCTGAAAGGTTGTTTCCTCCTTTCTTTCCAGTCTCTGGGGGCTCACTGTACAAACTTTAGACCACCAAGAATTCCACAACACTGGTACTAGCGATCAGTTCAGTAACACACTCTGAGAGCTAGTATGAGAAACAGAATTAAGGATTTAATTTGAATACGTTCATAGCTGGCCTATATTCTAGTCTAACTTCCATTTATAACAGGACTAGGTAACTCTGTGGGAGGAATTCACATCTAAGTGAACTTGCTTTGAGCCTGTAACTGAATTTATTAATGAACTACACAACCAACAGACATGACAAGCACCAGGTGAACATCTTTCAAGGGTCAGAAGAAACAACTGCAATAACTTTTTAAATGTTGTTGAGCTTGAACAAGGAACGTAACTATCAGATGTCTTGTTGCATTTTTTAGTTCCACAACAAGAGCACTGTGGAAAAATTTTGGAAACTGGCATTATCAGTGAAACAATATAAGAGATCTTGTCTAAGCAGGATGCAATTGCATCGGTTCTAGGCTTTTGTCGGAATCACTGACCGTTAGACTTACTTCTTCCAGTTTTGCTTCCTAAAGGACCTGTACAAAGTACTCCATTTTGCTTTCTCCTTACTACTGTTTTAGAAGTTTAATTATGAAAAGTATTAAGTAGGAAAAAATTCAATTTCAGCTTCCTGAAGAATTTTACAGAGCTTTATTGAAGGGTGCAATCCACTTCTGCACTCTAGATGACACATCCTTCAGTGATTTCAAAAGCTGAGCCTCTTCTCTCATCATCACAAGCTAACAGAAGTGTACTGCAGTGCTGCAAGAGCTTCTTCAAAACCTCTCTCCTTTTAACAGTGTCCTCATGTGCTTCACAGTCAATTTTTCCTGAATGCCAGATTTAAGTGCTAATTAATGTAGGCCACACAACTGCTTCATCTCACCCAAATCTACAATCTTCATTGAAAAAAAAGAAATGAAAGTGGAAAAAACTTCTGGCACAGTGCAAAAACCTTCGAACCCCCACTGTTCTTCCAGCACAAAAGTGGCACTCCACTTGTGTACTAAATCCAGCACAAGCTCTGTCTAGTTCAACTCCTGCTCAGTTTATTATACCATTGCTGCTTAAGTTAACCGCTACAGTTATCTGATTCTTCATTCAATCTATTATGGACAAAAGCAGCTTAAATTGCCCCAACATCTCCAGTAACATAACATTCTCCAGATGCAAGTTAGCCTCATGACCCCTCTCTGACTTTTTGTTACAAATTCAGACCATACACCCACAGAGGAGCAGATGCAACACCAACTTACTATTCACAGAGCTAAAAGTAATTTTGCATGTTTGATAACAACATTCAAAGATGTTTATCATATACTTACCCAATAAATTTCAGCTCTGAAAAGAACACGTAGGAATTCCTCCATTTTATTACAGTCTAATCTGTGTAGGTATCTAACCTTACACATTATCTTAGCACGTTATGGGCAAATAATCTATTTATAGAATTTTCAATTTTTTATTTCATATCACCGAAAAACACAGAAATACAAGTCTTGTAATTAGGAGTAGGACTTACTTTATCTGGAGACCCCTCAATAAAACTGAAACCAATCCAGCAATCAGTACAGACTTAAGCCAATTTACTCTCTTCATGCTAGCTACACTGTGCTAATTTTTAAAGTGGTTTGCCCCATCCCTGTTACAGAGGGGTAAAGGGTTGGTATTTTACAGTTATAAATGGAGCCTGCTATTCTTCAAAACGTGTCTTAAATGGTATCATATTCATTTACACTAACAGGTGAAGGATGGAATTCAAGTACCACACCAGCTACCTCCTTATTTTTTGGTGTAACACTAGTCTGGACAGGCTATGCGTGTGTCAGACTTTCTTCACCCGCCCCTAAAGAAGAAGAAAAATTATATGTATTATAACAATCCTTCAGTTTTCCAGAATTTAACAACAAAAAGCTCCTCGGTGAGCAGAGTGAAGAACAGGAGTAAAAATCTGTATTTTAATCTGTTTGGAAAATACAATCCAACCTCATTAGTATTACCCACAAATGCAGACACTACAGGTACAATGTTGGATTTACCGTCCAGTATTATCCAGCTGAAACACCGAATGCTTGTCTTGTTTGCATGAAAGCTTCATCATCCCTGACTACCAGTGGACATGCGACTAAAATTCGTTTTTGTTCCGTATACACTTAAATTCCACCTTGCTGTGACTAAATTTAATATTTGTAACATTTTCCTTCTCTAGTCTGCACTTAAATTCAAAAGTTACTGCAATTACTATGTAGAAGTTTCTACTGTCCATGCATCCTTCAGTGCTGCTGAACTATTTTAAACCACAGTAAGACAACTTAAAGTGGTTTTGTGTAAAAAAATCAGAATTTAAGAATAAAAAAAAATTCTTTATTCAGCATTCCTTGCATATACACTTTAGTAGAGTGATTAACATGATTATCATACAGCATACAATTAACATACCTAAGCAGAGCTTGGTAAGTTATGCAATCCATCAGTTACTATCTCTGAGTTCAAGGACCCATTCTAATTATTTCCCACCACCAAGGAATTTATTTTTCTTCACGGAATATTAACATTCCCTTTAGAAATCATCCTTACTGCAATGCTTTTAAGCATCTTCTTGATGGCATACATAAAAGCTAAAAGCTTCAGCATCTCAAAGGATGCAAAAACAATCTATAAAATTAAAGACATTCAAGAATTTGACAATTTTCTTTAATCTCGTGGTTTACAGAAGACTCTCTGAAAGAACTCCTGTATCAAAGACTAGTCACAACAGTGCGACTGAGAGTATTCAAAGTGTTTAGAATAAACTAAAAAACAATCTGCTAGTGACCAAAACCTTTCAGAACAGGAAAGCAAGGAAATACACAGATCAAGCATTTTTTAACCAAACTGAAGTTAGCCCATAGCTAGCACGCTGCACAGGTTCAGTCATGACCCTCCATTCCCCTGATGTGCTTACTGGCTAGACTTTGTCCTTGGGGGGGTGAGGGAATCTTTAAAACCCTTTCAATCATCTTTAAGAAACACAGTGTAGGGGGAGGTAAGAAAAAGCAGAGAAAAAAGATCTTGGACATTTCAAGCAAAACAAAGGAGCACTGTACAAGCCACATGCTTGAGGATAAGCAGTTATCAATGTTTGCAGATGCAAATGCCAAGTAACTCCTTCCATTCTCACCCAATAAAGGCTCCCATAAACATCTCCAAGTATCAACATCATGTGACTTCACTATAAGCAAAAAGTTTTACACTGGAGCAGCAAGTCCTTAAGTAAAATGAATACTCAAGTTTAATATCTAATCCTATAGGAATTATTTTCTTCTCCAAGCTCTGTACAGCTGTAACTACTTTGCCTTTATTACAGAATCATGTTCCCTAAAGGTCCAGCTGCTCCTAAAGACCACTCACTTGATATTGGACAGCTTCCCTCACACAATCCTTCCAGCAAAATGTTCAGTGGCAACTTGGGATTGTTCAACAAGCTGAACATCCATAAGATTATTTATCAGTACTTTAGTTTTACTGTACAATGCTCAAGGACATATTGAGAGTTAAAGCTACAGTTAAAACATGAAGCAGAATTCATTACATGTTAAGATGACAAATTAGTTGGTGTACAAATATTTACAGCAGAAAGATCCTATACATCTTCAGGGAAAAAAGTCTATCTAGTATGTATCGTCTTAAAAATAGTAACAGTACTTGGATATCCTTAAAAACCAGAAGTTTGACATCAGTGACAGCTCTGGCATCACCACATCTGAGCCTGCACAAGCTATGAGAGCTTCAGTATTATTTCAAGTAAGTTTCAAACACTCAAGTAAGTTTCAAACACAAAAGATTCATTGTCACAACCCAGGATTGTGTTTCTTTCATGTTTTTACCCACAATATTAGAAAAGAGGGCATTTACACTCCTATCTAACCAGAACTATTGAGGACAACAGAGAAGCAGTTCTCAAAAGCTTAAGGGGGAAAAAAAAAAAAAACACAAAACTCCACCCCAAAATCAAAACATCCACTTCATTCTGGTAAAAAAAAAAAAGTGTTAACAATAATCTCCAGTCACTTGTGTTCGAACCTGCTCTGCCTAGCCTACCTAACTATAAGATCATGTTAAGGCGTTGATTACTACACCTTAGAGCTCAACAGCCAGAGCTAAAGACTAAATTTAGTAAAGTATACACCAGTTTCAGCAAGGTGTTCAGCATCTCTGCCAGTCAAACCAAGCAGCATGTCTAAAACAGTGATCAGACTTTAAATCCTACAAACTGCCACCAATAAATTTATTTGGTAGAAGTGTGGTTTCTATAGCTAGTTTGCTGGATTTTGCTACAGCCCCTAATGCTGATTCTTGGGAGAAACATTTTAAGGGAGTTTCCACAAGCTACCTATTCTAGTAAGCTTCAAGAAACTTAGAAGTATAAAACCTTATTCTTAATACTAATAAAGCACAGCCAATTTTACAGCTTTCCTGTGACTTCCTAAAGAGGCTAACCAATAGGACAAAATACTTAAGATCAGTCAAGTCTTTTCCATCATTAATAGAACAGAATAGTCCAGCTGGAAGGGACCTAAAAAAATCATCTAGTCCAACTGCCTGACCACTATAGAGCTTACCAAAAGTTAAACTGTATTATAAATGGCATTGTCCAAATGCTTCTGACAGACTTAGGGCATCAACCACCTCTCTAGGAAGCCTGTTCCAGTGTTTGACCACCCTCTCTGTAAATAAATGCTCCCCAGTGTCAGTGAGGTGCAACTAAATAACATTTTATACCATCACATAATCACCCTGGCAACTCCACTGAGCTGGCAAACAACTTCCAAACTACTTTTCTGAATGCAGAAACACACAAATTTACAAAATGAAACAAGCTACATGGACTCTTTCAGTGTGACAGTTTCACTATCAGTCCATGCAAGCATCAAGGATGTTTCATGTAGACTGAAAGAAAAGCAAATAAACAATTCCTTAAAAATTACTAATCTCAGTTCTCCTCTTCAGTACTTTGGGAGTATCCTCATACAATACCCAAGTCTTTTTCACTTTCAGCACATTGCATGAAATAAACTTGCAACTGTCACTTAAATTCCATTGATGTTGTAAACAGAGTCAAATACCTTTGAGTCACACTTCTACAAACCTATACAGCTAATACCTACACTGGTCACTTTTTAAGAGATGGACCATAAGCTTTAGGGTGGACCGCAAAGTCTGACAATTTAACGATCTATTTCACATTTTAAGAAATTTTACATAGCCTTTCCTAGTATATTCCATCTGCTTTCCCCCCTCAACCTATTATCCTGTCTTTTGCAGAATACAGAGGAATAAGAAAGACTAAGACACACAAACATAGAAGAACGCTTTCCTCTACAATACTTTAAACTTTTGCTGGCAATATAGTTTATTTTCAAGTATTTCTTACAGTTTGCACAAACATACAAAATAACAGGTTAGCCTGCACATACTAACCTCTGTTCCAATACCAGGCTGAACACCAGAATATACAGTATCTGGAGGAGGGCCCCCATATTTCCTCTGTCCTGTAGTTACATCCAAAGTGTAACCAGTCCTCTCTAGCAAAGCCTGAAAAAAAAATTGTCACCTTAGTTGTTGGGGGAAGATAGTGGGTTAAAATAGAAAGAATAAAAGTGTCTTAAGATAAGCATTTCCTTATCCATTCCTTGCCACATTTGATAACAAGGTATATATGGACAAACAGAACCAACAAAAAAACTGTTATTTTGAGGGTTTAAAAGACCATCACCACAAACACCGACATTTGTTTTATACTATAAGGTCACTGGAAATAACTTGTTTTTCTTTTCCCTTATTTTCCACTTTACATATAGCACCCCAAGAACTCCAGAACACCAGGCAAGTCTTTTCACCCACTCTGTACTCGGGTTTTTGCACAGCAGAAGAGTTTCTTAATATACTAATACCTTGTTGAAATGCTGAATTGGTCACAAAGTCATTTTATCAGTGTGTAAAGTCTTTAATATGAAAGGACAACTAAGAAAATTGTTCAATAGATATCAATGTTTTCATACACCTTATGCAACGTTAAGTTCATGCATTTTGGCAACTGCGTAATGAGGAAGATCTGCACTTCAAACAAGCACTCTCTTTTGAACCCTATCATGGGTACACTTCTTTAAAGCCAAGTGTGAATATACTTATCCAGGTAGTGTTGATGCTTTGTAAGTACACCCAAAATTAGTTCAGTCTGTGTACGGGTGATATATCAGGCAGTACAGAATGATCAGTATTTTCTAAATATTACCTTTATCTTTGCTTCGTCTGGTCCCTTCGTTGATTCCTGTACTTTGCTGCCTTGTTTCTCTCTTTGCCTGTAGGTCTTCATAACTCCACATAAAAATGCACTTTTGTTCTGTAGACACAATTTACAAAATAATTCAATTGTGCACATGAAAAGCCCTGGGAATCCACCGAAATTTACACTCCATACCATGAGGTCACTGTATCAAGCCAGTGCAATAAATAAAATGTCAAAAGAATCTTTTAGAAAAATATAGCAATTAAGTGAACAGTCTTATCAGACTGAAAAAATAATCAAATTCCAAGTAGTATTTTTACCTTATAGCACGCTCATTTTTATTATCTGGGAGCTTTTGCTTTCCACGCAAATACCTACACATTTATGGCAATTTTTAACAGGCTTGTGATTTGGGTTTGAAATGTTAGAACACAGCAACACCAATTAATTTCTAGGTTACAACTCTCCTGCCAATAGTGCCAGAACACTGTTTATACTTATGTGCTTACACTCCTGGAGCTCTCACCTTACCTGTACATGCGACAGGTCACTTTCTTTAAACTGCTGTAATACAGAGAGGGCTCCTTCTTCATTAAATTCCCTAAGAGCATCAATTGCTCTTTCATCAAGATCGACATAAGCTACCAACCCTAAAAGTTAAAGATAAAGAAGTTACAGATTTCTATTGAATTTCATACAAACTAAGAACTATGCAGTTTGTTTTTAAAGTCAAAAAGTTAAGTTCCATAGCAACAGAATTATACATTTAATACAATTACATACTCCTACACAAGTATATGAAAGAACATGAGTACAACAATGAAAAAAGTTAAATTAAAATGTATATTCCTAAGCACTATCTGATGTGCAAGATTATACTCCACATGGAAGAGTTTTCTAACATTCAGGAATCCAACCTACTGCATAAAAGCAGTATTACACACCAGGGTTTGAAACAGTGAACTCTGGCTCACTTCTAATAATATGGATTTTGGTTTTGTCCTTCGTTTTAAGTTTCACACTTGCTTCTCTTGAATGGAGCTGTTCTAGAATAAGCTGACATGGGAACATTACAGGTATCCTACTGTACGTGGAAAAGGAGCTACCTAACTAACCATCAAACACTTACGAAGCTCTATCCCACAAAATGCTAGGAAGTAGAATGGTTTGTTCACTCCTTTCTCCAACTTCAAAAGTATAAATCAGTGGACTTCCTGTAATTTTTTTTCTTTTTTACTCACTTGGTTACTCTATGCAGTTCAAGAGCCAGAATTCAGAAAGGTATTATTTCGAGCCCTGCTATGTACCCGAAAAGGCTAGTGTTAATTTTACAGGTACAGACTCCCAGAAGAAACACTGGACCAGTTCTGAGGCATTTTTTCTGTTTAAGGATGTTTACAGGTATTTCATTCTTTTTGTAATGTAGTTGAATAAGCTGTGGAGTATGAGAAGTACAGATCAAGATTCGCACTTTTCAAACGACACAGCAAAATTGATCTCCAAAACACAGATTACTTAACTGCTACTTGATTTCAAAAACGCACAGTAGTGCCAAGCCCAAGGACTACATTTCAGAAGTGATCCTGCATACTGAAAGGCACCTGTATATTTCATATAAGACCTCAGCAGATTAAAAATCCTAAAGTTCAACCCCCAAATTTAGCTTGGGTGTCAAAAGTAGTTTGCTTCACTGACAAAACCCTCCACAATGCGAACACCTTCAGTGGCATTAAGGAAGTCTGAATAAATGTTTTCAGGTAACTCATGCAGTGGAATTACACTAGGTAGTCAGGTTCAGGGCTGAAAAGCTCTTAAATCCCTTGACAACTCCTCACAACACAACCTAACTGCAACACGTGTTAGAGCCCCACAAGTTCTACCCATTTACACCTTCTCTCAAACCATCAAGTGCACATCATCGTGACCCACAGTTCGAAAGTGCGTATCTAAAGCCAGTAAAGCTGGTAAAGGCTTGATGAAAGCTCACTGTGAATGACTTCCAAAAGACATCATCCACGTGAGCCAGTATCATACTGAAGATTGGTAAGGTAATGTTTTTGAACTGCCTTCACTTCATCAGTGGAATTTTGATTCTTTTTCAACAAAAACTGTAATCTTGCCACCACGGCATTCAAGATCAGCGCATAGAGCATTTCTACTGCTTCTTGTAAATCTGTTCGCAGAACACACTCTAAAGAGGAAAAGGAAGCCTGACAATAGGACAAAATAATAAGGGGGTTACAAAAACAAAATAGAAAACCCTTTGTATGTAAAGAAACCTCTCTAGAAGTTGCAAAGACCACTTGCTACCAGCAAGGTATTATTCGATTTGCTAGATAGCTTAGTCCTCAACTTTGTTGAGAAGTGGTTAGTGTCAAACTGCACGTTTCAGTGTAGTAATCAACATGGATTAAACTGTCCACTCAGAACTAGGGAGAACAAAATGTCCACAGGCAGACTCAATTCAAATGTAGTCCCAGGCAAGACAAGCTAGTTGCTTCCCTCACTAAGTCACCTATCCAGCCTCTGAGTGTTTAAGAACCACTGTGAGGAGTTGACAGTAGAAAGTAAAAGCAAAATGATGATTTGGATTGAAGAAAAAAAAATGTACAGTTTAGTATGCTCAAACATACATCTTAATTTGACAACATCTAAGAAACTAGTGCTCTGTGCCCTAAAGCAACTAAGATATCACATACAACACTAAGGATGTGTCAAGTAATTAGTCAACGTCAAACCCAATTTGCCTTTAGGGAAGTCAAAGTAGCAAAACATTCAGAGCTACACAGATCAAAAACAATGAATTTTTAAACCTTAATCTATAAAAATTTGAAAATGGCACGCCCTCACTTTCATAACCAGTCAGAAACAAGAAATGCATATTATACCTGTCTGAAATATTTCATCAAGTCTCTCTGCCACCTTCTGTGGGAGGCCTGCCTCTATCAGTGTCTTGTAGTGTTCTGTGTGAGTTACACTGGAAGTATCCATTGGTTCTTCCTCTTCTTTTAACTGTACCGCATTACCATTCACCTGATTAGCCATTTTATTATGCTGCTGGAAAAAATTCAGGAGCTATATTACAATAAGCCAGAAATAACTAGTTTGTAGGACAATGCATGATTCATCTAAACTAATTTGTATACATGCTGCAAATGACCTGTATCAAAAGTTTTATTTAATACTTTTTGGATGCAGCTGATCTAAGTTTCAAAAGAAAGTACAACCCTCAGTACTGTGGAAAATGTACATGGAAGAATTTACATATTTTTTTTAAATGCACTTCATGTACATAACGATGTCTAAACTTTATCTGCTGATTGTCAGTAAGTTAACTGGTTACCATAGCAGCTAGAATGTACGGGGATACGATAATAACATCCTTCAACGAAGAATTAGAAGAACTACTGCTATTTTCATTTCCCATTCCTCTACTTTTAAAACAATCATATAAAATTTAGTGAACACATAACCCTGCAGGGTAGCTTAAAGTATAAAAACATCATTACTTGTTTGCCGATTTTCACCTTCTTGACTTTTTGCCATGTCTTCCTTCAAACCCAACATGCTGCGTAAGACTAGCGGAACACTTTCTCACGACACTGGCAGAACTCAGTAAGGATAGAAAAATTGCACTCTAATGTACATTTTAATTTGAAGCTGCAACTGAACTGTTCCCATGCTTTCAGTTTTACTCAAATAGAAGCTCTACAAATCACAGCTACTTTATTTATAATATATAACTTACTGGTTTAAAAGGAAGCCATGACTGCAGCATCTTCAGATCTTATATTAAGACTTGCTTTCAGAATTAACAAACTGATTCCAAATACGTGCACTGAAAAATGCACAGCTATCTTCCCAGACAATTCCAGTGGGCTTTGCCCAATTAATTAAAAACAGTTGCAATTTCTCAATTAGCCAGCCAGCTGACATTTGGTACTCTCAAAGAAAAAGGCTGACAAGAGACGATTCAACTACCCAGCAGAGAACATCAGGATGATCAGCTGTCAAGTACAGAAATGAAACGAGCCTCAGGCTTTAAAAGATAGGGAAGAAGTCGATGACCAGCAGTGAAATGATAACCAGACAGACATATGCAGCATGGCTGGAGCAACGCAATTAAGTACTGGAATACAGGTATGAAGATGATTCAAGAACAGTCTTTTTAAAAAAACGCTGAAGCCTCAAGCTATTTACTATGCTGCAAAACGAATCTCCAAACATAACCACACCTCTAACAGTCACTTGCATACACATCCCTTCCAGACTACAGCTCATGAACTTTTTGGAAGATATCCTATGAAGATTTGCAAGCTTGAGCAAATAAAAAAAGTAATCTTTTTTTTCAGACAGAAACATAATGATTTTACTAAAGCTGTCCTGACTTGAAGGGCAATTTTAGAGAGATGTAATACAGCCTCACATTGTTTCTCTGTCAGATGGCACTTCTTTATGCAATTAGCAAGGAAAATAAAGGTTTTTTGTAGCTACATAGCACATAAATATACACACACATTCTGCTATTTAACAAAGAGACATTGCTTTCTAACCAATTCAGTTTACTTAAAAGCTACCATAACTATAGCCTAATTACAGAAGAAAGAAAAGCTACCTGAAGACTACAATAATGCATAACTATCATTACAAGTATTAACTGAATTCTCAAAACACTAAATGAACATGCAGTTTCTATATGTTACAAAAATCATGGAAAACAAAAATCAGCTAGATAGCCTCTAAGAGATCTCAAATTTGAAACAGTGCAGAGTAGAAGGGGCTTAGTTAAACTGAAAATGCTTTGGGTACAGTTATTCTAAATTCCTCTTCTCAAAAATGCATGGAATGATATCTACAAAAAAGACAGACAGAGGGGCTTTTTTTTTTTCATTTCATCTTTTTACTGCCTTATAAAATCAGGTACTTACACATACAGTCTTCTCTTTGTGGCAAAAAAAAAAAAAAAAAAAAAAAAAAAAAAAAAAA
>WKFP01014202.1:297446-328409 GCA_011057875.1 Pterocles orientalis | reverse complement strand
ACCAAGAACTGTGAGGCTAAGCCAACACATAAATACAAAAGTTATTTGAAACAATTGCAAGTACCTTCTAAAGATCAATGGCTTATCTTTTTGTGAACCCAGATTAGCTTTTAAGTGTCACATACCCAAATGTTTAGCACTGCGCTCACTGTTGCTTGTAGCTGAACAAAAGGTTAACAGCTATTGTGTCCAGGTAGAAACACCTCATCTGCAGTTCAGTAACTCAGACTTGTGCCAGGCAAGATTTGCAGCCTAACAGCATGAAAGGATGTCTGCCTTCATCACAAACACTCCACCAGTGTGGAGCAATATCTAAACCCTACGTATCAGGCTACTGCACAGCAACGAAGCAGACCAAATGCTTAAGCAGGCTTTTAGACACTGTAAATTAAGTCTCAGCATTTTAATCACTAGCTGCATGGTTTATTTTCACTTAACTTCTTTATGAGGATACTAATTATTAAGTCAAGTGCAGTGCATGTTCACCAAGCTAGAAAAGTTCCATTTGGGTGTTCAAATTTTAGCTATTTCCTGTCACACAAACATAATTCAAGAATTTTTCTTAAAGAAATTTACTCTGGAAAAATCTGAAGTGACATAGCTGTCAAAATATTCAGGTCCTGACAGCATCCAGAAGAAACGTGTTTCTTCTCAAGAGTAACAGAGTTCCTGCTGGCTTTGCAAGGTTGGCCTGAAATCTGAGATTTGACAGACTCTTCCTCCTCAATGATCACTAACAAGCTAAATTACATCTCTTACAATACTGAATGTGCACTCTGAGTTCAGAGATACACAGGTGAAAGTCACAGCTGAAAAACATCTTTTAGCTCTCCCTCTAGATAACACCAGCTAGATACAGCTATCAAGAAAAATATTTTTAACTGAATTTTATCAGTAAGGAAAACATACAATGAATGTTGTCCTCTAAAAATATTAAAAGCATATTAAAGAAAAAGAGGAGTGATATCTATGTTTCCATGTGACTCAGCCTGTGACAGGCCAGGCCACACAGGAGAGCACTCCCATGCACTCAAGAGTTTTTCATCTGCATTAGGTAACTCAAACATCTAGAAATGAGGGAGACTGAATCAAAAAGATCTTAAGTGCAGATTATAAGTAAAGGATTATGTATATTAGTATGTGTGGGATACGTATTTAAAACATGAAGAAATATATGAATTTAAAACTGTACACAAAAATGTGCTTACCAAATAAGCAGCAGTAACAAATACATGATAATAAATACAGCAGTAATAAACAGGGGCAACTCTTCACAGACAAGGATTATTTCCACTCGTGCCTAGAGGTTACCTAGCTTCACCACCTCAGAACTGCATGTGCAGAGAAGGGAGGACTGTCTTGTTTCAAACTTCACACTGTTGTTGACAAGGTTTTTCTGAAGACTGTGAATACTTGATAATACAAAACATGCTTTTAACTATTCACTCTCTCTTACCTAGAATTCTTGCATCTCAAAAGAATAATTTGCCAAGTGACTAGTCCCTTTTTTAAGCTCTAATCATATAAGTAGGAGGTTAAAACTACAGGTGCTTCTAAATTACCCAAAAATAAGTTTTTCATGTTTCATAACTCAAATGGCTCAAATAATCTTCCTAGAAAATAAAAAAAAAAAAAAATTAACCTACACCTGAGCCTGACAGTGTACAGCACCTTGAAAAGAGGAACTTGATCTCAGCCTCAATCCAACCATCACCAATTAAACAGCCATGATGCTACTATTCCCTGTATTTTATACCATGTCTCTAACAGAGGTTGCCACCCACAGACTATCTAAGTATAACTCCATCCAATTAATTATAAATTCACAGTCTAGTTAACTCCAAACATGCTTAGTAACAGCTTAAATGAGCAAGAATGGCAATTTCTGGCAAAGGGACAATATCTTAAACTACCATAACCAACTTCACAGTGATTATCCATCAATACTGTTTTCAGCCTCCTGCTACATTACTTCTGACCTCACGGAGGAACTAAACCACACTGGTTTAGCTCAGGTGCACACAAAGCACAACTCGTACATAAAAACTATGCACCAAAGTCATTCAACCTGCTTATGTTACTATACCTTCTATCCAATATATTAACTGCGTCAAGCATTTACGTTATACCACATTAAAAATAGCACTGAAGGGAAGTTTTTTGGGTTTTGTTTTGTGTGGTTGGTTTGTTTCGGGTTTTTTTTAATGAACCACAGGAAAACATGCATAGTCCCTACAAAGTTATGCCTTACACTTCAAGAAGGTTCTTTTCAAAACAGGAAGGTAAGAAACACGAGTGAGGGAAAGGTAAGAGCTCACATTAAAAGACTTAACTGGGGATTTATTAAAGCTTCACTTGTTCACAAACATTACTGGCACATCCCTTTATTTTTTACATGAAGGCATTATAGCCATTTCTTTTGTACCGTTTCAATCACAGAAAGTGTATTTTTAATAGCTTAACTATGATATACTGTTTATTAGCATGAACTACAAGATCACTTATTTCAAAGTTATCACACCCTGAAGATCTCTTCACACATCAGCCAGGTTCCCATACCATATCTTTAAGACAAAGCATAGTTAGCACCCTCGCCCCTCCAGCACAGAGTTCTCAGCCTTTCCCACTCCATAACCCCAAGGAATGAAAAAATCTGAGATCTGATCATCTATCACAAGGCTAAACAAGAACTAGCACAGCCCATACAGAAACTATGCCTACATAAGTATCATCGGGAGATGACTTTACCACAACAGGTTAGCAAAGTGCACATCAGTGACATTAAAATACAGAACTGACTGCATCAGCCGCTACTACATTTTGCTAACCTGAACTACAAAGTCTGTACATGCTCATTTCTAACTGGAGGTGGGCACTCATAGCTCAGCTGGTTGGTTGGGTTGGACAGAACAACATTCGTGGCACTGCAGTTCAAAGCAACACTTCAGCAAAAATAAGGTTTGTTCTAACAAAATTATCCTAATTTTTTTCAGATCTTTGCCTAAGAATGCAGGGAGTACTGGCTTTTTTTGACAAAATAAGTAAGTTTAGTATTAGCAAAAGGCTCAAACATTACTCCAACAGCGTTCATATCTAGACAGAAAAACTGAGAGGTAACAATATTAAGGTACTCATGGGAGACACAGTTTATAAGACACAAAAATATCAAGTAGACTCTGCTAGTTTGCAAACACCACAGTTTGCATAGATAAAAAAATTACACTGCAAGGTGAAGAACTCTGGTTGGATTACCTTTACTTTTAGAAGACAGGTAAAAAATTCAGTGTTATGAAAACAGCTTCGTGAGCATTAACATCTTTCACATCACAAACACATCACTGCTGGCAGGATCCTTCAGTGCAGTATACAGGGGATGGGGAATTCAAACAACTCTTTCAAAAAGAGTAGACTAGCATAGCTTAAGAGCGTAATTAGCCACGTTCAAAAACTGACAGGCAACAAGGCCACTGAGACCCGGTAACCAGTCTCATTTTAAAAACAATAGTAATAATGATGTATTTAAGCGAAACTTTGAAGATTTAGTAAAGGCCTGTGCTAAAAGATCGTTTAAGAAAAACAATGTCTTCACAACAAAATTGTGGAGAATTTCTCCTTCGGATCATTTGACAAGTCTTACTCTCTCAACCCAAGTTTTAACCGCGAACATGAGAGCTGCGAGTGCGTGCAGCGCATTTTCCCTCCCTACAGCCGGCTCTAGGGGAAGACACGCTACGCAAGATTTTAAAGCGCGCTGCAACAGCAAGGAGTTTCTGCTGAAAGCTCTCCTCAGTCCCCCCAGGCAAACGGCAGCGGAGGGCGGGCAGAAGCCACGGCCGCTGCCTGCCAGAGACCCCGAACCGCTGCAGTGCTACAGCTCCGCCGCGCCGGGAGGTGATCGCCAAGGGACCCGGCTCCCGCCCGCACCACCGCCACCCCTCACCGCAGCACCGCACGAAGAGCGCGTCCCGGCTCCCCGCCACATGCAGACCTAACCCTCAGAACCCGGCGGAGCGAGGACAGCCTCAGCCCGCGGCCGCGCCGCCCTCCCCACGCAGGGCCCGCGCCGGACCGAGCCGCCCTCCCCCCTCCAGGCCGCAGGGCCCGCCCCCGGGCCGCTCCCCGGCGCCAGCTCCCGCGCTCGGCCGGCCCGCCCGCCCCGCCGCGGCCTACAGGGCGGACACGACGCGGCCGGCAGCCAGCGACACCCCCGCCCCGCTCTCCGACGCGGCGCCAGCTCCCCGGGCCCACCTCCGCCAGCGCCGGGCCTACCTTGGAGCCCACGGTAGCCCACCCCACCGCGGGGCCTACGCAGGAGCGCTCACCCCCGGCCGTGGAGCCCCCCCTCCGCGCGGGGCAGCCCCCCAGTGCCCCCGGCACCTCCCGGGGACTCACCAGAGCGGGGCCTGCGCGGCGCAGCTCGGGCCCAAGCAGCGACGGCAAATGGCGCGCGCTCCTCCTTCTCCTCATGGACGGCGGCGCGACCCCGGCAACACGCGGGGTTTCCCGGAACTGTTTCCAGGGACCACTGCTTCACCCACTCAGGAACTCACGCTCTAAAAGAGCAGTCGGCCGAGCCTATGAGGTGTGGGAGGAGGGACGCGCCGTTCTTGCTAGAGACCAATGAGAGAGAGGCGTTGTAACCAATCACGCAGCGCCTTCAACCCGGCGCGCCGGTAGGGCCGGCGGTGGGAGGATTTAAAGGGGCAGCGCCGCCCGTGGCCTCTGAACAAAGGGAGCGCAAGGACGCGCGGGGCCGCCTCGTCCCCTCCCGTGCGGCGCGAGGGCGGGCGGAGCCGGCGAGTGAGCCTCCGCCTGAGGGTAGCGGGCCCGGTGCCGTCTCCCTGCGGGCCTGGCCGCTGCCCAAGGCCGCCTAGAGCCGGGGTGGCGGGTGCATTGCGCGGCCGGGCTGAGCCGGGCCCGGGCTAACGCTCCCGTCCCGCGAGCGGCATCGCCGGGCAGCCGCGGGCACGGGCCTTGCCGCGGGGCTCTCCCCCTGTGGGGCCTCGTGTGCTGCCGGGCGAAGCCGTCCGGGGCCCGGCGCTGGCTGCAGGCCCGGGGCAGGGAGGGAAGGTGCGCGGGGGCAGCGGGAGCTGCGGTTCGGGACAGGGGTGTGCGGCTCTCTGATGGCTGCTCCCGCTGTTCTGAAGTGACTCTGCGGTGCCGTGTCCCCTGCCCGCTCGCCTGGTTGCTCTGCTCGGGCGCACGGTCCGGAGGGAATGAGGCTGCTGGCGCCGGGGCTGCTGCGCTGCTCTCATCGCCTCTCCCTGCGGCTGCACAACGTGAAAGTGGAGCGGGGAACGCCGAGCCGGGAGTGTTGTGTGGAAGTGAATCCGGGCTGCGTGTGTGTGTGTGCGGGTGTAGTCGTGGGAACTGGCCCTCTTGGGCCTGGTAAGGAAATGAAAGCAGCAGCCGTTGTACTCTCAGAAAAGGTCCTTGTAGGAGTTTAACCGCAAAATCCCTCTCCTGAAGGCTGCGCGCATCTGTGCGGTGTGTTAAGTGTATTTCCATCGCTGCTAATGGGGAGCGTGGGTAAAAATTGTCTGTGATGCCTGGTGTAAATAAAAGATCCAGAAATCAGAGGCAAACTCTTACAGATATTGGAGGTGTTCAGGCTGTTGCTGAACCTGTCAGGTTGCAGACAGGCTGCTTCTCTTGTGAAATTCGCGCTGCCTCTGTGACTTTCCCGGTTTGGCAGTAGTGACAGCTCTTTCCTGAACGCAGGGCATGCTGTGATGTGAAGATGGATAATTGTTCGTTGCTTTATCTATGCAAGGTCACTGCAACAGTTTATTTCACTGGGAATTAAGAATGGCCGGTTTAAGGAGTTCTCGCAGCACAAAAATTGAGAGGAATGGAGGGATCTGAGCATCTGTCACTTCAGTGGTGCTTAACAAACGTCCTGCAAAGCTTTTAAATATTTTATAATATAGTATCCAGGAGTGAAATATGGAGCACAATGTCCTGTCCTGTTGGCTGGCAACTGAACACGATGAGACTGGAGCAAAATGTACACTGAGGTACGTACACTTCTGGCAGTGTCATAATCTCAGTTGTTGCAGCAGGAAGGTTCCTAATGTACTAATTGCCAAAATAAAAGCTTCAATGACATTGCTGCCACTTACCTGTTCTGTAGTGTCATTTCCCAAGCCCCTTCTGGGTAATTATCTATATGCAGATAGTGGGGAGCATTAGCAAGCTCTGGGTTTGGGGAGTTGGGCTTTTTTTGGTAGTTCTCGTTTCCTACCCAAAATCAATATTGACTCTGTGTTAAACCTCACATTTTTTTGCCAGTACAGGACTTTCACATCCTATTTTTCTTCTAAGATATGAATAATTGAAGCAACTCATAAATCGGTGTTCATAAAATAGAATTGTCATTAAGCATGGCTTAACTCTAAGCTGCCCTTCTTCCACCCCACATTCTTTAAGAGGATCTAGCGCTATTACTGTTTCACGGGGATATTATATTTACACTGAAATTATTTCCCTGATAATACTGATTCCATCAAGCAGTCTAGTTGATATTTTTTTTGCTGTGGTGAGGTCTATAAGCTTTTATACACATGATAGTAGAAACCTTGTTACACTAAGAAAAATAGTTTGAAAATCCTTCGCTTGTGTGCTGCAGACTTGTCTGTAACGGGCCTGACCGAATTCTGGCAGGAAGGCACACCTGCATCCTTCATGACCTCTGCGGTTCTCTGCCTATGCCACCTGGGCATGAGCTGTTCTGAGTGAATCGTGCTCCTCTCTGTCACCAGGCGGAGGTGGCCCTTTCCTGCCATTTTCACTTTTGGATGTTCTTGCCCTCTGTGTTTTGGGGGTTTGCCACCCTTTCTATAAGCAGGCTCTGCCCTGCTGTTACTCTCTGGGTGATGATGGGTAAAGGCAGCAGGACAGCAGAAGGGTTTCGTAGTTTACACAAGGCAGCTGCTTGCTCACCCTCCCCCTTCCCAGTGCTGGGGGAGAGAATTAAAGAGGTGAAGGGGAAAAAGAAACTTCTAGGTTGAGATAAGAACAATTTAATAACTAAGCTACATGATATTGAAAATAATAATAGTGATATACACAAATAAGTGACACACAGTGACACTGCTCACCAGCCGATGACCAAGGCTCAGCCACTTCCTCACTAATGATCCTGAATCTGGGAGGGTCCTGAAACTGCAATCCTGGAACAGAGATGAGAGACCAGGTGTCTAAGAGACCAAGATGACCCTGAGAGAGAGGTGACCCAGAGGGAGACAACCCAGAGCAAGAGAGAGCCCTGCGGACAGAGCCTCCCCTCTCCCCTGGCCATGCCGGGCATGGGATGAACAGACCATGGGCCAGTTTGGTCTCAGTCCTGAACCTGAGGTGGAATCCTGGGCTGGTCACTGGGGCTGTGCTCCCTCCCAGCTCCTCCTGCCCCTGCAGACACGGGCACAGCAGAGAAGCTGGAAAGTCCTTGAGTGTCCTGGCAGCAGCTCTGCCCATCAGTGTGTGATCAGCTTCTCCCCAGCACAAACCCCAACAGCTTCACACTAGATATTGCGAAGTTAACTCTGTCCCAGCTGACACCAGGACAGAAGGTATCCTCTATTGCATTGATATTTTGTACAAAGGGGCCAGAGCTGGCAGGCTGTAGACCTCAGCCCTTATCACTCCAGAATATCTGCAGCTACAGCCACCCCAGCTTCTGTGTGCGCTTTGGCAGCCGCTTTGGTCTCATGCTCCGTGCAATAGCCTCAGCCCCAAATGATCTGAATGTTGAACTCCTCTCACCAGGAGCAAGCTGTGGCCTGCAGTCAGTGGGGTTATTACAGTGCCAGATGATAGCTGTAATATATATATTTCTATATAATATAGAAATATGTATATAGAAATAGATATATATAGAAAGATGATAGCTTTCAGGCAAGCTGAGCCTGAAAGGAGGTCCCACATGCTCTGAGATGAAGAATAATTTTAAATCTTTGCTAGATTTTTCAATTTTAATTTTTGCTAGAAAATCTTGGAATGATACTAGTTACATCTCTCTCTGGTTGGAACTAAACAGATGCACACAAGATCCGATTTAGTCCTGGGCCAAGGCAAGGCAGAACAAAAACCATCTTGGAACAAAGGACAAGGTTAATCTCAGCTGCAGAGAGCTGGCTTGCATCAGTCTGGGAGGGCAGGCAACAAGTCTCACTGTCTCGTGAACATGCAGAAGGTCACAGTGTCCCTGCAGCCATCAGCTGAGAACGAAGCGGGGAGGAGGGATCCCGGCTCCCAGCACCGGGGCTGCCTGTGCTTTTCTGACTCCTGCCCCAGGAGTGCCTGGATGCTGGCAGGGGAGAAAGGTGAGCAGACAGAGCAAAGGAGGTGAAGGGCTCAGCAGCTGTATGGATTTACCCTGCAACCTGTTGACATTTTCCTATTGTCTTAACGGCCAGCGGTGAAGCTCTGCCGCTCCTCCTCCAAGCTTGCACTGAAATTCCTTTGTTTCCACATCGGTGGCAAGATGACAGAGTTGATTCTGCTGTAGCCTGTGTGTGAGCTGGTGACATGTATATGGAATATGCCGCTTTCCAGTGCTTTAGAATTTTACACGGAACAATATCCAGTGCAGCAGTTATGGATAATGTGTTGTGGACGTGCCTGTCTCCAGCAAACATCTCGTCCTCTGATGCTCTGCATGCAGCTGCTCTTGTGTTTGCCAAAGCCCAGGCTTCCAATGAGAAGAGGTTTATCTCAAAAAAAAAAAACCAAAAACAAGAAAACCTACAGGCTTTATTTATCAGTGAGGAACTTTCTGAAAGCCCCCAGTCTGTTCCACCCCTTCAAGCAAGAAAATGCTCAGGAAAATTTCTGCCTCCAGAGGCTATGCTGCTGTTATTGCCATGGCTTTTTTTGCATGTGTTTGTTTTGCCTTGCACAGAGACAGTTTATTTGATTTGGGGGAAACATAAATGTGTGTTTTGCCTTTGTCCTACCTCATTCCCCTCTTCTGCTCTGGAGCGGGGAGGACTGGCATGACAAAAAGGCCCAAAGGGACCAGCCTGGACTGGGTATCTTGCACTGAAACCAGCTTGTTAAAGATCTTGGGCACATCGCTTTCCTCTCTTGTCACTTCTGTTCCCACACATCCAGCCAAGGATTCTTGGCACTTTCCATCATATTTGTGTAGGATGCAGCACAAACTAAGAGCCTTGGGAGGAAGCTTCTGTTTGCTGCAGCAATAATCACCAGCAGGGTTCTAACACTTTTCCTGTTCCTGCAGTGGCCAGCGGTGTTGGACCGCAGCGACACGGTACTGACAGAGCATCTGGGCGTAAGGAAAGAGATGCATCTGAGTGAAATGTAAAGGCCACTCCAAGAAGTTTCAACCTTTTCTTCATGAATCTGCGCTGTAGGTGGCTGCTGAGAGTTGTGAACAGGGTCGGTCCAGCCCTGAGGACCAACGGAATGAGCAGCGTGCACCAGTGCTGGCAGGGAAGAGAGAAGAATCCCTTCCGTTGCGTACCACTGTGCCTGCAGGACAGGAGACTGTTCATGCCAACAGCCATTCCCGAGCAACTGAGGAAACTCAATCAGCTCCTCTGTGGCCTGTTATCTGAGTTACGCGCCGTCCGTGCACCCTGACCAGCCTCAAACATCAGGTTCAGGTTTTGGTAGCTCTGCCCCAGAAATGGCCAGTGGTTTTTATCTCCTGATTTCGAGAAGACCACAGGGGCCTGTCCTCCAGGTTGCGATGGAGCGAGGAGGAGTTCTGGGAAGGTCCCTGCACAGCTTGTACCTTCATAACCCCCCAGCGATCGCGGCAGGTCCGAGATGTAATCCTGTTTTACTCCTCAGCACTCCTGCTCTGGAGTGGAGTTCTCCAGCAAACCACGGGCACCGACGTGGCTGCAGCCCGTAGCTGGCATCTCCCCATCTGCTGGCCCTGGAAGCAGGTGGCCGAACCCCAGACAAACTGCTTGCTCCTGGCCACCCAAATGCTCACATCGTTTGTCAGTACTGCAGTGCACTCCAGGACACCAAGCTGTTGGTGAACATCCATCAGACCAGATGCAATCATCTTAAATCACCTCAAGTCATCTCAAATCATCTCCGCCTTCTTGGAGCTGAAACACTTCTGGCAGGAGGTCTGTCTGTAACTCAGACTGGGACATCTTTCACATTTACCTGTCTCTGATGTGTTTCATCACAAGCACTGTCAAAGGAGCTGCAGAAAAAACACGTTACAAGCCTTCAAGCTGGTGCTACTGCCATATTGCACGGCACTTGGAAGAAAAACCTCATGAAAGCACCCCAGATCCAGTGCACTCATCTGCGATGGGCTACTGCTGTATCATACGAATTGGTAACAAGCAACATACATCTGTGTCAGTTGGTAACTTACTGCGGAGTCTGACAGTTCAAACTTCTATAGAAGAAAAAAATCCTTCTGAAGAAATGCACTGGTGATGCAGCTACACAAACCAAGATGATTCAACATCCCCTCGAACATTTACCTGGAACCACTTTTGCTGCTGATCAGACACTGCACAAACTCATTCTTCTTGCTTACCCCAGGGAAGAAGGAAAGACATTTCTGCAATTTAATCTGTGTACGAAAGGTTTTAATGAGGAGCAGAACCAACACAAGAACAGTGACAGGGTGCTGTGGCCAGGTCTGGAGTGCTGGGAGCTCTTGGAGGAGCTCAGCTGCTCACAGAATTGCCCCTGGTAAAGCGTCGGCAGAGGAGATGGGGTGGGTGAGGTGCTTCTGATTTCTAGAGACAAGTTCAGGAAAGGGGCGTTTTGCTAGGCAGAGATACTCGCACTGCCAGGGAGATGGAACGGTGCCTAGTGTTACCTAGGAATGGCCAGTGCCAGCAGCGTTAAACTAAAGCAAACTGGTTTCAGGGAGATTTAGGTTATTGGGACTCCCTGGAAGAGGAGGTCAGTGGGTAGAATACAGCAGAGAAGCCTCATCGTGAGGACAAATCGAACAGATGGTACCCAAGGGATTTAGGTTCACAGCCACGTGGAATCCCTGGTAGGACAGTTGCAAAATCAGTCATCATGCCAGCTGGATAAAACAGAGACCTTTCTAACTCATCAAAGATAATCTCAAGATACGGGAGAAGTCTGCTCCCACCACACACACACCTCCTTCCTCGGTATTTCTCGCATTTGCTTGGTGGTGATTTTGGCACTTTTGGACCCCACAAGCCATTCTATTTGCTAACCTCACCAAAGATTTGCTGGGCTTGGAACAAAAACACAGGCTGGTGAGGTGACAGCCTGAATTACTCCCTCAGGAGTCCAATACACGAGAGTGAAAGGGAGGAGGAGAGGAGGGAGACCATCCACCCTGCACAGCAGCGCCGTTCATCCATCCAGCTTCTGCAGCAGCCACACGCTGCGGGCATGGCTTTACACCATCGGCTGCCAGTGAAACCGCTGCTGAAAGCTCCTTCTCCCCTCGGTGCACTTGCTCGGTGGGGATCGACAGCCGCCTGTCCTCGCCGCGTGCACTTCCATCGCCACAACCTGGGTGACTGCAGAGCAGTGAATTAACTAAACGTTCCTCTCCAGAAAAACACAGTGGCTTTATGAACACGTGGCAAGGGACCCAGCACGTCTCCCAGCGGAGGAGACTCCCTGAAACTTGTCCAAAGTTGAGACGGGAAGAAAGAGACGCGTTTCGTAGAGCACTCATGGGCTGTGTCGCGAGATTCTGTACCGCACACCTGAGCTCTGGGCGACTTCAGAGCGTTTGCCGCAGCTCTCCCTGCAGTGCGGTGGCTGATGGCGGTGCAAATCACAGCACTCCCACGGTCTCACAGCAAATCCTCTCTCTGTAACAGGCACTGGGGCACAGGCTCTGCGGCTGAGGTTGCATGGCAGAGTGAAGATTTCCGTGTGAACAAAATTCAGAGTAAATCACAAAGCAATTAACTTAAGCCCTCATCTGTTCCCTTCAGAATATAAAGTTGTCCTAATATTTTTTCAGCTATTCCATAGCCCACTGTAGCTGTGATGCCAGGAAATTTATCTTAAATGGGGACATCTTTTAAGTGACTCCACAGCTTTTGGGGGAAGCCAGCCAGCTGACAGATACAATAGGAAAAAGATTTTTAAATGGGTAAAAATTTGGATTTTTAAATGGGTTAAACTAAACAGGTCAATAGTAAACTTCTTTTCGTGATGCACTTCTACCCACCAAGTTTCATACTCCTAGAGAGGTGGGAAGGAGGAGATACTCATATTTTTGGCTCAGGTCAGTCAGCCCCAACTAAGAATGAACCCCACAGCCATCTCCGGGGCTCCTCTGGCCCCGCTCCAGCAGCTCCGTGTCTGTCCTGTGCTGAGGACCCCAGAGCTGGGTGCAGCCCTGCAGGGGGGGTCTCAGCAGAGCGGAGCAGAGGGGGACAATCCCCTCCCTCGCCCTGCTGCTCACGCTGCTGGGGATGCCCCCAGGACACGGGGGGTTTCTGGGCTGCCAGCGCACATTGCCGGGGAATGTTCAGCTTCTCATCCCCCAACACCCCCAAGTCCTTCTCCTCAGGGCTGCTCTCCAGCCATTCCCCTCCCAGCCTGTGTCTGTGCTGGGGGTTGCCCCGACCCACGTGCAGGACCTTGCCCTTGGCCGTGTTGAACTCCATGAGGTTGGCACAGTCCCACCTCTCCAGCCTGTCCAGGTCTCTCTGGATGCCATCCCTTCCCTCCAGTGTGTCACCACACCACACAGCTTGGTGCTGTCAGCAAACTTGCTGAGGGTGAGAATCTGGGACACCATCAGCCAGCCAGTCACACCCTTGTCAAAGCACTTCCTACATCAAAGGCTCCGATTTGCCCAAACCAAACTGTTCAGGCAGCTTACGGATGCAGCCGTGCAGGTGTGGAAGGAAAGGCTGATTTCTTACCTGCCTGTTCTCGCTACATAAAATCCCCTTCTTATCAGGGCTTAGTGCAGTAAGGCCACGCTATTTCAGTACGTCACTTGCCATCTGTTTTATGATAGATTTCTTATATTAAAATCGCAGAAGTGACTGAACCTGCATAAAATTAATTAATTCATATTTCTTTGGAAAGGGACTTAAATAAGGAACATCAGGAACAAGAGATGAGAAAGACCATCATTGTGCAAGTAAGTCTTTGCAGAAAATAACATTCATGTACAAATCAGGATCTCAGCTGTCTTGCTCCAGAAAGTTGCACCACCACAGGTGACAGTATTTTTCTTTCTGAGTTTACAGCACTAAACACTAAGTGCAAGAACAGCACCCTGCTAGTTCAGGGTAAAGCCACCTCCCCCCTACAGCACAGTGACAGTTTTCTTGGTGGGTCTCTACACAGGTACCACTTTTTCCCCGCCTCTTCTTGCAGCTTTAGGTGTAGTTAGCACCTTAAGTACAAATGGTCATTTCTTTCAAACAGATCTAAAGAAAACAGTGAAATTCTGTACAGGACTGCCTACTCAAGCAGATATTCTTAATGTGGAAGAACAATTAAGTTTAAAACCAGACAGTGGTGTTTTGGTTTTTCTTTTTTCCATTAAATAGTTACTGAACAGAAAAGGGAGACTGAGTAGTTTATTTAACGTTGTTGCAGACCACAGCATAACTGGACAAATTTGGATTATGTTGGCCAAAGCACGAAGTCTCCAAGGCTGTTTTACACCACAATCAGTGCTGGCCGTGTACATTCAGCAACAGCAGCAGCTTAGTCATCGTCTTTCAGCTTCTTGATCTTATGCTTATGGCGCTCGATCTCTTTCTGCAGGCGCTCGATCTCTTTCTTGTGGTGATCAATCTCTTCCTCATGGTATTTCCGTAAGGCAGCGAGCTGCTCCCTCTCCTTCTCCCTGCAGAAAAGCCCGGCACACGGTGCAGCCCCCGGCCGCGGGGCTCGGGAGCGGGCAGCGCCGGGGCTGGCGGAGGCCCAGCACTAGGCCGCTGTGCCGGGCCTCGCGCCGCTCACCGGGGGGCGGGAAGCCGCTTGGGCAGGCCCCGGGGCGGGGGTCCCGCCGCAGCCCGCTCACCTGAAGTACCGTTCCTCCTCCGCCGCCTGCTTCTTCCCGAAGGCGCCGCCGGCCTCGCGGATAGCGCCGCCGCCGCCACCGCCCTTCCCAGCGCCTTTGCCCAGCTCCCCCAGCTGCAGGGAGAGACGGCGGTGAGCGGGGGCGAGGAACGGACACCCCCGGCCCGCCGCAACCCCCCGCGCCCACCTGGTCCGCGCCCGAGCCCGAGCTCCAGCGCTGCTGCTGCGCCAGGAGCGCCCCGCGCAGCCCGCCCCGCGCCGCCGCCGCCACCGCCGCCATGGCCCGCCTGCCCTTGGAGCCCCGCGCGGACGGGACCCGCCCCACGGCCCGGCCCGCCGCGTCACGGCCCGCGCATGCGCACACCGTGCCCGGGCGGCGGGGCGGTGGCTCGCGCGGTGCGGGGCCCGCGGCCTGGAGGCAGCTCCCCCGGGTCGGGCCGCCCCGTTCCCTCAGGGCGCGCCCCCGGGGCCCGGCCGCGAGGCGCCCGGCGGTGGGGGCGAGGGGCGGGGCGTGTTGCTATGGAGCGCGCTGCGGTCACGTGCCGGGGGCGCCGCCCGCCCCCGCCGGCCTCAGCGCCGGGTTCACGTGCGCGCGTGCGCGGCGTCACGTGGTGCTGGCGATGGCGGCGGCGGGGGAGCCCGGAGCGGGGGGTGCCTCGGAGGAGGCGTTCCTCACCTTCTACAGCGAGGTACCGGCGCCTCGGCGCCCCCGCGGTGCTGCGCGGCCCCGCCCCGCCCCCGGACCCTGCCCGCCCGCGCCCGGCGACCGCCCCTCCCGGTGCCGGGGCCTGGCGGGCCGCGCGGAGCCTGCCTGGGCCCTGAGGGAGCCCCGCCGGGCCCCGAGCCTGGCCGCGGTGGGCCCCGGGGTGGGAGGGCAGGCGGGGCGGGCGAAAGCGCTGGCGGTGCTGGGCAGGGGGCGAGGAGGTGGCCGGGGTGGGCGAGCGGGCCGGTGCCGGTGGCTTCGTGCTCGGCCTGCGAGACCGGGCGTTTTCCGGGAGCGCTGCCGCCGGCCCCGCGGCGGCTCCCGTCCTCCGAACAGCCCTGAGGAGCCTGGGGGCGGGAGCCGGGCGGTCAGCCCCCCTCGCTCCCCGGATAAGCCGGTGGGAGCTGTGTGCTCCGCGGTCCCTGAGGCCTCCCGCCGCTGCGGAGCCTTTTCCTGGAGAAACTGTCGTGTGGGGGTGCGTGGGGCCCCTTCCCCGGGCCTGCGCGGCTGCCGGGGCTTTGTGCACAGCTTGGGTGTGTTTGCCGGCCCCCAGGAGGGTGGTGCCGCTTTGCTTGTTTCTTTAAATAAAGTTGAATGTAATGGTTTGGCTTAATAACGTAAAGAACAAGAAGGGAAGTGAGCTGAACTAAATCACCAGTGATGAGCAGACAGGTATACCCGCACCAGCGTCACTTGATGGGTTGCACAGGCAGTCCTGCTAACGGGGGTTTGGAGCAGCAGGTGTCCAGGGAAGCACGATGACAGTGCTGGTGTAGGAGCAAAGTGAGGGAAAAACCACAGCTGTTGAACACGCTATAGAAGACACAGGCAGAAGTGCTTCCTGGGGTTTTTGTAGTTAAGATGTAAAGCTGAAAATGCTGTCATGTTGTAGAAAAAGCTAAAAAATGGGCTCTGATAGAGGTGGAGTAAAGTGCAGGCCTGGGATGGGAAGAGGTATTGTGAATTGTAGTGCAGGACGATGGTGACTGGCGTAGTAATCACGCGGGAGGACAGGTAAGCACATTGTAATGGTCAGTTAATATAGGTCTCTCTTGTTCTTCAGGTAAAGCAAATTGAAAAACGAGACTCTGTTTTAACATCAAAAAACCAAATTGACAGGCTGACCCGACCTGGATCTTCCTATTTCAACTTGAACCCTTTTGAGGTTAGTTTGAATGTTTTGCTCCCCCTCCTGACTTGGTATACCAACTTCCAGATTTACTGGGTATTTATTTCAATAAAAAGACTGAACATAAAGAAAAAAGATCTCTAGATGTGCAGAAGGTTTACGGAAGGATGGTCTGTATGTGCTTGCTCTCTTTTTTACTCTTTTATGGCAAGCACAAACTGTGTACTGTTGACACATTTCCTTCATGCGAGAGCACTGGAACGTTTGGCAGATTAATGTTGGGTACTTTCTGAATGAGAGCGTAACAGCTACAGGTGGTATGCTTGCCAGGTTCTGTTCTGAGCGCTTTTGACTTGGGATTTCTAGTTGTGTCTTTTATGTTGGATGTTCGTCCCTCTGAACTTGCATAGTGCGTAGAATGAGAGAAAGACTTGCTGCTCCCACTAGTGAGCAATCTTTGAGGAGTCACTGCAAAACGGATAATTCCCTTGCACACTATATAGTTTGATTCCGGTTGCAGTCAGTTATAAAGTCTTAAGTATGAAAACCTGAGGAAGACAGTAAATAAAACGATCTGGTGTTCCTCTGGAGCTGGCTTTCCCTGTGTATATTCCTTCCTGATATCATCTTCATCTGCATTTTTAAAGCCTCAGGTGTGTTTTGTAGCCCCAGTTTAGGGCTGGTCAGCCAGAGCAGCTGGCAGGTTCACTTTGATAATGTTCAGTTCTGTGCAGATCTTACTACTTGACTTGGAGGCTAAATTAAAAGCCATTTAGAAGTAGACTGTAGCTTTCCTGTGAGACAGTGGTTTTGTATTTACAGATTCTTGGTGTTAGAGTAGTGTACGTCTGCATTGAGTAGGCTCACTTGCTGCTTAGGACTTTTGTTCAGTAAATTAATTCACAAAAGAGCTCCTAAACTCTGCCATATCCCGAAAGATTAGCACATAGACGAGTGGGCTTGTTCATGGAAACCAAACAGTAAAACTCTCCTGTCTTCTTTCAAAATGATAAATAAATTCTGATAAAGTAGTATGTTACCTGCTTGAAGTTCTCAGTTATGAATCCGTCAGTGTCCCAAAGCCACTGGTGTGCTTCCGTTCCTGCCACACTAAGCATTGCTACAGGACTGGTTGAAGTTTTAGACCAATTGTAGCTATTTAGGGATGGCAGCTGTCTACCTTATCTCTTAAAATGTTTCTCTTCTACTCTGTGAAACTTCACGTACTGAGGCATCTCCCTGATGGGGGGAGCTTTCTGGCGCTGTGACTGTATGCTGATGAACCAAGTGTTTAGAGCGTGCTGCCAGGAACCTGAAACACAGGGAGTTTCACTGACCTTGCTCTGCTCTCATGGTCTCTTGTAGGTCCTGCAGATGGATCCTGAAGCCACAGATGAAGAGATAAAGAAAAGATTCCGGCAGGTATTTGGCTTTTGTGCTTGAAGCCTCTGTAAGGAAATTAGAAGCTCTGTAGAGATTGCAGCTGTGCTTGGGAACAAGAAAAATGGTGGTAAGGCTGTAAGTGGAGGAGTAGCTGTTTTGGGAAGAAATGCATATAACAATCTTTGTATCAACAAGAGAGCTGCAGAAGGATCCCAGGTCCATGCATGGTGTGCTGCTTTGCCTGTAAAAGGCGTGATGCAGCTATTGCCAACTGATCCACCCGGGTATTGTCAGCTTATGGAACTTGTTCAAAGAGACAGTCAAATTTTGTCAGAAATTAAGAACTGAAACAAAGACGTTTCTCTAAAATATATGGACTTGGATCCAGAAGTGTGTTTTCTGTGATGTTTCTTTAAGAATTTCAGCGGTCATTTTTGGTGGCTGGGTTACCTAGAACAGCAGCAGCCCTGTCACTGCTCACTGACCAATCTGCATTGCCCCATGCCATGCAGGAAACATTACCCCAGACTTTGCTGACAGATCTGCAGGAGAAATTTTAGTTTAACCAGTGCATGCAGCAAAGAAACACAATCTTTGGAGGGCTGTAGCCTCCCATCAAGAGCTGTCTTTAGACAGGAAGCTGTGCTGGCTGACAGACGAACATGCCTGCCAGGTTGATGGTGGGATATGGGCTGCTTCTGAATGTGGGAAGTGGGAGGATAACCTTTTAGTCTCTGGCTGACTTCTCAGATCTGCAGACTGGGGCTGTCTTAGCTTTAGGCTGGTAGAATAGCACAGGGAAGTGTTTTGAAGTCAGTGTGATGGAACAAAAAAGTGCATGGCATTGTGGATTGAAGAAATCAAACACCTAAATACAGAATGTGGAACAGCTGACAGAAGGAAAAAGACAGTGGCTGTAGCAAGTCACAGAGTAAATCAGCAGCATGTTGCTGTTTAGGACTGGAGGCAAACTTTTTCCTGCGAACGAGCAAGAGCGATGTGTAGAGTTCAGGGAGTAATTATTCTGCATTCTTTGGCACTGATGCAATTTCAGTTGCTCCGCTGTGACTGGTTTTGAACATTACACTGGGAAAGGTGCAGATAAACTGGAGACCAAACAGCAACAGCAAAAATAAGAGGTCTGAAAAAAAGAATGCCATAAGGAAAGAGTTTGAAAGAACTTTCTTTTTCTCTGGAAGAAGAAGGTGTGCTTTCCAGCCTGTTTAAGGTTGCCCTAAAGATGGTAGCGATCAATGTCCTGTCTCTGCTGGACAGAGAATACAGGAAGGAGTTTTCTTAACTTCAGTAAAGGAGCCTGGGGAAAAGCTTGCACGTTCTTTTAGTTTAATATTTGAACAGCCTTAGGAATAGTGGAGAACTGCTTGGTAGATGTCGTTGAGTAAAAAGTAAACTTCATTTGAGGATGGTCTTTGTAGGTTTGTTTCTTTTTAAGACCAAGGATACAAGACTTGTGTGACCAAGGGGTTCATGTCAGCCCTAGGCACTGTGAAGGGTGTTTATATTGTTCTGTACATCCCAAGCTGTGGCTTTTCTCGGACAGCCTGTTTATTACCGGGATTGTATTTGATTTCTGAGTTTTTACTGGTGCATACTTCTATGTGTTGTCAGCTGAGTTGTCCATATACAAATCAATATGATCCCCTGCGATTCCTCCTATCTGAGATTATTTCCCTCATCTCACAAAAATCTCTGAAATAGTCTTCATCTTTTACAATGATCTTGACAGCAAGATCCTTTCTCTTACAGTTGTCAATATTGGTGCATCCAGACAAAAATCAAGATGATGCAGATAGGGCCCAGAAGGCATTTGAAGGTAATGCTCTTGCCCTTTTTCTGGGCTGGTGTGTGATGATGGTTGGACTGCTATTTTTCTGTAGCTGGTTTAAATGTTTATTAGAGGTGGAGGCCCCACTGGTGGACAGAAGAATGGCTGTAGATGTGCTTGGGAGGAGGGAGAAGCGGCTGTGTGGAGTGTCATTTCAGCAGGGACTGTCACCAGGTGGCGGTGTTCGTATTGCCAGTTTGCAAAGGGAACAAACAAGTCTGGGGGGTTTCGAGACAGTGCAAGAAAAACTGTTTAATCTGTGTATTTGATTTTATTCAAAAACCACATGAGAGAAGTAATGTGATGGGTTTAGATGTATGCTTTGTGTTATGGTAAATTAATGCACCTTAAAGTTACCTCATGCCTTGTAACTAAATCAAGTGGTAGGACCAACACTTTCCTCCTGCTAACTCCAAAAGCTGTCTGACAGTCTCTGCCATCACGCTACCCCAAATTGTGATATCCCTTACCTAGATGTATTTAAAAAAATCAAACCTAACCAAACCAAAAACCAACCAAGCAACCTCCTGCCCCAAATTCTAGGAAGCAAAATTTGTATGTTCAACAAGGAGCGATCTCGTGATGCCTTGTGAGTGTGACTGCTGGTGCTATTAATGTTGATGCTTTTTGTTAGCTGTAGATAAAGCGTACAAGTTGCTGCTAGATCAGGAGCAAAAGAAGAGAGCCTTGGATGTGATACAGGCAGGAAAAGAATACGTGGAACACACTGTAAGTATTCCATAGGAATGTCCAGAGATGGGGAGGAGTGGTAGTCAGTCGTTTGTAGTTTGCTTTTTGGTACAGACGCTGCATGTTCAGGTCTTGTAAAGGTGAGCTGAGAAAACCTTGTAATGAAACTGTGCAGCTGGGCTCTGGGCTCGTCAAGGCATGACCAAATGTGCTTCGTCCGGGACTGCTGTTGAGCCCAGTGCGAGATAATTCAGCGAAACTCAGTACTTGAAACAGGTCACATCATGTGATCTGACCTAAATATATTTTTTTTTCAAGTCTGTGAATGAACGATGCGGTTCAGATGTGTGTAGGTGGAAGAAAATAGGTGGTGACAGCAGGAGACTGGGAAGTTTTGGGGAAAATGACTTATAAGAAAAGGAGCTTGGATTGCATTGGCCAAGAAGTTAGCTGAGTGGTGTGGGTGGCCTAAAACAAAACAAGCTTGAGGAAGAAGATGATAACGAGACAACTCAGATACTCTAAACCAAGGAACATTTTATGTTCTGCTTGTTGTTGTTAGTCTTTTGAATATTACAAAGCAAAATAAACTTCCTGTTGGTATGGATGGTGTATATTGGATACAAATATATCTTAAACAAATAAAAAACAACAAAGGGATTGTGTTGAATGAATAGTATCTAACATAGTATTTTTAATTACTACAGTTCATGTAATAGTGATCTTACATGTGTTTATCTGGACTTAGGACCAAGAGATTTTCACCTAAAATAAAACATTGATCCAAATCAAGAGCTTTCCCACACAGTGGAGTAGGAATGCAGAACTACTTGGATATAATTATGTAAGCCCTAGAAAACTTCTTGGGCTCTTATTTATGTTCTTAATCTTCAGGTGAAAGAAAAAAAGAAACAGTTGAAGAAGGATGGAAAACCTCCCACTGTAGAAGAGGATGATCCTGAAGTTGTAAGTCATGTACTGGTCAGAGAAACTGGGGAGTGCAGAACATGTTCTGAGGAATTAACAGTCAAAACCAGTACAGCAGTATTTATTAGACTTGTCAGTTCTGTAAGCCCTTGCACTTACAGCAGAACAAATTCTGATAAGCTACTGTAGAGTACCAAGAGTTGGGTAATGCCCATTTATTTTAGAAAATAGTTTAACTGTAGTGTAAAGAATAAATATATCATGAGATTATATGGGCAAAAATACCCAATTATTTTCTTGGAGCAAGTCTGTATTGCTTGCACATCACACAGTCTTTTTTGAATTTAATTTCTTGTTTCTGAATGCTGGAACTGTGGCATTCCTGCTGCCAGCAGAGGCATGTGTGGAACCCACCTCAGCATGTCTAAAATGTACTCTCCGTGACTTTCTTCCATATTGCACTTGAGGATAGATGTGCTGTTCTGCAACAAATCACTTTTAATAAAAAGGGCATGACATAACTTAGTCCTTCTGATCTGGTTTCTAGTCTGAAATAATCAAGTGATATTAGAGGCTTTAACAGAATGATAGATGATTATCAAGCACTGACATCCTTAGTCTTACTGTTGTCACTTTTTTTTTCGCACAAAGTGATTTTTTTTTCCCCTTGATATCACCACAGGAACCACATACCCATCTTCTTTTCCATTGATTTTCTGAAGTCTCTTGGTCTTCTTTAATAATTAAGTTTGTTTTACGTATTCTGATATTTCCTACTGGAAAGTCAGTTCTAGACTTTGACAACACACCAAGAAGATCTGCTGGGAAATTACTACCTAAACAGTAACCATTTGGCCTTTTTTTGTCAAACGTAACATTGCAAGATTTAACAGAATAAGAGAGCTCTGTTTAGGCACAGCTCTTTTTAGGCACAGCTTCATGAATACAGATGAAAATTAGATTAATATGGGGCTAGTAAGTAGTTGTTTGCTGCTGTCAGGGCCAGAATTTAATCAGCAGTGTTTTATACCCTGTGCTGACTGCTGTCACAGCAGGATACGGGTTATGAGGGCATACGTATGCTTTGCATTCTTTCTATGCTTCTTACATTCTTACATAAAACAGACTTCTCGAACTGTGTTAACGGGCATTATTTGAAGACTGGGTTTGTGTTTTACAGTTCAAACAAGCTGTATACAAACAGACCATGAAGCTCTTTGCTGAACTGGAAATTAAGAGGAAAGAAAGAGAAGCAAAAGAAATGCATGAAAGGTATGAGCAGTGTTCTGCTTGTGCAATTCAGGCTCTTCTTCTCCCCCCCATGCTTCCTCAGAGAAGACAAGGAATTGTAGAGTCTTAGAAAAGTCTGTGATGGAACAGACCTCTGGAGATCATCTGGTCCAACCGCCTGCTGAAAGCAGGATCTTGGATTAGATTAACAAGGGTCCTGTCAAGCTGACTTCCAGTGATGTAGATTCCACCACTTCTCTGGACAATGTGTGGGTTGTAGAGCTCTGTGCTTGAGCAATGCAAACAGGAAACTTGCCCTCCTGTATTTAAAACATTGATCTGTTTGGTGTGCTTGTATAGTCCATGTGTGTGTGTGGAGGCCAGCCCAAACAGTGAAATGGTGACACATTCCTGCATGTTGTTAGCATGCAAAGAATTGATTTTTCATCTCTAATTAAATGCCAGAAATACCCTGTGGCATGTGTGATCCTGAACTATTTTAGGTGTTTTGATCACATGTTGCCTGAGTATTCACTGTGGAAGCCCTGCATAGAACGGGGTTTCTGTACTGGTCACTGAAGGCAGTCTGGGAGATGGGTGCAGGGCACTGCTTTTGGTTACATATGAAAATTAGGGCAAAAAAAGATTTCATTCTTACCTTGCATGCCCAAGTGTGTGTGTGCTCAACAGTTTTAGAGACTTATCACTAGAGTTATGAAGGAGTCCAACGTTTTTTGCAAGCAAGAGAAGCTGACTCACTAAGTACGTGCATGCTGTCAGTGGTGCCAAACCCTTTTCTCCCCTCACTGCTCTTCCAGATTTGAAATCAAATTCTATTTGCTGTGCTATTTTAAGTGTGCATATTTATCTCTTCTGATAAGCATTTTTATCTGCCAAGAAATCAGAAGAGCTTTCTGAGATGTTTTGAAAGTATTACTGTTTCTTTAAAGTAGATGCTTGTGGGTTTGTAACTTCTTTGTGGCTTCCCTTCCAGGAAGCGGCAGAGGGAAGAGGAAATTGAGGCACAAGAGAAAGCTAAACGAGAGCGAGAATGGCAGAAGAACTTTGAGGTAATCAGCAGCTTAACTTAAAGGATGAGCCTCAGTAATTCTTAGCCATGCTGCGAGGAATGCCCCTAGAGAGAAAAGAGACTTTTCTCCTGCACGTGCTATAAGATAATTTAAGTAGACACTTAGTCCTGCACGAGCCTGGGTCTTGTCCTTGTGTGAGAAGAGACAACTGATGGGGCTTTGGTATCACCTTTTCCGAAACAGGTCTGGTAAATCAAGCTGTAGTATTTTTCAGCTCTGTCAGCAGTTCATTCGGTCAGAAACTTGTATTGCTGCTTAGCCTGGGTCACTGGTGACCAGTAAAACTTCATCTGGCAGCTCTTCAGCCACTAGTGGGGACTGTTGTTGGTACTTTTCACTGCTTACGGAGTGTAGTGATAGGACAAGGGGTAATGGGTATAAGCTAAAAGAGGGTAAATTTAGACTAGACATTAGGAAGAAATTTTTCACTATGAGGGTGGTGAGACACTGGAACAGGTTGCCCAGAGAAACTGTGGATGCCCCATCCCTGGAGGGGTTCAAGGCCAGGCTGGATGAGGCTTTGGGCAACCTGGGCTAGTGGGAGGTGTCCCTGCCCATGGCAGGGGGGTTGGAACTTGATGATCTTTAAGGTCCTTTCCAACCCAAACCATTCTATGATTCTATGAATCTGTGTTTCCCATTAATATCGGAGACCTAAATGACAGTCACTTCCCTTCGGCCCTTCCACCCTGTGCTCAGGGTTTAGGTGTATCAGAAGTAGCTTTGTGGTTGTTGTGCTGCTATTCTAGGGGTCAAACCTGCAGCCCGCCAAAATACTTGATCTAGCCTGTAACTCTTCTCTCATTACACCCGAGAGGTGAAGTCCTGTGACACGTGGGGGTGGTGGGCAGGAAGGAAGTCAGTAATGGGGTGCAGGGCATCATGAAAATGTGAACTAGATTTAATCCAAAGCCAGATCTGAGTGTATGTGCAAGAGGACTTGAAAAAAGAGGGTGTCTGGAAGAGAAGTGTATGAGCTCGACTGGCATCCTGTGGAAAGTGGACAACTAGGGTGTTCCTGAAGACTCAGCCGGGAAGTGTTCATATGCTATATGAGATGGATATAAGAAGCTGGATATTCTTGAAAATTTGTGTAATGCTGCTGTGTTGAGTGCACTATGGGTTTTTTCACATAATGCCAGAGAAAGACAAGTATGTCACTGGCCTTGCTGCTGTCAAAAGTTCTATGTTCTCACACCAAAAGGGCCACAGAAGTTGGGTGTCTTTGCTGGAGGGATGCAGTAAAGCATAGCAGCTGAGGAAACGTCAGCAAGTATTACAAGCAAATAATGGTGGACCAAACAGGGGAGCTGCAGGACTATTGATATTGCAGCTCTGAGTACCTCCGCGTCCTCAACCACAGCTTGACAGCCGAACCTCTGCCTTGCTGGTGACTGTTTAATCCATGTGAAAAGACATATCAAAGCTAGGCGTTAATGTCCCAAATGAATCACTGGAATACACAAGAATAAGAAGCTTATTTCTGCTAGTGACCATCATTGAGAGAGGGTGACTGGAGACAAAATAACACATGAATTCTTGGCTGCTCCTGTGTGTGTACTAATTCAGTGGCTGCCTTTTAAATATATCCGAAAGGAGTATGTGTGTTGCTGCTTTGAAAGGTGTTTAAGCCCTAAGGGAAAAAAAAAAAAACCCTTGATGTTCTGCAATTGTGGTTCTGTCTTAGTTTCAAAAAAACCCCAAACGAGCCCAGCATCAAAATCCCACCCTCTAAAGGTGCTTGTGTTGTACCTCTGCATTGTTGTGGCTTTCCTGTTCCTGGTGATTCCAGCCCTTGTCTGCATACTGCATCCTAGTTCTGATCCTGTCTCTTTACCCTGAAACCTGTAGGTTTTGTCCCTTGCGTATGTTCTGCATCCTCATAGAAGTATCTGTGTCATCCACGTTGCCTGCTGTTTCTATAAGCTATTCATAGGCTGCTTTCAGAGCTGAATTATACCTTGATCTTTTTAGGAGCAGGTTGGACATCTGCTTTCTCCCACTCTACCCTCAAAATTCACTTAGTAATTTCAGTAATAGTTTCTACCAACAAACTGTAAGAAACAGGAAGGTTAGAACAGAAGTTGCCAGACAGCCTTATCCCTACCAAAAGTGTAATCACAGCATGGTTGGGGTTGGGATGGACCTCTAGGGTCCATCTGCTCCATCTCCCTTGCTCAAGCAGGGCCACCTAGAGCCAGTTGCCCAGGACCCGTGTCCAGATGTTTTTTTAATATCCTCAGCGATGGAGACTCCACAATCCTTCCACCATTCTTCAGATACTTGTAATCATTGTCAAAATGCCCCCTGAGCCATGTCTTCTCCAGGCTGAACGTTCCCAGCTCTCTCAGCCTTTTCTTGTAGGAGATGCTCCAGTCCTTTAATAATTTTTGTGGCCTTTCACTGGACTCTCTCCAGTATGTCCATGTCTCTCCTGTACTGGGGAGCCCAGCACTGGACACAGCACCACCAGAGCTGAGCAGAAGGGCAGGGTCCCCTCCCTCGACCCGCTGGCCGTCCTTTGCCTAATGCAGCCCAGGACACCGTCCACCGTCTTTGCAGCAAGGGCACGTTGCTGGCTCGTGTCCCACCTGGTGCCCACCCCCAGGTTCTTTTCCCCAAGCTGCTCTCCAGCCTGTGCTGGTGCCGGGGGTTGTTCCTTCCCAGGGGCCGGGCTTTGCACTTGTTGAGCTGCCTGAGGTTCCTGTCAGCCCCTTCCTCCAGCCTGCCAAGGTCCCTCTGCGTGGTGGCACGACCCTCTGGCCTGTCAGCCTCTCCTCCTGCTTTGGTGTCATCTGCAAACTTGCTGATCACTGCTGGTACCTCCTGCCGTGAGGAGGGAGGGCAGTGAAGCAGACAGCCGGTGTGCAGCAGCAGTACTGCAGACACAGCTGTGCTGAGATGGGCCTTGAGTGTGTGGATCCCACACCGTGAAGTGAATCATCCCTGGACTTGTTCTGTGTGAGACCTTCTGCCCGTAGGGATCATAGGTTGGCTTTGTGGCGAGTTCTGGTTTTGGGTTGGGTTTTTGTTTTTTTCCTCTTCAGAAGGGGTTTCTGCTGCTCTGTGTGTAGGTAGGCCAGGGAAGGGAGAAAAGAGTGCACCAGAGACCTTTTCTCAATGTGTCTTTGTGATGAAGCTTGGGGCAAGAAGGGTGAGAGAAGGCAGCAATACGTTTCCGTTCTGTCTTCTCCCTGCCTCCAAGCTGCAGCACAAGGAGAGCTGTCTCAGGGATGTGAGACAGAGTGAGGAAATGGCTCATTCTGGGCTGACAGATTAGGAACATCCATTGAGATGAGGTTTCTTGTTTCCTTTGCACATCAGAGGATTCAGTAGACTCTAGTCAGGACTGCACATCCCAAGCTGGTTGCTTCTGAAACAGGAAACAGCGTAGCGCTTATACTGGTGGTTTTAAGCTCACTGGTAGTTCCACTGTGCTGTGTCTGTTGCTCTGGCTCTTCGCAGCGTCTGTATGTCCTGGCTGCCTGGTGCTACATGCTGGGTAAGAGGGAAATTGCACTTGATCTCTTGAAACTGTTATGTACTGCCTGTTCTCTGTCTCTTGCACTTCTTAACTCTCCACTTCCTCTTTCTTGTCCCTAGGAAAGTCGGGATGGTCGTGTGGACAGCTGGAGAAATTTCCAGGCAAATACAAAGGGGAAGAAAGAAAAGAAAAACAGGACCTTCCTGAGACCTCCCAAAGTAAAAATGGAGCAGCGTGAATGATCCTGGCAGCACTGCTCAAGTGCAGCTCCTCAGTCCCCTCCCTGCTTTTAAGGACTCATTGGCACCTAGAGTAAGAATTGCTTTTTAGTAGACTGTTTGTTTCCAGTACAATTATCGGTCAAAGTATTTTTTGTACTCTGTCCATTTGAACTAGGGCCATAGTATGAACTCGGCCAGGAACCCGCTACATGTAGAACACTTGGCTTAGGAGGGTCCCTGCCATTATTGCTGTCCTGTTTGTCTGCTGCCCTGTAACTCAGTGTTTTGTACTTCACAGAGGTTGTGCTGTTTCACCACTTCCATTTCTAGTTTGAGAGCTGAACAAAATACTGGAAATGCATCCGTACCTTTCCAGGCATCATCCTTCTCAGCAAGTTCAGCTTCGGAAAGGTCCGAACTGACTCTGGGAGTCTGTTTGCAGCACTGTGCAGTGCAGCTGACCTGCAGTTAAAGCCCTGCAGCTCCTCACTGAGCTGAGTGGTGCTTGGAAGGACCCTTCCCCCAAGATCTGATTTCCAAACTAAAATCCCAGCTCTCAGGCTTAGATTTCTGTTAACATCAGACCAGCTGGTCACTTCCTGTAAAGGAAAAAATAACTACTCTTCATTATTAGTTAAGTTGCAATGGTCTGTATGTAAAATAAATTTTTACCCAAGTTAGTGGGTTTTTTTCTTGGAATTATTCAAAAATACAATTGCAAAGGTGAGTGCTGGCCACTGAAATGTTGCTGCTCTTCAGCACGAACGCTTTCCCTGGTAAGGGTCTGCTGTCGTCCCAAAGTCTGTTCTGACTTGAGTTTTGAAGTCACAGTCCTGCAGAGTGGCACCCAGGAGGACGGGGAGAAGATATCTCTTCCCTGGCCACTGCCTGGGTGGATGCAGGTGTGCCAGAGTCCACGCCGGAAACAGCTTGTTGCTGTGCCCTTGGGGAGCGTGGAGGGGTTGGGAGGGGTTGGGCACCTGGTAGGAGTGTAACTCCATGGAGCTATGGGATGAGCTCAAACACATGAGGTTTGATTTTTAAAATCCTACTTTATGTGTGTATTGTAAGTTTTTAAGAGATTCTCAACTGTTGTAAGATGCTCAAAAGGTTCAAAGGTGTACTACAGATCCACGTGTGCCCAGCAGACTCCTCTGGAGACCCTTCACAGAATCACAGAATGTTAGGGATTGGAAGGGACCTCGAAAGATCATCTAGTCCAATCCCCCTGCCGGAGCAGGAACACCTAGATCAGATCGCACAGGAACGCATCCAGGCGGGCTTTGAATGTCTCCAGAGAAGGGGACTCCACAACCTCTCTGGGCAGCCTGTTCCAGTGCTCTGTCACCCTTACTGTAAAGAAGTTTTTTTCTCATATTCAAGTGGAACCTCCTATGTTCCAGCTTGAGCCCATTGCCCCTTGTCCTGTCACTGGATGTCACAGAGAAGAGCCTGGCTCCATCCTCCTGACACTCACCCTTCACATATTTATAAACATTGATTAGGTCACCCCTCAGTCTCCTCTTTTCCTCAAACTCTTCCCATCTGTCCTGTTAACCATCCCCGTGCTTGAGTCCTGTGGGTAGCAGCCTCCATGAAGATGCTACTTTTCTTCCTCCTGGTTGCCGTTAGCCAGCTCCTTTCATTTGGATCTGCTGTTATGTGCCCTCACCTTCACGTGAGCACACTCCTTTGTGCTGCTCCTTGTGCCTTGGGCACTGGCGAGGTGTCTCTTCAGAAAGATCGGTTCTGCTGCCCCTGAGGAGATGTCTCTGTCTTCTGGTGTCTCAACTCTCTAAGTTTTGATTGTCTTCTATTTCTGCCTGCTAGGGAGGAGCGACACGATAAAGTTGTTGTGTTACCAGACAGATTTCTGCAGGAAAAGCAGCTTCCAAGGAAGCAGTGCTGTCTGACAGCCCAGGGCTTGGGTGAATCTGCTGAAAGCTGGCTGGTGCTCTCCACTCGCCTTCGTTTCTTCTTTTCCTCTCACGCACTGGTCTGTGTGACCAGATGGAAAATGTAACATCCTTCCCTAACAAAACTGAGATATTTTGGTGTTTTATACATTAACTAGCTCCAACTCTTAGAACAATAGAATACAGTTCTGTTTTCTGTGGAAACACAGGGATAGTTTCTTTACCATATTTGTCCTGCTAGGTATAACTTGTTAGATAGCTTGAACTGAAACTGAAGGGCAAAACAGCTTCAAAAAATAACACACCGGTGCTGTCTGGGTGGCACACAAGAGGCAGACGATAACTAGAGCAGACTAAGGTGGGATGACAGGTCTGGGAGACACCGAACTGTGCCCCATTGCTCTGTTCAGGCACTGAAATTGCTTTGGGCTGGCTGAGCCTGGTCTTACTGGGAATGCACGGGTAGGACACAGCTTCCTTGTCAAGGCAACGATTAGTCACATTTGTTCTGGGGAAAATGTCAGTTAACTTTTGCGGTGCTGCCTCTCAGATGCAATCTCTTTTGCTTCCTGGGTGTAAGAAATGAGTGGTGCTGGGCAGTAGCTCAGATGATCAGAGTATACGTACTGTCCCTCTAACCTGTCTGCCTCTTGTTTCCCTCTCAAAGCATTTCTAGCTTAGCGATCTGTCCGTCACTCTTGTGCCAGAGGCTTTTGATACTGAAACCCTGGTCTCCAGTAGCCTTTCCTTGCGGATGGTGTAAAGTCTTTCCTGACCAATGGTACTGACCTTCCAGATCTTTGGTTACACTTTTTTCAGGTAGCTCAGGATGAGTCCTGTGGGAACTTGAGATGTTCGTAAGACCCACGTTATGCTTCTAATTCTGCTTCTCAGAACTGTTTAGGTTTATGGGAACTTGACCAGTGGAGTGGCTTAAAACTGGGTCTTGGGGAGCTCAGCCTGTGGCCAAAGTCACCGGAGGACTAGTCCTGCAGGCTTCTGCAGTTAGAGTCATTTTTTCCACTGGGTATGTCTTGGTTGGGACAGCAAAATGCAGAGCAAAAAAATGTTGTTTCACTCTCAATTTAGCTGTTGCTGTTTCCTCTCCTTCCTGTTGTGCCTGTGATGTGCTTCTGTGTCTGAATATGCAGAATTCCTCCTGCCTTATTTATCAGCCAAGTCCTGGGAAGCTTCTCAACTGCCAGACAGGCTTAGCAGCAGCAAAATACCTGGCCCTTCGCCGGATATTTCTCTGCTCCCCTGGAGGGAACCTGGGAGGTTAATTTTCATCCTTGTATTCAGGCTTTGTAAAAGCAAACTGGTTTGAATTGCCTGGGTGGCACAATGTGGACCCCTGCAGATCCAGGCTGGGCTGTAGCCTGGCCTCTGCGACGCGTGACAAGGTCATGGGATGGGTTGAATGAAATATTGTTTAATTTCAAGAGGTGGAGATGTTGTAGAGGGAAAGACCTCTAGGCCTTCTTCCTCCTTGGAGCTCTTTTTGGGTCAGTGGTCCTCGTAGACTGAAATATTTGTCCTCGATATGTAGGACAAGAAAATAAAGAAAGTAATAAAGGACAGGGAATAAAGAGTAGGTTTTTTTCTTTCCAAAGGAGAATAGGTACCAGATAGCTACAGAAGCATCTTTCAGTAGGGTCTTGACTTTGGTTTTCCATGGAAGTAACTTGTCCTTGGTGTTCAGTTCCCACAGAATCTACACGGGTGGGTGTCTACCAGAGTCCAGCTTTGGTCCTCGCTGCTTTCTGCGAGTCCAGAGATCGTTCCTGAAGCTCTCAGTTCCCTTCTGAGGCAGGGAGGTTGCCATCCACTTCTTCTGCAATTGCAAGGCTGTACTTGAGAGGTGGGACCGTGCCAACCTCATGGAGTTCAACAAGACCAAGGGCAAGGTCCTGCACGTGGGTCGGGGCAACCCCCAGCACAGACACAGGCTGGGAGGAGAATGGATGGAGAGCAGCCCTGAGGAGAAGGACTTGGGGGTGCTGGGGGATGAGAAGCTGAACATTCCCCGGCAATGTGCGCTGGCAGCCCAGAAACCCCCCGTGTCCTGGGGGCATCCCCAGCAGCGTGAGCAGCAGGGCGAGGGAGGGGATTGTTCCCCTCTGCTCCGCTCTGCTGAGACCCCCCCTGCAGGGCTGCATCCAGCTCTGGGGTCCTCAGCACAGGACAGACACGGAGCTGCTGGAGCGGGGCCAGAGGAGCCGCGGAGATGGTCCGAGGCTGGAGCAGCTCCCATGCGAGGACAGGCTGAGAGAGTTGGGGGTGTGCAGCCTGGAGAAGAGAAGGCTCCGGGGAGACCTTCCAGCACCTTCCAGTGCTGAAAGGGGGCT
>WKFP01014202.1:259869-290798 GCA_011057875.1 Pterocles orientalis | reverse complement strand
GGGCTCACGGACTGTCCCACGGATGCACCCTGGCCCCAAAACCCACCCTGTGCAAGCAGAAATCCCCCCTCGGGTGCTGGAAGGAGCCTGGGATGAACAAAACCGCTCCACACCTTTGCAAGGATGATCTAAGGGGCACGTCCCCTGCCTGGGTGGATAACTGCCCTCCCTCCCTTAGCAGCAGGTTTATGACGTTAAAGGATTTTACCTTCTTCGGCTTCCAGATCCACCAGTGAAGATACCAGCACGCCCATCTCCTGACATTTTTTGCTGTGGGCCTTTGATTTCATATGCTTAGTCAGATTCCCTGAAAAGAAGAAAAAAATTATTTTGGTCAATATGTCTCTTTTTTTTTTCCCCCTTTTTTTTTTTTCCATTTGCAAGCTCAGAATGAACAAGTTAATAATTTGGCTCTGAAGCAGACAAAAGAGGCCTCTGGCTGTCCCCAGACCACTATCCATTGCTAATACCCCGTGCCACAAGGCTCAGCCCTCCCTTTGGCTCCTTCGCTGCCACGCTGGGGTGGAAGATGGGGTGCTGGCGGGGCTGAGCGACCTTCCAGGTATTGCACAACCTGCAAAAACAATCGGGGTCCACGTTTGGGTTTAGGGGAGAAGAAAAGCCCTGGATTGCTTTCAGCTGTGATGGTGCAGCAAAGAAAAACAGTAGGAGAGGAGGGAAGAGGAACACATCTCAATGCAGCATCACCTCCCGCCTCATCCCAGCACCCAGTCACCTGCCTGGAGGCGAGGGGCTTCTTGGTACCCGGGGACAGGCTGGTACTACCCAAAGGAGTGCTCGAGAAACAGGGAAAAACCCTACAATCACCCTCTCCCCCCGCCAGCAGGATGGCTCGGATGCTCTGGCAGGCACCGAAGTGCCAGGCAAACGTTCTCAGCTGCCTGGAGCAGAGCAGTCACGGATGCCCTCTGAAGCCCCACGGACCAGGGACTGGCAGTGCTGAGAAACCGGCTGAGCACCAGCGGGGCGTCCTGGGGGCTGGGATGGAAAGACTGCAAAGGGGGGTTTGGGATGTGGGGCTGTCGGTTACTGCTCTGAGACGGTGCGATGGGATAACCCGAGGGCATGCTGGCCTCACAGGGCACCTCGCTAATTCTAATTCCCAAATTACAGCAGGTTAATTAGACAGTTATTAACCCTACTTCTACCCGAGGGAAATGCTGAACAAAGGGGAACCTTTGCTGAGGGGGAAAAGGGAGGTGGGACAGAGAGAAAAAGAAAAGGAAGGAGAAAGAAAGAAAAGAATGTCCCATTTTCCCTTTCCTCTCCCACACCTCTTTACGGGCTGAGCTGCTGATGAGAAGAAACCTGGGTCCTTGCTGAAGCTCCACCAAGGGCTGTTTAACCTCCCAGCACTGCCTAGGGGCTGGCTGAGCACCCCAAATTCACCGCGGCAACGCGAGGTGCCATCAGCCGTCCTGTTTGCTAACACTTGGGAGTAGTGCTGAACACGAGGCTTGTTTTTTCTCACCAAAAAAAAAAAAAAAGAGGAAAAAAATGATTTCTCACATTTTATTATAACCCTCAGCTGGTATCCTGCAATCCACAGAGTCCCCTGGTCCCTGAGCTGGGTGGGAGTATAGAAAGCCTCTATCAACTCCTCCTCCCACTGCTCCGGATAGAATAAATAAATAAACAACTATTCATCGGAGCAGAGAATTACCCGTGATGCCCTCACATCTCAGAAGCATGCCATAACCATCCAGCTACCAAGTTAGTTTCTCTTTAGCCTATGAATTATTTATTTAGCCTTTTTTATACACAAGGGAAGAGCTCCAACAGGAAAGACCAAGAGAGACAAAGGCTGACTATATATCCTCGTGGATCTGGCATCCATCTAGGATGTGGATTCAAAGGATATTTAATAATTTAAATGCAGCAAAACAGCTCCAATAGAAAGATTTATTATTTTTAAACACCATGTCTAAATACCCTTAGCCCCATGGTCAGGGCACTCAGGAATGAGGATGAGCCCAGCTCGGCTCAGATCCCTGCCCCGATCTGACCTCTCTTTCCCCCACTTTGGACCAGGAATTTTGGTGTGGACCCAGAGACACCCAGTCACACGAGAGCAAGCTCTCACGGACACCTCTGGTTCCAGTGAATCACCGTTGTTTTAAAGCAACAAACTTTTTCATCAGAAAGTATCCAATGAGTTCAAATCGTGGCCTCATGAAACTGGAATTTAATTTTGGACCGAACGAGCAAAAAGACAAACTGACTCAGTCTGTTGAAATCAAATTCTGCTGTCGCTGCCTGTCCATCACAGCACATCACATCACGCCTTGGCTGGCAAAAATGACCCATCGGTCCTCAGTTACCGCAGCAGAATCCCTAACTGGATTCCCTCCAACGATGACAAACACAGAAAATAAGCCCAAGTAAACGCCTGCTGTGAGCAGGGGCTTGTTGGTTAAATTCCAGCCTGTGGCACCGCGGGAATTCAGCTGGGATCCCCATGCTGGGATGGGCGGGGAGGGGAGGTCCGCCAGGCATTTGGGTGCTACCACATCCCCAGACAAGTCATCAATCCGCCGTGCTCCGTGCATCTGGCTTTGGCCAAACCAGGAGGGTGGAACATTAATTACTGGGGGGGATGTTGGATGCAATGATTTGGGCAAGACCTCAGCCACCCCGCACTGGAGGGCTGGACTCTGGCCATCAGAGGCACGCAGCGGCCACTGCAGATGTCCAAAGGATGGCGGTACACACAACTCCTCCCCGCTGCCGTAGCTCCAGCGCTGTTCACAGCGAACACACGCTTGCCCTGCTGCAGGATCCGGACAGACAGCGGGAGCCCGGCCAGCAGCCCCTGCAGCTCTCGTCCCACCCCTTCGCGGCACCTCCGCTTCGACTCGGCTGCACCCTGAGCAGCAGCTCGGGTTCACAAGCTCTGCCAGAAGCCATCAGTGTCACTTCTTGTTTTATTGCCATTCACTGGAGACAACTGCCCTTGTGCAAGGCAATGCCACGGCGTCTCCGCTTCCTTCCCCGCCCGGGCTGCCCGCAGGAGGCTGAGCTGGGAGGTACTGCCCAGGGCGGGTCAAAACCCCCCGCGCCACTGAGTTCATGCAAAGCACCACAGGACCAATTCTTTGCAAGTGTTGCTTGCTTTCCCCTTCTGCTTTTTTCTACTCTGCTGCTTTTTCTAATTTTTTTCTATTCCCCTTCTGCTTTTTTCTACGTTTTTTCTACTATTACATCTTCCTTCATCCTCATTTGGTGAGATGAGGCAATACCCACACATGCTGACGATCAGGCTGCAAAGCTCTCGGTGCAAACCCCCCTGCTGCACGGTCTGTCCATGCACAGCACCCTGCACGCACACCGAGAAGAAATTCCAGCGAAATAGGGATGCTGCTGTCCTTGCAGAGAAGGGAGACTCAGCGGGCCGGATTCTCATCTGACCCATCCTTTGAAAGAAGTTACAAGCTTGAGGCTTATTTATACCAGCTGAGTTATCATCTTGGGAGCAATTTGGAGGACAACGATATTTATCTTATCAGGGTTCTTCTTACAGTTTGTGTTTGCAGACCCCTTCATTCATGCTGGCAGGATTAAACGCTGAAGTCCTCCGGCAAATTGCCAGTAAAATCAACACTGCTTTGCCTAAGAGCTGGATCTGAATCCCACAAGGAAGGACTCCAAGCTACTTGTTACCTTACAGAGTTCTGGCTCCCAACTTAAAAAAAAAAAAAAATCCACAAAAACAAAACCACATAGCATTGCTTCCTTGGAAACAGTGAAAAAAAACATATTTAAAGGAGCAAGAGAGAAACCAGCAGGCAGGGAAGCTGGATTTAAATAGCAGTGAATCCTAAGCAGGTAAGTGGTCCTCTCTAAGGATTGTTTACTAAAAAGTTCCCACATTTGAAATAAACTGGCTATATCTAAATAAATTCAGGAATCAGTGGAAATTGTGACCTCAGCCCCACTGCTGCCGCGCCGGTGGATCCCGGGCATAGCTATGTCCTACCGGCTGCTTCAGCTCTTCTGATGTTGTGAGGTCTTATTCTGGGCTTAAAACAGCTGAAATGCTTGTTTTGTTTTGAGAAAGCTGAAACTCTGGTGTTCCGAAAGCACTTAAAGCAGCTTAATAGGGATTAGAAGTGATTTCCCATTTAAATTAAAAGGGGGAAATTGATTTTTCAGAATATCCATGATCATATTTTGAAGGTGGCAGAGTAAAACCAAAAAGTAGAGAACAGAAACGTTGCATTTCCTGGAAAAATCGTCCTGTCTGTATTGGGTATACACCACACTTTCTGTTTCTCCTATTAAACATGAACAATTTAACAACAACAACAACAAAAAACCCCAACAAATGACCAACGGCATGACCTCAGCGTCCAAGGCGACGTTCTGTTACAAACATCCACAGCTTTCCAGGACTTAAGTATTTTCATATTCCTCCTTTTAAACAGTGTGCAAGGGGAGCAACAGCTGCTCCATAGCTCCCTTTGGCTGCGAGACACACACGGAGAATCATTCCCCGGCAACGTGCGCTGGAGCCCAGAAACCCCCCGTGTCCTGGGGGCATCCCCAGCAGCGTGAGCAGCAGGGCGAGGGAGGGGATTGTCCCCCTCTGCTCCGCTCTGCTGAGACCCCCCCTGCAGGGCTGCACCCAGCTCTGGGGTCCTCAGCACAGGACAGACACGGAGCTGCTGGAGCGGGGCCAGAGGAGCCGCGGAGATGGTCCGAGGCTGGAGCAGCTCCCGTGCGAGGACAGGCTGAGAGAGTTGGGGGTGTGCAGCCTGGAGAAGAGAAGGCTCCGGGGAGACCTTCCAGCACCTTCCAGTGCTGAAAGGGGGCTACAGGAGAGCTGGGGGGGCTCTGGATCAGGGGGTGCAGGGACAGGACCAGGGGGAACGGTTTGAAGCTGCCAGAGGGGAGATGGAGATGAGATGTGAGGAAGAAATGTTTTCCTGTGCGGGGGGTGAGGCAGTGGCCCAGGTTGCCCAGAGAAGCTGTGGATGCCCCATCCCTGGAGGGGTTCAAGGCCAGGCTGGATGAGGCTTTGGGCAACCTGGGCTAGTGGGAGGTGTCCCTGCCCATGGCAGGGGGTGGCACTGGATGATCTCTAAGGTCCCTTCCAACCCAAACCAGTCTGGGATTCTGTGGTCTCCTGTTTAGCAATAGTGGGATGGGAAAGGACCTTTGTCTCTTGTGTGTGAAGATGAAACATGGAAACTACAGCAGAAACCTACACTCTTGGGGATTAAAGAGGACAGGGTGCAGGACCTTTCTGTGTGGTGCTACTGTGTATTCTAGGGATGAGAATGGAGGATGCTCTGGGCGTGCAGACACACCTAGGTCTAGATTTCACCAGGTGTTCCCCAGATGAGCTGATTTAGCCAGGTAGAAAAACTATTCAGTAAAGGCTAGACCAAGTTATGGCAGCTGTGGAAAGCCTGGGTGATGGGACAGAGATGAAATCTATTCTTGATGAAACATAACCCAGTGTGTTACTGAACATTTACCTTAGTTTGGCAAACACAGCCACGTGCTCTAAACTAGCTGTGCGCCCCTTCTCCTTCTGCCGTAACAACTCCGCTGAATGCCGTTTGTATTTCAGGAGCATAACTTGTCCTGAGGGGATTAACTTCAGCCAGCGTCGTGCTTGATAGAGGGACCCAGGTGGGAGAGGTCAAGCGCTTGTGGTCTCCTCTTCTTCCAGATGAGAGTTTCCTTTGCTGGTTCTTTTCTGCCCTCTTAAAACAGCAGAAACTGTGAGAGGTTGGCCCTAGTGCAGGAGTCGGGCGATTGCAGTGTGTTATCTGGAGCAAATGGGCTGCCTTGACTTCCTTCTTCCCTTGCAAGCGGCAGCGTGAACTCAACCTCCCCTCCTCGGGCAGCTGAGCCCTGCGATTCACAAGCAGAAGCGGGGCTTTGTCCCTCGTCCTGTGCTCCAGCACGGCGTGCCTGGGCTCCACAGCATGCAGGGCTGCACCGGCTGGGCTCAGAACCTCCTTGGCTTCGTTTTCCAGAACTCCTGCTGGCAGCGCACCTCCTGCTGCGGGGGCTGCCCGCCTTCAGCTCCGGGGGAAGCTCTTGCTCTCGCAGCCCTGGCTTTGTCTCGTGCACCGAACAGGCAGATGTTTGGGGGTGCTGCTCCTCTGGGCTGGGGTCCCGTCTCTCAGCACCGCAGGGGCACGGTGCACACTTCAGATGGATTTGGGGGTAGCTGAGCTGCCTGTCTCACTGCTGAGCATCAGCAGCCTTCCAGCGAGGAAGCCTCCCTGTCACACGGGCCGGAGGGCTCTGGGCTCCCAGGGCAGGCATGGACGCAGTTCAGGGCAACCAGGTCTCTGCCTCAGCCTGTTCAGTGCCGTCACCGTCGGCTTCCCTGCGTTAGTGGCCTCCCTGGCCACCTGCTCCGTTCCCGTGCCCACTCTGGGATGCTCAGTTGTCCTGCAGCAGGGAAGTCCAGACACCGCTTGAAGGTGCAGAGTCCCCTGCTTCACCGCCACTGCTGGATTGTCATCGCAGCAAACAAGGATCTGACCTGAAAATATCGATGGGATCCGTGCGTTACCCATCTTCTTGGGGCTGGTCCAATCTGGGCAGGCCCCGTCAGGGCACTTCTGTGGCTGTGTCTGGGTGGGACGGGGTTCGCAGTCAAGCATTTTGATGACACAGAGAGCACCTCTAAAGGAAAATAACACTCGCACGTGTGCCAGGGCAATGTGCGCAGGTCAAATCACAAAACAAATGCTTTGGGGAAGGACCTCTGCAGGTCTTTAATTCGACCTTGTGTTTGAAGAGGGGCTGTCACAAACGCGAGCTGGGGTCAGCTGTGGCTCTATCTAACCGAGGGGTAAGGATGAGACCCCCTGGGCTCTCTGGGTTCCCGTCCCAGGGAGGCACAGCCGTTCTAGCGAAAACCTTTCACCAGTGTCCATCCTGACTGTCCTGCACCCCAGCTTGTGGCTGTTGCCCCTTGTCACGCCATCTGCCACTCCTGAGAAGCGTTTGCTTCCATCCTCTTTGCTGCTTCCCTTCCGCCAGCTGCAGGCGGTGATCAGATTGTCCCTCAGCCGCTGGGGTCACCCCGGCTCTCTCTGTAGGACGTGCCCCAGGGCTCAGATCGCGGCGGCAGCTCTCTGCCCGTCCTCTCCAGTTCACATCCACACGCGCTGCTCCGGGTGCAGCACCAGCAGGACCCGGCAGAGGAGATACTGACCCTCCTCCTGCTGCTGGCACAGCCTGGCTTTGCGTATTCCAGGGGAGCACTGGCAGCCTTCTCTGTTGAGAAAGGCTGTAGTCACTGGTGCCGCTTTGCTGTTTGGTGGGGAAATGGGGGTTTGCTGCAGCTCTGCACACTGCAGCTGGGTGGCTGGCAGGCGTAGGTGCGGGACTCCAGGACATCCAGCCAGTACCTTCTGATCGCGGTGCAGGCTGTGCGCCTGCTCTGACGTGCTTTCAACGTGCACCCACCAGTTGTGATTGTCTGTCCCTTCAGGGCAGCTCAGAAACCTCACACCTCCTTCCTTGCAGAAACCAGTGCCAGTTCCTAACAGCAAAGAAAACCCAACGTTTACTTGTTAAACAGCCCACGGTGAATGAAGCGAGCAGACAGAAACATGTAATTTCTTGTTGTAACCCCAGTGACTCAGGCGGATGCATGGCCGTGACCTAAGTGATGCCAGTGTCACGGTGAGCACCTGGGGAAATCCCGTGTGAACCTTCAGCAGAGCAACGCCAGAGCTGCTGCCCCGGGACTGCGACAGCCAGAGGCAGGGGTGCCCCACGTGTCCATCCCCCCTTTCTTCCCAGGCTGAAGGAGCACAAGAACCAGGGGGGGTTTAGAATGCTGCAGAGAGGGCAAGGAAGCCGATGGCTACAGCTGGGAATATTTTTCTGGCTGTTTCCCCGCGTGGGGACTCACACAGCACAGTGGTCTCATCCTGGTGCTTTGCCCCGCTGCAGCAAGTTTCCACCTCCAATGGAAGCGTTTGAACGAGCCCTCGTGCTGTGCTGGCTCCTGGTCCCAGGGTCTGGAAGGAGCTGAGAAGCCCAGAGGATGGATGTGCTGCGGGTGCTGCCCCCCCTTGCCAAGCCCTGGCCACCGCTGTGACCCGGGAGCGCCCTGGCCTGGAGCTGCAGCAGGGCAGAGCTACCCCGGCTCCGACCCGCGAGGCACCGGGTGACACAGGAGCGTGCCAAGCCCCCGGCCAGCTCGACGCTGCTTCCCTCCCGCCGCCTGCTTGAGGAGGGGCCGCAGGAGTCAGTGTCAAGCTCCAGGGCGCAGCCGGGGCACATCCGAGGTCTGAGTCGAGTGCCAAGAGGGAAGTGAGTCACTCACCTGGGAGCGAGCGCGGCGCCCTGCTTCCCGTCCCAGGCAGCAGCACGCTGACGGCTCAGCCCTGCCCGTGGCTCCGCTTGCGGCAGGGACCCGGCGGCTGGGGTCTGCTGGGCCAGGTGCTTTGTGGCCCCGAGGTAAGAGGCTCCTTTCCCTTCTGCTTGCTTTCCCAGGGCGCTGGCCTCCCTCCCCAAGCTCTGCAGGCTCTGGGTGTCTCAGGACCCGGGCTGGCTACGAATCCCCCCGGATCTCTGAGCCATGGCATCTCAGATGGCTCCAGGGGCTTCGGAGCCATCCTCATCGTCCCCACCTGGGTGTGCTGGGAAGACTCACGCTCGCTCCTCACTCCCAGCAAGCAGGGGCGAGGTGGGTTGTGACAGCAGGAGCCGGGCTAGCGCTGCCATTGCCTCTGGAGCCACGGGGATGGGGACTGCCCTCCTCTGGGTCCTGTCTTGGGGGGTAAGAACGACCCCGGCTGTGCTTGGATGCTGCAGAGTGAGGTGAGGAGCCCTGCCATGGACCTTCCTCCTGCAAGGAAGAGGCAATGCTCAGAGCCTCTCAAGGAGCCCGGGTCCCTCACCCCGCCGGTGCACGGCCCCTGCCCTTGCCCCTGCCCTTGCTCCTGCCAGGGGGTGTGAAGCCCGCCCGGGGGAGGACGGGCAGCTGCTGTCGGAGGTAGCGCACTGCAGCCTGGAGCAGCGGGAGCACGGTAACCCGGCCATGGGCAGCTCAGCAAAGGGATGGTTTTCCCCTTTGTCAGAGCTGCGACAGCCTGGGGCTGCAGCACCCAAACCCTGGTGTGGTGCCGTGTAGAGCTCATCCCCCTGCCCTGCGCGCCGGGGCTGGACTTGGGCTCCACCTGCCAACGCCAGCTGAGTGTGCCCGGCTCCCTGCTCCTCTCGCTGCCCGCCAGGCAGCCGGCTTTCCTGCCAGGCTGGGGTGCCCCAGCAGCAGCACGGTGAGCGGAGACGCCATGCCCTGCCTCTGCAGCTGTCAAGCGGGTACCAGGAAGCGCTGCTGCTCGCTGCCCCAGGAGGGGCTCGCGGCCGCTGGGGTGGGAGTATTTCCCTGCCGAGCGACTCAAGCTCCGCGGCACATTCCTGCAGAGTTGGTAATAAGGTGGGGACGTGTTGTTCTGGGCTCTGAAATGCTCGCGGGGGAAAGCTACAGAGTTTATTTAGTATTTCTTTCCTGCAACAAGCAAAAGGAAATTGTGCAGAGGGTGTGAGATGAATAGTGGAAACTCACCGGCAGTAATGCTTAGCGTCAGAACATCGGCCACTCCGGCTTGGAAGGAACTTCCGTCTCCTTTCCAAGAACTGTCCTGGCACTTGAGGACAGATCCTGGTTACGGGGACGGGCAGGGATGATGCTCAGCTGTGTGCTGGTCCTGCACGCTGCACACACCACACCTCTCTAAGCCTGGGGGCAGCGGCTGGTGCTTTCCCAAGCTCCGTGTTGGTATTTCGTCCTGTCCTCACTCACTGCTCTTGCCACTGAACACCGCAGTCGGCATTGTGCCAGAGCCTGGCCGCTGAAGCGCTGCTCCTCTGCTGCTGCTCCGTGGACGGCTCTTCCCTGCTAAACACTCTGTGGTTTGTTCTTGGAAAGAGCTCTCTGGATATTTGCCTCTAATACGATCTTTTCAAAACCAAAAGAGCTGCTGATACCTCCGAAATGGATCTGTGGCCGTCCAAAGCAGGTGTGTTGCTACCGGGCTCCATCTCAGAGGGGAACGACCCCAGGGAAACACGCCAGAGCAGATGGTGCGGTCAGGGAGGCAGCGTGCTGTCACGGCAGCGTACGCTTCCATGAGAGCGCTCCTACGGTGCCAGAACTGAGGTGACCAGCACGCTGCTGACTGACCAGTTTGCATCAAGTTATCCCCAGAAAATGTCACTTGTTAGAGCTGCTCCAGGATCCCATATAACGACCCCAATATAACAACTGAAAGGACCGTGAGTGCTAGTTAACAGCATCGCATGGGAATCAGTTCAAGAAAAGAAGCTTGTTTATTTTTTCATTAGATTGCAAGTTTGGTTGATAGAAGTAAAGTCATCTTCAAGATTTTTTTTTTAACTTGTCCTTGCATGGCATTCAGTGTTGTCAGCCATCGTGTGCATCCCCCGGACCAGAGGAGTGGTAAATAACACTGAGGACAGGGCAGTCAGAAACTGCCGCTGGAGAGCCCAGGCCAAATGAGATTGCCAACAAAATGCATCCTAATAGCGGTGACACCCTCGGACGAGGCAGCGGCCCCTGGGGAGCAGGGGGTGGCTGAAGGGACGCGAGAGGGAGGAGTGCTGGCTGTGGGCGCTGCACGGGGGGAACGGGAGCTGTCGCTGTAAAACGGGGCAGTTCACGAGGAGGGGGTGCTATCCTCACCCTTTCTCAATCTGGGTCCCCGGCTGCTTGTCAGCTTTCAAATGTGAAAGCTACAGCTGGCGATAATGAGGAAGGGAGCTCCACAGCTGACGGCACGTGCAAGCCCGGCACAGGCCAGCTGCCCCGCCGGCTGTTCTGGGCATTTCTGTGGAGCTCAGTGGCTGGAAGCCCTGCCCGGGTGCTTGAGGCAAAGCTGGACAGTGAGTAAATCTGGAGAGCGAGAGGAGGCGCCGGCCAGCTCCATGGTCAGGTCGCAGCTCGGGGCGGTCAGAGGTGTCCTGACTGCGGTGGCAGTGCCTACATCAGACAGCAAGGACGGTGTCACCGCTGGAGCTGCCACCCATCAGGTCTCTTCGTGACTTTCACTGCTGAACTTGGTATTTTTTTGTTGTGTGGTTCTCTGGGTTTTACGAAAGATCTTTCACTGAACTCCGGTGACGTGCGTGTGCCCCATCAGTGGCAGAGCCGACGCAAGGCTGAGCAGAGGGAGGATGAAGATTTCGACAAGGGCTCCTCCCCAGCCCAAAACCTCCTGGGCTCTCATTTCCTCTAAAAACTTGTCGGCAGCAGGACAGCAAAACTTTGCTTGGCCGTTGCTACAGCCTTTGCAAGCGCTCCCCTTCCCTTTGCAACCAGACATCCTCACCGGCTGCTCTTCCCAAAGGCAGGGACTGGCTGCCAGCCAGCCTCGTGAGCACACTTGTATTTTGTTTTGTAATTTAAGCTCCCAGGCGCAGTCTCGCAGCCATAGCCGGGCTCTGTCCGGTCCGTGAAGGGTCAGGTTCCTTGGTCCGTCTCTCCAGCGGCTGATGGGAAAGGGGGAAAGGGGGAGGCAGGCAGGTGGCAGAGGGAAGCAGCCTGCTGCAGCCTCCAGCCCAGCACAGACCTGCAGCATCGCTGCAGGAGCCTCATCTCACCCCTCAGGTCACCCTGATGTGGCCTGACACAGAGCCTGGCTGTTCCCGGTCCCCAGCTCCGCACAGCCCACCCCGCGGTGCAGCCCAGCTGAGCCCGGGCAGGGTGGAGCAGGGGCTCCCACCCCACACAGTGCTGTCGCTGCGGGGTTCCTTCATGCATGGTTCCCCGGTGGCCTCCGAGTCCCTTGGACACCCCGTACTGTTGCTGCGGGGGACGAGGGCGATCCCACAGCAGCTCAGGGTGTGTCCAGCTGGGGTGTCCATGCGCCTCTGGGTGCTCTGGAGGTTCCCCCACGCAGGGCTCAGAGCAGCAGGACATCCTGCTTTGCCAGCAGCTTGCTGAGCCCTTGCACAACACCCTGCCAGGCCGGGAGCTCCGCTGCGGCTGCTGGTGCCTGCTGGGTGCACAGCCTGCCTCCGCTCACCCCGGCACCGTGCTGAGGAGCGTGCCGGGTGCTTCCCTCTGTGCCAGCCCTGGGAAAGGCCGTCTGCACCCTCTGCAGAAGAGCCAGGAAAGAGCCGACCCAGGCAAAGAAGCGCAGAGCAGTGCTGGGGCTTTGCCTGCCCTGGCGGAGGACATCCAGCCACGGGCGTGGGCAGAGGAGGGTCCTGGCACTGCACCGGCTGCCCCGACGCTGCACAATCCATCGCCTTCGGATGCCCGAGGCCAGGCAAGCCGAAAGTCAGTGTCTTGGCAGAGCAGCATTCCTGTCGTCCACCTTGCCCCCTTCCTCGCCGCCCCATCTCCCCAGATGACGAGGAGGTTCCAGCTCGGAGCCAGGGCTCACGGCCCAACAGCAAAAGCATCTCTTGAGAGTTTGTCTGGTGCCCAGGGGACACAACCCTCAGCCTGTCCCCGGGGGCTCTCCCAAGACGTGACACCACACCACGGGGGTCTCTGGTGCTCCGCACAGCAGGGCCAGGGCCCACCGTGGGCTGTCTGTGGTAGATGGCGTCTCCCGAGGAGAGCCAGGAGAGGCAGCTTTCCTGGGGAGCACCCGCGTGGACTGGCCTCTCCTGTTTCTGCTTGGGCACACGTTGTTCCTCAGCAGCCTTGCTGCAGGCTCAGGCACCTCTTTGTGCTGGTGATGGATTTTGTGTCTCTGTTCTTGTGTTTCACGCTGATCCCAGGCACCAGGCTCGGTGTTTCAGTCCCTGTGGGTGTCTGCAGGAGCGAGGTTTGTGCAGGACACGGTGCAGAGGCTCCAGGCTCCCGTCTGCACAGCCTGCAGGTGTAAGGGCAGCACGTGCACAGAGGGTCCCCCCAGCTAAGGGACCATGTGTGCAGCTTTGCTTGTCACTGGTGTCTCCCTGAGCACCCCACCAATTCGCATCCCTGTGATGAGTGGTCTCTGGGCTGCCAAAAATAATGGTGGTCATGATGTGAAGGTGGCTGGGGCAGGTGAAGAACTGCCATGCTGTGGTGTCTCAGTGTCTGCTAAAGGTCCCTGAGATAAAAGGAGACTTGGGATGGCTGGATTCCCAGGTCTGTTTAACCCCAGCACAAGTCTGAAGGAGACTCAGCTAGGGAACGAGTCTGTCCACGGGATACGTGAGTTTCCAGGCACTGCCTTTCCTTGAAGTTATTAAGTGAAAGCTCTTCTGGCTTCTGCCATTCATCTGTTTGGAAGAAGGATGCTCAAATGCTGCCTAATCCCAGATCTAACCAGGGACACAGTGGATTCCTCTTCTACCTTCAGAGGAAAATCCCAACTTTGCCCTTTTTCAGGATCACCAGAAGCAGAGATATTCTGAGGACTTTCCAGATCTTCGCTGTGGTTAACTGTCTTTCCTCTACAGCTTATTTTATTTCTCATTTCCTTTGAGCTGATGTCACACATTTCCTCTTCTCTAGTGACTCTGCAGTCATGCTGCAGTTGCTCCCACTCTGGTGTCCCGTTCTTGAGAGCTGCCTGCGTGGAGACCTGCCAGCCCCAGGCCAGAGAAAACAACACTTGGAAGCCGAGCGAGCATCCTCAGTAGAACACCCATCAGTGCTCTGCTAAAGCTGAACATGTCCTGCTGAATCCTTTCCACCGCGGTAAGCAGAAAAGATACTTTATTGGTACTATTCCTCTTGGAATATACGTTTGCTGATGGCATAGCTTGTGTCTGTGTGGTCTCTGCACCTTGCAGCCATGAGCTGGTAAATCCTTACTGGGGGAGCATGGCCCGTGGAAGAGAGCATAGTCTGGGAGCGGAGCCCGCAGTTGCCCCGTCGTGTTTTGCTGCGCAGCCGTAACTTCCACCCCTAGTTCTGCACACAGCGGGGTCGATGCTATGACCCACTGAATTGCCAGCTGGTGTACTGGTGTACAAGGCGGTGGCCTGGGCTGGAGCTGCTGGGGATGTTGGTAATGCAGCACAGCCTCACGCCTGCCAGCCCGCACCCTGACCACTGCACCTCTTCTCCTTTCTGCTGGCACGGAGAATATTTACGTGTTTTATACAAAAGGGAACCGCTTCAACAGGAGAGACTGAGTGAGATCCCCTGTGCGGCACGGCAGAGTCTGGGCTTAGGACACCTCACAAGTATAGAGGAGATGTGAGCTCAGCTTCCTCAGGCTGAAGAGGGAAGCGGGTGTTGAGTAAACTCAGCTGGGAACAGTGCCGTGCTCTCTTCTAGCTGCATTTTGTAGAATATCTGCTTGACAAGCGAGAGGGGAAAACAACTCTCCTGTGGTTCCCTGAAGGACGTTGGCACTGGCCCTGCACTCTGCAAAGACAGAGGAGCTCTGCCACGGGCTGCTGGGGCCAGGAGACGGCACTGCCACCTACCACAGCCCACCTTCGCCAGAGGCTCGTAACAGCGCAGAGCACGTCCTTGCATCCACCTCTCCAGGTCAGAGCGCAGCCTTTAGCTCCAACCCATCTTCTGTGCAGGGCTTTGGAGCGGAGGGAGATGGGCAGGTCTGCTCTGCCTTCCACACCCTGGCAGGCATGGGCACCCCACCAGGAAAGCTCCCCGAGCTTCTGGGCAGTTCGGAGGCTGCCATGCCCATGGCCAGCACCAGAAGCCGAGGGGCAGATGTCTGTGGCACAGTCTGAAGGGACTTTGTGAATAACAGCTGTGCCCCAGTATTGGATGTGGGCACTTCTCCTCACAAGTTCTGCTAGTGGAATGCATAATCTTTTTTGTTCCCTACTCTTGGTATATTCAGGTCTACAATGACAGAGCACCTTTCATTGCAAAAATTCCAGCCCCAAGCACCAGAAGTATTTGCTGAAGTTCGCACAGTCAGAACAGTGGGTTTATGATGCAGATTTGAAAAAAACAAGTTATCTAACGAGCTTAGGTAATTAGGACTCTTGTTTCGTCTTCTAACATCAGAATAGTGTATCAAACACAAAACTCCCTGCTGGTTTCTCTTGCCCCTGCACAGCCTGAGTGTCTGTGTCTGCTGGTGTCCTCCCGCACTGAGATGAGAACCTGTCCAGCTGGGGTACATCCTTGCCAGAGGTGGTCCCTCCGTGGGTGGGAGACTGACATAGGCTGAGACACGGGCATTTATTTACGTGTTTTATACATGGTGTGACAATTACTGCTTTCACACATAGATGAGGGTGTGGAAACAGATCCACGAGATGACCAGTGGGACTCGCCTTGGGTCCTGCATGGATCAAAGGCAGAACAGGGAACAGCGCGTGGGGAGCCTCTGCGCAGGGCGGCACAGAGTGACACATCGCTCCTTGGGGACGTGCCAGACCTCTCTGGTCATAGCCCAGACCCTCCTCACCTCCTGGCTGACACCACCAGGATCAGCTGCCACCCTTCAGAGATCAGTGAGGTCTCAGCAGGGTGGTCGAGATCAAGGTGAAAGAGGACAGACACGTGGGTCCCCTGGCCAGCCGCGGGTACTTGCACAGCTACTTGTTAATTCACGTGGGACGTGGCTGAAAGATTGAGTTTAAAGACACTCAGACCCCAGTGCTCCCAGCACGCAGCAGCCTGTGAAGGTCCAAGGATCTGTGGATATCTGTGCTTGTCACATCCTTAGGGGGCCTGTGAGGGGTGAGGAGGGACAGGCTCGGGAAGATGACTATTGCTCAACATCTGGAAAGAAGTACCACGGGGTTTGCAGAGGTTTCTCAAGCAAGGGAGAGCTTTCTTGAGCCAGAGCTGACTTCCCCTATTTCAGAAGAAAATTGCAAACGTGCAAATATGTAAATGAGGAACGAACAGCACACGGGCACAAAGAGACACTCAACCCAGAGAGGGTGACATGGGTTCGTGCCACTGTCTGCTGCTGGGGAAGATCCAGGCAGGTTGGAGGCAGGGGCGTGCCTTCTCAGGAGGCAGCAGTTTTTGGGGGAAATGCTTGTTGTCCGTGGGGCTGGCAGAGCTGTGCAGGCACATTACCATCTGCAGCACCCGGCACTCTCATCGTAACCAGGCTTCATGACTGGTGGTGCAGTTTACTTGCTTTCAAGGAAAACCACCATGTTCTGCAAATTGGGTTAAAACCCAGCAAGTTTACCGTCAGTGAGCAACCCTGCGTCCTTGGTGGTGGCTCCCAAATTGCTTCACCTGCATTAGTCAGTGACCATCCCAGGAGGGAAGGGGGAGAAGAACGAGCAGATCTGCAGGATGGTCAGAGAGGCGAGTGCCTGCCCAGTGCCAGACTGGGGGCTGGCGCTACAGCCCAGAACGGGTGTGAATGTCCTCCGGGCGGTAAAAGCAGCGGGGTAAAATACACAAGGGGTTGGACCGAACCCCTGTAAATCCGAGACAAGAACACGTACGGTATTGATGATGCAGGAATTTGGTATGTCCAAGCTGTAGGCAAGATTTGAAGAAATACGAACTGAGCTGGGGACTGGTAATATTAAAAACCTGAAGGTGTCTCTTTAGGGACGGTGTTTGTCAGCAGCCTCACCGGCTACACAGCAAAGCACAGAGCTGCTGCTGCTGACACTTGCACTTGATGCAGAAATAGTAGCGGGGGGAAGGCAGCCAGACTGGTTTGATGACATCTTCAATTCAAACTGATGGCACGATAGACAACAGCCCGAATTTTAAGAGAGATAGAGTGTAGTTAAAATCAGCGATGTACCACAAAACATCACCCTTTAGGAGCAGTGACTCATCTTTCATGTCATTCATCGAGTGAAACAATGAGTTCTGGTAGCCTACCAAGTGAATGTGAGACCCTGTGGTGCCCACAACTAAGAAAACAAACACGATTTGTACAGGTGTAGGAAGGAACGTGTCAGAAAACAACAAGTAGAGGGCGACTCTGGAAATGGCACTAATGAGACTTTTTTAGCAGATATTGTTTCACTTCTGGAATTTATACATAAAAAGAAATGTAGGTAAGTTAGAAAGCACTGGGAAGCACAGGGGAAAAAAAACAGACTCAGAAAATCTGTTACTCAGAGTAACACATGATTTTATCGAAGAACCCTCACACCGAAAAATCTTTTGAGATGAGAGATTAGTGATGTCAGATCTGCACTGCAGCACACAACGCTGGATGAAGGCACAAGGCTAGCATGGTGTGGAAATGGTGTCAAAGAGAAGACCAGGGGGACAAGGCAGGTGTCTGTGGCTGGAGCCAAGACATGGAGCAGAACTCCTGTGGTCACAGACAGCTGCGAATGAAAGGTGGGTTTTGGCTTAGCAATGGCACCACACCAATCAGCTCATTTTATGCTTTATATTTTTAGGTAAGGAGAAAAGCTACAGCAGGAAATTCTGCTTCGGATGTGCCCGCTCAGCACCACGATGTCTGGAAAGGGTAAAGGTGGTGCTGAGGGCAGTGCCGATTCCTACATTTCTTGCCACATAGACTCTGAGTTTCGCTACAACCTCTTCACTGTTTTCTACAGCATCATTTTCATCCTGGGCTTTATTGCCAACTGCTATGTGCTCTGGATTTTCTGCCATGTTTACTGCAGCAAGAAACTCAATGAAATCAAGATATTCATGGTAAACCTGACAGTAGCCGACCTGCTCTTCTTGGTCACGATGCCAATGTGGATTGCTTACTATCACCACCATGGAGACTGGATCATGCCCGAGTTCCTCTGTAATGTGGCTGGCTGTTTATTTTTCGTTAACACCTACGCTTCTGTTGCCTTTCTGATGGTCATCACATACAACCGTTACCAAGCCGTGACTAATCCCATTAAAGCTGCTCGGCTTACCACCCACAGAAGGGGTATCTACGTATCAGCAGCTATCTGGATCCTGATAGTGGGCAGCTCTTTGTACTACCTTTTTGACAATAATACTAATCAGGAGGAGATCGATTCGAAGAATTTCACACGGTGCTTTGAGCACTATGACACTTCTAGCAGTGTTTCAGCTGTTCTTGCCATTCACATCATCATCTGCATCCTCTTCTATATAATTTTCCTCTTTATACTAGGCTGGAACATCATCATTATCAGGACATTGTTCTCCAAATCAGTGCAGCCACGGAAGAATGCTCATGTCAAGCAAAGGGCGCTCTGGATGGTTTGCACGGTGCTGGCTGTGTTCATCATAAGCTTTGTACCTCATCACATAGTGCACCTGCCCTGGACCCTCACTGTTCTGGAGCAGTGGAAGAAGGAAAACTGTCAGTTGCGCCAACAACTCAATGACGCTCACCAGGTGACTTTGTGCCTCTTGAGTACAAACTGTGTGTTAGACCCAATCATCTACTGCTTCCTCACCAAGAAGTTCCAGAAGCATCTTTCAGAAAACCTGAAAAGCATGAAAGGGAGTCGCAAGTGCTCCAGGCAAACCACGGACACAGTGATTGAGGCCACCATTCACCATGAGGATGCCATCAGGATCTAGGTCAGCTCTGTTCTGATTGCAGACTGAGATGTGTGAATTAGTCACTCATCTTTTCTCAACAAGAGGTGCTGAGGGACACAACAGAGGACCAGGATTTTACATTTCCTTTTTTCCCACGAGAAAAAAGAATGGATGGCCATTTCTTGCCCAGAGAAGCTGTGGATGCCCCATCCCTGGAGGGGTTCAAGGCCAGGCTGGATGAGGCTTTGAGCAACCTGGGCTAGTGGGAGGTGTCCCCTGCAAGGGGTTGGAATTAGATAATATTTAAGATTCCTTCCAACCCAAGCCGTGCTGTGATTCTATGATTCTTCTATCACATGCGACTGGCAGAACTGGAGCCTGTAATCTGTTAGAAAAACACCTTCTGTCTGGGCTGATGTTCTCACGGGCACTGAGAACAGCTCAGATTATCTGCTTTTACATGAAAGCAATGTGTCATTGAGTCTCTGCAGTGAGCAGCCAGAAGCTAAGTGCCCTGAAGCTGTGTCAGCCTAGATAGCACCATTCCTGGTCCTCTGCATGCCCAGCTCCCATGAAGAACCCAGTATCAGAGCTGTAAGAGACTTCTAAAAGACCTGGAAGAACAGACTGAGTTGCTAGCATCATCAAGTGACTTTTTGAAGAAGCTTGCATGGTTCTGTGAAAAGAGTCTGGGTTGAAGAAACTCTTGAGTGGCTAGAAGGGATGTGGTCCAAGGAGTTCCTCAAATGCCATCAAAGAAGAGATCTGCGCCTCTGATCCCTTCTTACACACTCACATGGTCTGCTGGGGTCTTGACAGATGTCTGGGAGTAGCTGTTACAAATTTTGCCTTTGCTCCCAGCTCTTTGATTCAGTAACTGGACTAGTAGGTAAGAAGAGGAAGAGAAGCTGGCACTGCCTCAGCCCCCATCCCCAGATCAGCATTGTGTTCACAGGGGTACTGTCTGCCGTGGCCTCTTGTATGAGAGCAGAACTGGCAAACCAGTAGCCTCTTGCACTCAGCTTAGTAATTTTTGGCCGACTGCATGTGTCTATGGAAATCCGAGCTCACTTTGGAGACTCCAAATATCAGAAGGTTATTGTTGGCATGGGCATTACAATAATAAGAAAAAAAAGCTTAAAACACTTCATTATCTTTTTTTCTTATTTATTTAAACAAGGGCTGTAGCAAGCAACTGTACATTATTCCTTCCCCTAGCCTTTCTATCTCTGCTACGAAGAAATGAAGCTGACTAGTTCTTGGTATCCTACAAGTGAAGCATTAGGTCAGGTCATGGCCATTTTCTGAGTAAATCAGTTCTGCAAAGTGGTACCGTCTGCTCGGGCCCAGGGCAAAGCGATCTTCCAGGGGTGCTGGGTTCTCTTACCAGTCATGAGACACTTGAGGTTCCTTTTCTGACCCAAGTTGCTCAATCCAGCACAGGAAATTGGGCAGGGGAGGGAAGGGAACAAACTTGTTTTCACAACAGTTTTTGGTTCCCTAAACTACAGGAGAGCCTGGCTGGTGACAGGAACAGCGTGTCTATCTGACCTGTGACACCGATTATTCATGTGCAAGGACAGCAGCCTTCCCACCCACCAGAGAATGTGAAAGACAAGCTCACGTCTTTCCAAAGATAGGACCAACGTTTGTATCAGACTTTGCCTGTACTCACTGGAGATATAGGTCCTTCAAGTGCATCTCCTGAAGATCCTCAGAAAGCTTTTATACTTACTTGGGTGAATGAGCAAAAGAACTAAGACATTTCTTTTGTTAATGGCATCTGCCAGGGCCAGCCATGCTCTCGATGCCCAGTGCCAGGCAGAGGAAAGAACCTGATCGCAAAGTGAACGCATTTCCCTCCTGGTCCTGCACTCTGCTCCAGTAATGGCCATCCGTAAAGAACACCTGCGGGCACCACAGCAGAGGGATAATGCCTCAGCCATGTTCAAGGCTTTGCCCTGAATCTGTGCTCATCTGAGCCACAGCACACAGCAAGAGCAGTGATTTTTGTAATTTAAAAGCCTAAATCCTTCTTCCTGGAGGAATCTGCCTCCCCAGATGGCACGTTCTGGCGGAGGAGCTCTTGCAGCTGGGGGACAGGGTGGAGCTTTTCCCCTTGCCAACCCTGGGATAGCGGAGCTCTTGTTTCACACCCCCTAAAGCACAGAACAGGCGGAGTTGGGTAACTTTTAGAGGAAATGGAAAGGGGTTTTATGTGGAGATTTGGTAAATGTGTGATCTTCTATTGATTCCTGGAAAGCTTGCAACAGCGTTTACAGTTTAGGCTACTTACTGGGGGTAAATAACACGCTTCACTCCACAGAAAACAGCTGAAAGGCCCGTCTGGGCTCAGAGAACAAATGTAAACTTGCATCTAAGGAAAAGGGTAAGTGGAGGAAAAAGCCCCTGGGTTGCTTCAGGAGGATATGTTGCAGTAATTAAGTCAGTATCTGTGTTTCTAAAAACCAGTCTGAGCTTCTACTTCTGTTTCTGGAATTACTTTCTCGGTTTTACCACAATGTTGCATTACTCTGCTGTACTTTGCAATAAAATGGATTTTCAAAACCTCTCGAATATGGCATGTTCCCCAAGTGTTTTCCCCTTTAACTCCTCCCAGCTCCCCATCTCTCTGTATTTACACCCAGGGGAAAAGCCTCAGCACCACGCCGACACAGCTTCTGTTTGGTATTATTTTTTTAAAATCACCAAGTGAACAGGCGCAATTTAAGGGTCAGCAAGTTTTGACCCGCTAAAAGGGAACAGAAATAATGTCAGAGCAGAACCAACTGCCGAACAACCCGCCAGAGCTCTCCAAGGCCCGCCCAGAGGAAAGCCCCGGGCTCTGCCCTGCCCAGGGGGACCCGTCCCTCAGACCCCCGGGACAGGCTGCTCGCAGCAGCTGCCATTGCCACAGCCCCAGCGGGGAGACAGCAAACCGGAGAGGCGGCCCTGTCACCGCCAAACACACAAAAACCCCCAGAGCAAGGCAGCGGCAGCAGGATTACCGCCTCCTCCTCCCTCATCCCGTCCCGCGCTGAGGCGCCGCCGCAGCCGCCTTCGGGCCGGTAGCGTCACTTCCGTCGCTCGAGCGCGCTGCTTCCGGCGGCGCTGCGGCGGGCGGGGGCGAGGAGGCGCGGGGCCGCCGCTGCCATGTCCGCTCCCGGGCCCGGCTCTGGGGCCGCCTCTCGGTAAGAGCCCGCGGAGGGAGGCTCGGCCGCGCTGCAGAGCCCGCTGCCGCTGCGAGGAGGGCGGCGCGTGGCTTCCCCCGCCCTGAGCGCGCGTCCCGCCGCCGCTCGGGCCGGGCCGGAGCTCGTGGGCTGCGGGGCCGAGGCGTGTGTGAAGGGTGTGCTCCGGCCCGGGGGGCGCTGGGGCAGGGCAGCGGCGGCGGGGCTGGGGCGGCCCCTCGGGCGGGCTGTCTCGGAGCCCGCTGCCCCCGGAGCGCGGCGGGGTGTGCCCGGCAGCCCTGGGGCCTCAGCCGCTGCTGGCGGCGCTGGGAAGAGCCGGGAAACAGCCCAAAGGTGCAGAAAGACACTAACACACTCCCCTAGCTCAGGGAATGAGGAGCAGCTTCTGCCAGGCGGCCGGGAAGAAGCGTCTGGGGAGTTAGGGCTGTGCCCAGGGCTCGGTGGGTTGTTCAGGACTCGGTGGGTTGTTCAGGAGGTGCCCAGGACTCAGCAGGTTGTTCGGGATGTGGCCAGGGCTCAGTGGGTTGTTCAGGACTCTGTGGGTTGTTTGGGATGTGCCAGGACTCTGTGGGTTGTTTGGGATGTGCCAGGACTCGGTGGGTTGTTCAGGAGGTGCCCAGGGCTCGGTGGGTTGTTCAGGACTTGGCAGGTTTTTTGGGAGGTGCCCGGGGCTGGGTGGGCCGGTCGGGAGGTGCCCAGGGCTCGACGGGTTGTTCAGGACTTGGCAGGTTTTTTGGGAGGTGCCTGGGGCTCGGCGGGCCAGTTGGGAGGTGCTCGAGGCTTGGCGGGTTGTTTGCGGGGCCAGGAGCAGCGGGTAGCTTCAGCTCAGGGCAGCCCTGCTCAAAGTGTGTTGGTTTTGCAAGGAGGCACACAAACACATCTGCACTTGGTCGTTGGGTGGGTTTAGTCGCTCCCGCTGGTGGAGGTTGTGCAGACGGGTCCAGGAGCATTTGTTTGGGCTCGGCAGGGCCATGGCTAGTTGGGCTTCATAAGCTGTGCTCGACCCAGGTTGGCTGTGCTGGACCTTCTTGGTTCTGGGAATGCTGCGCCGAGTTGCTGGAGCTTTACGTGGAGCCAGCTCAAGCATGGCATGCTGCCTTAGTTTGGTTTCTGTACTGCATGATGTGACTAAATTGTTTCCAGACTGGAGCTAGTTCTTGATGCGACATAGACGTCGTCATTCAGATGGAGCATTGTCCGAAAGAGTCTTGGTCTGCTTTGCTTTTGGTATGGAACTAGCTCTGCTTCTGTGACACACTTATCTGTAGTGTAGTGACTTCCAACTGGTAGTTAAAAGTCAACCGTACTGATTAAGATAAGATTTTTATGATTGCCGTTATCTGCCTATTGTTTGGTTTCCTTTAGTTTTCTCTGCTGGGGATTATCTTAAATTCGTGATACCGAATAAGACAGGTTTGGTTGAGAATCATGGTGGTTCACGTACCTCAAATCACTGTTTTCATTATAATCTACTTTTAAAAATGCATGAAGCTAGTCACTTCCTCAACCTGCAAAACTACTGACCTGTCAGACTGTACCTATCGTGTTTTGGGTTTTGACCTCATGGTGCCACACTTTTTACTTGTGCAGTTCTGCAGTCGAGCGTTTGCTGTGCAAACAATGCTACGCAGGCACATTCTCACTGCTCTGTGTCTAAAAGGTAGCTGAGGGTAAGGTCTGTCGGTTTCCAAGCCATTGGAATCACTGAGCAGTGTCTTCCTGCAGCTTTCACCTCTTGGCTCTTCCATGCAACCTCAGCAGCAGTTACGGCACCTTGGTGACGGTGTCTTGTTAGGTGTTGTGTCAGATTTGATGGAAAAACTGTCACTTTGCCAATAGTTCCTGAGTAGCTGGTGACTTTGGAAGGATTCATAGCTTCTCAAAACCTTGCCTTGTGCCTCATACCCTGATGTTGAGTGTGTTTGAATTGGGTATGTCAGAGTACACTTGATTAAACGGGTTTCCCTGGTTTGTGTTGATGGGTTGGAGTACCTCTGCAGCAGGTCAGTGTAGGATTTCCTTGCTTTCAATTACTGAAGGGTAGTTATGTATGACTAAACATAAAACTGGATAAAATATACTGGAATATTTTAATTGAATGAAAAGCCCAGCAAGTAGTGTGTGCCTGGGAGCAAGCCGTGTTACACATAAAGATTCAAGGCTTGAAGCGGGTGATACGTCATTGTGGACATGGGTAACTCGGGGCCTGTATTCCGAGTTACCAGAAGTAGGATTTTGTTTTATCTCCTAGAAAATGGATGTTGTTAGAACTTGTACTGGATCTGCAAAACCCTGTGATCGAAAAAGGAGCTGTTGGGATGGAGATGTACAGGAAACTTTTGAGGCCTTAAAGGGAATGATGTCAGGATTTAACAGCTGGTGTTTTCCCTGGGATCTCACCCAGCGGTGTCTGCAGACGAGCCACCTGCAGACAGCATTGTCTCTTGCAGCGGCTCCTGAGTGTTTTTGTCACCTAAACCGTGACCAGTGGTGCACACTTGTTAGTCCTAAGGAAGGTCTTTTTCAGGTTTTTCTTGCTTTGTCTTATCCTTAATTTAGTCTCTTTTTTTCAACCTAATTTGTCTGGAAGTTTTTCCTTTAACTGGCTAAAGGGGAGCAAACCAAGCATCTCTCTCCAGCAGCAGCTATCCCCTAGCAGCGATTCAAGGATAGTTCATGCAGATGCTGTGACTGCAGGCACTCTGGTACCTGAGGGTGTAGGTCAAATCCTTTCTTCTTGCAGCCGCCTCTAGGGCTTCAGTGAAGGTGGTGCTGCAAGGGCTCAGATCTCCTCCTAATACGTTTCCCAAACCTGATGTGTAGGAGAGTGCTGTGGGCAGAAGACACAGCGTGCGGTGGCAGGCTCTTCAGAGTGTGGTGCCGTTGTGATCCACACCGGTCACTGCTGTCACATCTTTTCCAGGTTGTCACTGGTCAATCCCATAACTGGGCCATATAGCTAGAAAATAACCTGTGTATTTAGAAAAATAATTTAATATTGTGATTAAGTTGATTGGGACCTTTTTCCATCTCTTAGATAATCTGGTATGGCTAGTCTGATTCCAGAGGCAATTGAACAGGTCTTCAGTTCTGCAGAGGGTGAGTCTCTCCCGAGTTAAGACCCATGTACAGAGCTGTTCTCGCATCCTGAGAGCTGCTTTCTGAGCCTTGAAGTTTGTTTGTGTTTGAATATTGACGGTGCTGCTCCTCTGAGAGCCAGCAGCTGGAACATAAAGTGTCTGTCAGCTTTCAACCTTGGGTGATGGTTCATATTTCTGTAAGTATCATACCATCATATGTCATTCCATTTTGAAGATTTTACACATCACTCTCATACTAATATATCTTTCCTGTGACTTTTTTTTGTCCTATTCTATTTGAGAGAGCTTAAGAAATTCTTCCTTAAATATGACTGATTTAAGATGATCAGGGTAGAAAAATGCATTTTTCAGAACAAGAATCATTTGAAAAAGTAGGTGATAAATGGTTTTTCAGAGCAGAAAAGAAAGTGTCAGCTGTTTTCAAAACTGTGTGGAAGCATTCTGAAGTAGGCTCAGTCACTGGTTTCCTATAAACATTTCCCCACGCTGCTTTTTTGTTAAGGGCCCAGTTGCTCTCGTATAACTGTTGGGGAAAATACCGTCACAGAAAACAATCCCTTGGGTTTGAGGCTTTGAAGTTTAACAGAGAAGTCTGGTCCCATTTGCAATATACCTGATGTTTTGTTCAATACCTTTATAAGAGTTGTTGAAACTTCAGAAGCCGTTGCCTTGATTATTCTGTGTACTTTAGATCTCCATTTCCTGTCCATCCAGAACTTTCGGGGTACAGGGAGGGGAGCTGGCTTGTCCAGAAGATAAAGGGACTCGGAGATAGCAGGGACTACTTGTTTTTTCTTCATTAGCTGGGCTGATATTCTGGAGAACTAGAAAAACACATGAGGTTTAATTCTTTTTCTACTGTATCGATTTGGTTTTCTATCCAGCAGTTAGCTCTCATGCCAAGCATGATGCTAGGTTAACCTTTCTGGATATGAGGAAAAATTAATTCTTCTGGCTTAAAAAAAAAAAAGTTACAAAATACTCACTCTTGCCTGACCCGAAGAGAGCCAAGAAGTCACTGTGAGTCAGTGATGCCACTGCTCTCAGCATTTTAAAATAAGATAGCAAAAGCAGTTTGACAAGTCTCAGAGTTATTAATCCAGGACCTAAAGAATTTAACTTTATGCTGGAGAAAAAACAGCAACAAGTAGTTAAGTTTCTCTAATCTCTGAATGAAATGACCTTTTTTGTGAATGCTGTTATAAAAAACATATATAATTGGCCTTTACTGAAAGGAGTCGCTGAACTACTACCACCAAAATCCAGTGTACGTCCTGCCACTTATTTTTCCAGTGGGGGAAGTAAAAAGTCAGCGAGTTCAAGAGAGTTTTTGGCAGACTCCCTTAGAGATGACAACAGCCCTTTGGGGAATTTCTTGATGTTGACAGATTCTGGAGCTAAAAAGCAGCAGAAAATACTGTGGACTCTTCTTTCTCAAAGTTTACCTGTTACATACAGTAAGGAAGAAGATACTAACTCCTTGGGCTCTCATTTAGCCTGGAGATGTGTCTCATCCTGCTGGTTCTGCTGAAACTTCACTCACGGGCTGCCAGCTTCCCTGGGGATGGGCATGGGGTCGCAGGTGACAGAGCTACCAGGGCTCCGAGAGCTGTGAAAATGAGTTGTGCCTGTGTTCCTTGTCCATCCCAGTTGTCAAATAAAACTGATTGTAACTTAACGGAGTGGGGGGTTAGACAGTCTTTGATTCCAGCTGCAGGAGTTTGCATAATGCGATTCGCTTTGCAGCAAGTGTCACCTAGAATTAAAATGCATGATATTGTCACTTGCCACAACCAATTACAGATATCTTAGTAAAACAGTGTCACTCATCTGTCACATTCTAGATTTTTGCAATCATCAGAAGCTTCAGAACATACAGCACTCTTTTTGCTATGATTTTTTTGTTGTCTGGGAATTAATTCTCGATGACAAGGTCTGAAGAAAATATTTATAGCTGTGAAGGTACCTTCATGATCTTGTTTCTTTCCTCCTAGAATCAAGCAACACTTGCACATACCAGTGTTAGAGAACCTGGTTTACATGATGCCTGAAGCAGTGTAATTATCTTTTTTTTGTTTTGTTTCATTTGTGTTTTGAGTATTGATCAGCAAAAAACACATCCTGAGGAAAGGTGCAGACACAAAGTTTGAGTCTCTTCTTTTGACTACAGTTGAGTGAACCCTCAAGTCTCCTGATTTTTCTGTCTCTCACCTCTTTTTTTTTTTTCTCCCCCTTTAAAGCTGTAACTCAGAAAATGCAGTAAGTTTGAGAAAACAAACAAAAACCCAAAAAACCCTTGATGGCTCTCCCTCAGCCGTTTTGTTGCTCTTTGTAATACGTAGTTGCCATTTGGCCGAATCTGGTAAAATAGCCTGACTGAGACCCCTGTGGATCGAGAACAATCTCAAACAAGGCTCTGTATGTTATTAAAATGTCAGACCTTTCCCGCTGTGTTTCCTTTGTTCATATCTTTGGTATGTGTCGTCTGACTCCTTCAGGTCTTTCAAAGGACGCGGGTTTGGCGACCCTGCGGTGCTGCTGCTCGTGGGTGAACCCAGAGGCTCACTGATCGCGATAGCAAGTAGTAATTAATCCCCGTTGGGTTATGGAGCACGCTGCTTTTCTGTGTTTAGAAGACTTGGAAAAACGCAGGGAGCAAAAACTGTCTTTTTCTATAGCAAAGAAAAAGTTTTAAGTAGGACAGGTCCAAGGACTGAAAGTTTATGTGAGCATTTGTTGTCTAGAATATTTTTGTTTTCTGGAGAAGAGAGTTGTTGATTGGAATGGGTTATTGTTTTTAGGAGTTAATACGTTTGAGTACTCTTGAACTGAAAATATTTAGTATGGCTAAATATAAAAAGTTATGTAATGACTAGACTGGCAGTTAGATAATTCAAATAAATAATGGCATGAAAGAGAAAAAAGGAAATAGGAATAGATGGAAGGAAATCAGGGAAGAGAAAGGAAATATGAATCTGGATTTTTACTGTGACAGTTTTGTTGTCCTGGCTGCAAGATCATTTCAGGCATGTGTAGAACTTTCTACTATTTTTTGTGCATTTGAATGTAGCTTTTTTGCTGATTGTCCTAGTCCGGAGCATAGGTAAGCTGGAAGCACTCAGTAAATAAAATATCAGCCCCTTCTCTTTTATAAAAAAAAAATGCATGACATGCTCAGAGATTCTTGGGTTGCATGTCAGCTGGTCACTGGTAGCACATGTTAATTATGATTCATCCTGAAGAGGACCTGAACTAACATGAAAGAAAAAGACAGTTGGGAGAAATGATGCCTTTAGGGTAGACTTAGAAAAAACGCCATCAGACATTTCTCTGCAAAGATTGTACCTGGCAGAGGAGATGATGCTTCCATTTGTGAGATGTTAATTCTTAATTGAAACTTGACTGATCTGCCAAAAGCAGAGAAGGAAAAAGGTTTTTCCAGTGGCCTGAAGCAAGAAGCAGCTGATCGTTTACCATCTAAATCTGCGTTTGTTTGATACCAGTTGAGGGTACTGTAATGCCAATTTGTAAGTTTTGGGGGTTTTGCATTCCAGATGGAACGTGTTTGTTCTTGGTTGGGGTGATTTGTGACATACTAGTATTAACTAGTTGTGGATATTGTATCGGTTATTTTAAAAGTGTGATTAGGGATGTTCTTTTGATGGCGATTAGGGGGAGCTGACCCCACAGTTATGCTGTCTGTGCTGTAACAAGTGTCTCTGAGGTGCGGTGGCAGGAGGCTTTCGCTGGGGTGCGGTAGTGCCAGGATGCCAGCTGTACGGAAATGGTGTGATGGGTCTATAGTGGGAGGTGGGCACTGTGCATGTAGGATTTTTGTGAAGGGTGATAGCATTACAAATACAGGAAAAGAGAAACGCTCTTGGATGCGTATGGGTGGAAATCCCAGACCTTGAATGTGCTGCTAGGATTCTACTGGCAGTCCCTGGATCGGAGCAGTGATAGGCACCAGGAGCTGGTAGGTGAGATAAGAGAAGCTGCAAATTTGGGCGAGTTGTAGTGGGAGATTTCACCTACTTGGACAGAGACCAGTTCTGTGCCTCGCTGGGAGGTGAAGTAGAACATTCTTGTGAATGCTTCTTACAGCGACCGAGTTTAAACTGACGAGAGAAGCTGCTTTTGGGAGTGTCGTGGTGCACAGGACCTACTTTAAGCTAGTAGTGGGGTGGCTTATAGCAACCGCAGCACACTTAGAGATAATTGAGTAGAAACGAACAGGAGACAAAATCAATCCAGCACATGGATATTCAATTTCAAGAAATTAAAATGCCTAAAATTGAATCGAGTGGTTTAAAAATCCCCCAAACCATGAAAAGATTTGCCCCAAAAGTGAGCAGGCTACAGAGAGCTTGGGGTCTGTTTAGAAAATACTGTGTCGGGAGCCGAGGTACACCATTTGAACGTGAACAAATTGGTCTGCCCCCCGAAAAATCCCTGTGTAGCTCAATGGGAAAGCTAAAAAGCCATCAAGGGGAAAAGATGAGCATTGAAAAAGCGGATGGCAAGTGAGAACAGGAAAATCTGTAGCATGGCAAGTGAGATAGATGTAAATGGAGCGTAAAAAAATATGAAAAGGAAGTTGAAGAGAAATCTTTCCCAGGAGGCTCAAACCAGTAGTAATACATTCTCTAAATCCATCAAGAGCAGTAGTCCAGGTGGTGGTTGTGTGGGACTGCTTGGTGCCCAAGGGTGGTGGAACAGGCATGAGAGAGGCTCAGTGAATTCCCTGCTGTCACTGGGGGGGACATCCTGGGAACAGCACAGAGGTGACTGACTGCCAGCAGCAATAAAATGATAAGAGTTATAATGGACAAAATCACTGCTTCCTGGAAAATACAGTCCACTGGACTTCTGCGAGGGGAAATTCCACCTTGTAAATATTCTGGAGTTCTGCAGGTATAATCACATGTTCAGGAAACATTTGACAAAGTTGCATTAAAGAAGCTGAGTTTTGCCAGGCTTGGAGGAGAGGTTCTCTGTCGATGGAAAGCTGGTGAAAGCATAGGTTTGGACTGCGGGGACCTCATGAGGTGGCCTCCTTCAGTCTCCTGCTCGCAGGAGGTGGGTTGTTGGAAATGTGCCGGGATGGACATTTCACCACCCCGTGGGTCGCTCTTCCACTGCATTCATAGGGTAAATCAGTTTTTCCTCGCATCAAACTCATGTTTTCCTTGTTGCAATTTATGACCGTTACCTCTTTCTCTAGGCACTTGAGGTGAGTCTGGCTGGGTCTTTTCTATGATACCTTTTTAGCCTGGCTTGAGACAAGCCTTCATTGCTGCCAGCACTCACAGCTGACTCATGGTGAACTTCTTGTCCACCACAATCTCCAGTTTCTTTCCTGCAGAACTGTGACCTCTCCGTGTGTTCCCAGCCTGTCCTGTTGCATGGATTGCTCCATCCCTGGGGCAGCACACAACACTTGTCCTTGTTGAACTTCACGAGGTTCCTGCCAGCCCATTCCTCCAGCATGTCACAGTCCGTCTGGATTGCAGTTCTGTTTTCAGGCTTTTGGACTGCAGCCCCCCAATTTGGTCTTAGCCACAGATTTTTATTTTGTTTTTGAAGGGGTGTTCTGTGTTGTTGCACTGGTTGTGATGAAGATGTAGTGTCCACTGTCAGCGTCTGCCGTTGGTGGATCCATGCTTCTTGTTCCCAGTTGTTTTCCTGTCCTTCCCGTGTGTGTGTGTGTACGATCTCCGTGTGGATCTGCTCCACAGTCCCCTGGCATGCTGAGGCCTCTGCCTCCCTTACTGCCTGTTGTGAAGGTGACATTTGCCTTTTTCTAGTCATCAGTCACCTCATGGATTGATATGACCTTTCAAAATTATAGAAAGCAGCTTCTTGGAGAACTATGTTCAGATGTGGGACCCCCAACTTAAAAAACCTGAACCTGTTGGAGCGGGGCCGGAGGAGCCCCGGAGATGGTCCGAGGCTGGAGCAGCTCCTGTGCGAGGACAGGCTGAGAGAGTTGGGGGTGTGCAGCCTGGAGAAGAGAAGGCTCCGGGGAGACCTTCCAGCATCTTCCAGTGCTGAACGGGGGCTACAGGAGAGCTGGGGGGGCTCTGGATCAGGGGGTGCAGGGACAGGACGAGGGGGAACGGTTTGAAGCTGCAAGAGGGTAGATGGAGATGAGATGTGAGGAAGAAATGTTTTCCTGTGCGGGGGGGTGAGGCAGTGGCCCAGGGTGCCCAGAGAAGCTGTGGATGCCCCATCCCTGGAGGGGTTCAAGGCCAGGCTGGATGAGGC
>WKFP01014202.1:185791-252526 GCA_011057875.1 Pterocles orientalis | reverse complement strand
TCTTCTCTGTGACATCCAGTGACAGGACAAGGGGTAATGGGTTCAAGCTGGAACATAGGAGGTTCCACTTGAATATGAGAAAAAACTTCTTTACAGTAAGGGTGACAGAGCCCTGGAACAGGCTGCCCAGAGAGGTTGTGGAGTCTCCTTCTCTGGAGACATTCAAAGCCCGCCTGGATGCGTTCCTGTGCGATCCGATCTAGGTGTTCCTGCTCCGGCAGGGGGATTGGACTAGATGATCTTTTGAGGTCCCTTCCAATCCCTAACATTCTGTGATTCTGTGATTCATTTGAGGTAGTCAGCCACGTCAGTAATGAGCGCTGTCCAAAACTGACCTATCCTCATTTTAATGTATTTATAACACTAAAAATCACACCTCCAAGTGTCGGGACAACCCTCCTGAATTAAGACTGCTACTTACTGATGCGTAGTAAATTCAAGGAACACTGCTTTTAAACTGAAGCAAGAAAAGAACTAACCAGGAGATAAAAACTAACCAATTGTAGTTAGAAGGATGCGGTAAAGTAGACAGAACATTTTGAACTGCATAAACACACAATGTGACTGAAACTGGGTGTGCTAGCTTTGCAGGATTACCCCCTAGCACCCACCTCTGCGCAGCCATGCAATAAACACAACCTCAGCTCTGTGTGTATACTGGCTTACTGCACACTGGGCGATGAACTCTGCTTGTGAGACAACATCTTGGTAGCTTTCCCTGAGTTTATTACAATGCCTCATTCATTCACGCGCAGCAAGAAAAGCTGCCAGGTCACAACACGTTTGTGTCAAAAATCACTTTTTCAGGCCTCTAGGAAGAAGCTCAGCATCCTCTGTCTTCTGTCTTTCAGACATCCATCTGTCTTCTGAAAGAAGTTACTCTTAGTACCATGTGTTAAGATTCAGGAGGTAGGAACGCTTCTAGCCCATGCACGTGTGAGATTCAGCACTGAACTGGCATCTACCATTTCTCTCTAACAGCACTCCCTGACACTGTAGCAGAAAGAAATAAAGCAAATTAAGTTTGTGAATCCCAGCTCTAGAATGTTACTGCTGAACTGTTGCATGCATTCAACCAGCTGGCATCCGTTAGTCAATTCTTTATAAAGCAAAAGATAAGTAAAATAGCCAGAAAGAGCTTATTTCCGTGAAATGGAGTAGCAGCAACAACAGCAAAAGTTAGAGTGCCAGCACTGCAGACAATTGTCTCAAAGAGGAGTGAGACAGACAACTGTCTAAAGAAAAACAGTGAACAGGTTGCCCAGAGAAGCTGTGGATGCCCCATCCCTGGAGGGGTTCAAGGCCAGGCTGGGTGAGGCTTTGGGCAACCTGGGCTAGTGGGAGGTAGTCCCTGCCCATGGCAGGGGGTGGAACTGGATGGTCTCTAAGGTCCCTTCCCACCCAAACCAGTCCGTGATTCTCTGACTAATTTGGGAAGAACAAACAGGAACTTAGACAAAACCTCTGAAATTCAAGTTAAAAACTCATGTGGAAAGAACAGGTTTCAGAAGAACAGGTGCAGATATGCTAGAACATTACTGCACTGCCTAAAAATGGACACACATATTCATTGCTCCTTGTCCCCTTCCTGGAAGCTATCTCCTGCCAGACCAATAGCCTGGTAGCAAATACACTTGCGATATTATTTGTTTTTAAACGGATCACAAAAACAGTGATACTCACAGCTTGTCCATTTGCTTCATAAAGTGGGCACTTTTGTTTGATCTTGGCCAACTCCATATTCACTTGTTTGCTGACCACAGCCATGGGATTTCCTCCTGGAAAACATTTTGTATCATTAACAGAGCACTCCTGCAAAGTTTGTCTGCAATTAACCAAAAATTCCACAGTTAAAGCTCTTTCAGAGACTGAACACATCCCCTCCAATGCAAACTGCATTCCAGTGAGGTAGCATAACACTGACAAAGGTCTACACTTCACAGCAATTCTTGCAACAATGTCATGAAAAAAACCCAAACAAACCTGCTCACTAACACTTAAAGGGACAATATGTGAAAGGGCCGATTAAAAAAGCAGAGCCATAGGGTGGCAGCAACCTTAGTACGGATTGAGAGTTTATAGCTACAAACAAAAACAGAGTGTTTGAAAAGCCGAGGAAAGCTCCCACTGCTGCACACTAACTTCAGGAGCTTTTGAAAGCATGGGGAGATGGAAATGGGACCTGAAGAATTCAATTCCTAAAAATTTAGTGGAACTCCAACAACTGACACAGGGAATATAATCTTATGATGATGAACGAACTGCACCTGGAAGATGTGTAACTAAACAGATTATAAAACAATCTAGGGGATTGCACATAGAAACATGAGGAAGGCAGAAAGCATAAAATTAAGCATCCAGAATCACTAAACATCAAAGCCTCTCAAAGTACAGCAGAGGAAAAGAACAGACAGAAATAGGAAATCGCATAGAGGAGAGGCAACACCGATTTCCTCCACAAAATTAACTTTGGGAAAAGTTCTTCAGTTCTAGCTTCACAATGTTCTCTGATTCTGCAATCCAATCAAACCCAGAGCCTTAGTTCAAAACACAGGGGGAAGTTCTGCCACCCTAATCCCTTCCAGCAGAACCGAGTTTTGAAGTAGGTCTAAAAAGGTTCAAGTTCAACAACCTACTGAAAATTTTAGTTCTTCCATGGTTTACTAAAAAAAAAAAACAAAACACAAAAAAAACAACCACTAAAAAACCCCAGAAAAAGTCCTATAACTTCAGTCTTTCCCCTTCCCAATCCACAAGCTCAACCCCTTCAGTGATCTTCCCTCTTCACATCTCTTCCAGATTCAGAGATATAAAGGATGCCATTCAAAGCATCTCCTTCACTACAGAATCTTTCTTTCCCCACAGCATATGCTGTCTCATTCAAGGCAAAGGGTAGATTATTTTGGAAAGGAAGCACTCATGATGAATGAAATTAAAAAATACTACAAACTTTCACTAGGCAACCTTAGATCTGTTTTACCAGGACTGTGAAACTTCAACACTCTTTGTCTGGAAACGGTTTCTGAATACAATTTAACAAAGGCTAAACATAAGATAGACACCAAGTTTCATCAGTCAATAAAACTCAGGTTTTATTATAGGCTTTATAATACTTTCTCATTTCCCTGCATTACAGTTATTCCACATTAAACACCTGCCCGTCTTCTTAGCAGAGTAACCAGCATCAATAATTGATGCCATGCCATAAATCAGCATTAAACAGGAAGAAATATGGCTTGTTTGCCATTACTTTTCAACTAACTCACTTAGAGAAAGGACTTCTGGGGTTTAAATCTTGACTTTAAGAAGTGCTTTCTCTTTATAACGGCTCTGCTTTTCGTTCCCCCTCCTCCCCTTTTTATTTTTTCATGAAAATTAAAAAAAACACCATATTCCATCTCTCTGGGGTCTCTCCCATCTTTTAACTTGGCTGTTTATTTGTTCTTATTTACTTTGCTCTTAGCTACTTAACTAATCCCCTCAATTCATTCCCACTTGTCCATGTTCATTTTCAGCTTATAGTTTGGAAGATACAAGGGAACAACTAAGAGTCACAAAGAAATTCAGCCCATGGACCTGAGCCCCGGTAAAGCAGCTGTAGGAAGACTGGCTCGGCAAGTGCAGTGAACCCAGTGCAGAACCTTACAGGAATCGGGCAAAGGAACAGACACAGAAAAGAACAGCATGCCAAAGGAAAGAGCAAAGAACTCCACTAAGCACAAGCAAAGTGTAAAAGAATGGATCTACAAGAGTTTAGTGACATGACAAGTACCTGTATGAATTCAGTGACCAATGAGAGCAACGGCACCAACATTTCTGTGAGTCCTGAACTGGTAAAAAAATCCTAACTGCCAAAGAGGTTGAACTAAAACATCTGCTTTTTAATAGTTAAAAATATCCAATTATTTTGGGCACGAAAGGAAATAGAATAAGGTTTCAGATTTGTAACATCTTGTCCCACAATTTTCCTCCCCGCTCCTTTTTATTTTGAAAAACTCACCAAGTCCTGTTACCACCATTGCGCCTAGATCAGCAACATAGTTCCCTTTGCGGAAGGTCGCAACTCTTCCTCCTACTCGGTCCTTTAAAAAGCACAATATATTAAACCTCCACAATACATATCACTTCAGTATAATCACAGAAACTGCTACAGAATGTGGTGTAAGTGTTCTTACTGCACCCAGCTCTGGGGTCCTCAGCACAGGACAGACACGGAGCTGCTGGAGTGGGGCCAGAGGAGCCCCGGAGATGGTCTGAGGCTGGAGCAGCTCCCGTGCGAGGACAGGCTGAGAGAGTTGAGGGTGTGCAGCCTGGAGAAGAGAAGGCTCCGGGGAGACCTTCCAGCACCTTCCAGTGCTGAAAGGGGGCTACAGGAGAGCTGGGGGGGCTCTGGATCAGGGGGTGCAGGGACAGGCCGAGGGGGAACGGTTTGAAGCTGCCAGAGGGGAGATGGAGATGAGATGTGAGGAAGAAATGTTTTCCTGTGCGGGGGGTGAGGCAGTGGCCCAGGGTGCCCAGAGAAGCTGTGGATGCCCCATCCCTGGAGGGGTTCAAGGCCAGGCTGGATGAGGCTTTGGGCAACCTGGGCTAGTGGGAGGTGTCCCTGCCCATGGCAGGGGGTGGCACTGGGTGGGCTTTAAGGTCCTTCCAACCCAAACCACTCTGGGATTCTATGGTTCTTCTCCATCCTATTTGTTCTTACAGAGTTGTGTATGTCTGGTTTTCTTAAAGCGATCTCTAACTTCATCTTCCTGTGCCATTGTCAGTGTCTGGGAGCAGCAGGGATGCTCCAGGGAAGGGACAGCAGGTGTGGTAGCACAGTGGGCAGCAGCAGCAGCCTCACCGCCTGGGTACAGCCCCTGGGGACCCACGGGGCGCACCGAGCCGTGGCAGGGAGCTGGGTTCAGGCAGGAGCCTGGGGTGGCAGCTGGATCCACGGTGAGGCAGTGGGCGGTCACGCTGGCGAGTCAAGTCTGTAGCTCAGGCAGGTGCCAAAGATGAGAGCTGCGGCTTAAAAGCAGCTCCCAAGGTGGAGACCTTCGCTGAAGCCTCCAGTAGAGCTTTCTGGAAAAGCTGTCCCCAGGGTCACCAGCTGTACTGTCTTGGCCCTGAGCCTGGGTAACCAAGCCCCCAGCTGTGCACAAATATCTGTTATCTAAACACAAAAATGTGTGCGAGCCCCAGGATACCGGGTATCTTATCATTCGAGATCTTCGGATAAAATCCATTAAGTCTCGGTGCAAGTTGAATCCTCCCGAACAGAGGAGGTAATCGACTTTTCTGCCTTTCTTCTATTTACATAAATTACTGTGCTTGGTTTTGTAACTAAAAGGTTAAGAGCAGTTTTGTGTTCTGATGCCACGTGAGCTGTGCACGTTAGATCTATCTAGAAGAAATTGCCGACTTGTTTCTGGGCTCAGTGGGAGTTGTTTTTCTTGAGGATGAAGTTGTTATTTCCAAATTTTCCTTTTGTGAAAACAGTTCTTTTCCCCATTAAAAATTTCCCTGCTGTGTTTCAAAATCAAATTTAACAGAATTGCATAAGAATGGGGAAACCAAGCTGCGGATGTGTCATTGTTCAGGGGAAGTGGACTGCAGGCAGCCTGAACATTGATAACCTTTCAAGGATTTAAAAATAATGTGAAAATTTCTGTTAATGAAATAGGCGTTGCTTAGGGTAAAACTATATTTGTACCACTGCATTTAATTTCAGTAATTATCTCTCTTTCTAAATACTGCAGAATTTTTTTTTCCATTTTAAGATGATGAAATTTTAACCACAGCATGAATTTTCAATGCTGCAGGACTGCATTTACAAGCTCTTCATGGCCACTTGTACCTTCAGAAATAGGACATGCAGTCTGCCTTCCCTGTAATTTTTACCGTGTTTTATTCTGAGTCTTTCCCGGTTAATGAAGAAGGGCAGAGAGGGCACGGATAGAAAGCAGTAAGCAGCCCAGCGGATCTCGTGGCAGAGGTTTATTCTTTGGTATTCTTCCCGGTATTTGGAGATACCCCGTTGTGTTGTGTGTGCGTGTCTGATGCGTGGGTGTGTGCGTGGAGAGTGAGAAAAAGCGAAGAACAGCAGAGTACGAATCTTTGCCATGAGATCCGCTGGATTTGTTAAAGATAGGAAATCAGCAGGCTGGTGTGTAGCACAGCTTTTATTCATTAGCTCAGTTCAGTTTTCGTTTTTATTAAATGACTGCTCTCTGCTGCTGAAAAAGCAAACTCGTAAAGAACTGTACTCGCCAAGGGGGTGGATGTGCCCAAGCAAAGCCTGAGACATGGAGATGGATTTTAGAGGGAATTGTGAAGAATGGGTTTGGAGAGCAAGCCTGTTGGCTGAGGAGGTGATTGTCGATAGTGTTAGAAAGTAGGATTTGGGGGTACCACAGTTTGGAGTTAGAAACCCCAGTTCCTTTTCCATCTTGCCTCAGTTGTATTTTCAAACACCGAAGTAACGCGCCTACTCCCCTCTGCTTGGCCGTCGTGGGCTGGCTGGCAGGCTGGATGTGCAGCCTTAACGGGGTATTTGTACATTAACCTGTGAACGCCGTGGGAAGGAGATCGTTCCTTGTGTTACTTGCAGGTCTGCTTATGAAAGCAAATGATTTGGGTGAAGTATTTCATTCCTTAGGGGAGAAGGAAAGCTAGGTGGGCCTCTGCTCTCCTGCTGCTCTGTGCATGGCACTGGGGTTGCGTTAGTGTGTTAGATGCTGCAACTCCCTTTGCTTTAAAGTATCTTTAAAAGTTTTTGAGTTTGTATTCAGGCGGACCAGACGGAACATTTTACACAGGCATCTATTTACTCACTTTGTTTGCATCATTGTGATAGTACAGCTTCATGAAGAATTTTCATTATCTTGTTTTTGCCTGAAGGAAGGAAAAAGGCATCTTAGCACACAAAATTGTTCAATTCCTGACAGCTCCTTCAGGGGCTGGTTTATTACAGAGACCAAACTAGGAACCAGGCTGCTGCAGTCATTTCCTGTGATCTCTAACCAAGCTGGTTAAAAACAAAATGAGAGATTCTTCAGAACTTTAGAGGATGCTTGTTTTTTGACAAATCCTCATGAGAGATCCTGGAGGAGCGGGCAGCGGGCTGGGTTTGCTTGCTCGGTACAGACAGAATGCTAGTTTGGCTATGCTGAATACCAAGTTCATCAAGGCAAGCTGATGAAATATTATCACAGCTGGATGTGGGAATGCTGAGATATGGAGAAGAATAAAATTGTGGAACAAGGAGGGTATATCCACACCCTCGCAGCCCGATGTGGAGGGGCCGGGGTTGTTCCTGGTGTGGGAGATGGCTGATCGTGTGTTCTGCCTGAAGATTAAATCTTAAGTTATAAACCTCGAGAATAAAAAGCACTTGGTAGCTGTGCAGTGCATAGTAATGTCAGTATGTGTCTCTTATCTCCTCTTGTATTTATACCTTTGGGTGTTTTAAATTAAATTTTAAAAGAAGGGGAGGGGTCCACCATATCCTCCTGTGCCAAGTTCTGCTCTTACCTGAAACGAGCAGCTTGTCACAGGGCGGATGGCATGGAGTGAAAGCACTTTGGGAGGAAAAACCCTGCTCCGGTGGGGTGATGGCTTACCTCGCTGTGGCCGCACTCCTGGATCTCATGTTTGTGTAGGGTAGCAGCAAGGGACGTATTCCTGTGAGATGCTCCAGTGGGAAATACGGGAAGCTGAGACTCTTCTGCCGCTGAATTCAGAGATTCATTGCTGCTCATGGTGAGGTGCTGGCCCTTGAGTAAATAAGAAGTGGAAGTAACTGCATAGATTACATTATTGTGCATACGAAACATTTTATTTTAACTGTGATCGATATTGCACTAACTAAAGCTTTGTTCTGGGGGAGATAGTGGCTATTTTAGGGTAATATAAAACCATACTCAAACAACTTTCTTTCTAATCAGTATAATTACTGTTTGTTTTTATCATGGTATCCTTGACTTCGATTATTTGCGGTTTGAGAGAAGAACTACTCGTTGGCAGAAGTTTTGCATTCAAAGTCAAGACAGATGGGCTTGAAAAGAACAGAGTGAAAGTAAATGGCAGTCTAGCCTGGTGCTAATAGTGGGCAGCGTTCAGAAATTGTTTCCATAGTGTCTAGTTCAAGAGAGTCTGACTGGGCGAGACTTTGTCTTTTAGGATTTTTAAAGCGGGATTTAGTGCAATAAACTGTACGTAGCTTGCCAGGGCTCTTAACAGGGAGTTGTTGGCATAGCGATCTTGTGCAGAAGGAAGGCAGGCAGCTGATCCGTGTGGTTCTGTCCATTTCCTCAGCTTTGATGCCTTCTGTTTAGAAGTCTAGATAATGTGTCTCCATAAATTGAGCAAGGAAAATAAAATGATGTGCAGAACACCTGTTCTTGATATTTTACATTGTTGGTGTTCTGCACAAGTTGGAATTAAACCAAGGTGGTTATTCAAAACAGGTCTGGATTAAATAAAAAACGTTTAATTCAGATATTACAAAACAATTTTAATCGGGCAAATAATTAAAACTACTCCATAAAGAGAGGAATGTATTTTCCTGGTTTTCAGAAGCATAACACTTGGCTCATTTTTCTGAATGTTTCTTTCATTGCTGCAACTCATTTGGTTCACAAGCCCAGTGGCCCATAGTGGAATTTTCACTGCCGGAATCTACTTTTCAGACCTCTTGCACACACACAAAAATAAATAGACACGTAGATGGGAAAACCCCACCTGCCCCCAAAGCTGTGAAGTGCTGATTCCCTCTCCTCTGAGGTCAGCAAGCATCCGTCCCTTTGGGCAGCAGGGGCTGGCCGTGGGCCGGGAGCAGGGCTGGCGGCGGCCGTTGTTCTCCTGCCCGGCGGGGCCGTTGGCACCCTCTGCCGTGGGTGCGACTGCAGCAATTTGGACTCTCAATGGAACTGAAGATATCGAAGATCTGCTTTGATATTTCTTCTGTTGTGGTGACTTATGGTTTTTAAATGTTCTGTAATAGAAATTGTGTGATAAGCTTATCTGAAGCACAGAGACCATGAGTTTTATAGAAGTTCAAAATCAAATGTTGAGATTTGAGATGCCACAAGACAGTAAATCAGCGTTGTTTATCTCCAGTTCTTAGAAGTCAGCTGTGTTCATGGCGAGCTGCTTGTGCAGTGAGGTGACACCCGGAGGTGGCTCAAGCGGAGCAGGTGCACGGCACTGTGTTTGCTTTTGGGAAACCCAAACGCCGGGCCTGGCATCGGTGTGCACCTCTCTGCGGGGCGAGGAGGCAGCTGGCCGTACCTGGGTGCTCGGGGCTGGCTGGGGTCAGGGTGTGCTGCCTGGGGCGTACGCCGGCCTGAGGGCTGGAGCCGGCGGGTGGGCAGCGGGGGGATCAGGGGTGTTGGAGGGGACTGGCAGGGAAACGTGTGCGGCTGGAGTAGCTGCTTCCTGGGGCTGTGGCGCTGAAGCTGTCAGCAGCTTTGCTCGGCCTCTCGCTGCAGGAGGAGAGGAGCAGGCAGCTCCCATCGCTGGCTCCACGCTCGCAGAGGCTCATGGCAGGGAGAGGCTCTGGCCTGGCTCGTCCCGGTGCTTTCTGCACCCGGCTGTGAGAAGTCGTGCGGCTGCTCTGCGGGAGAACTTAATGACTGGGTGGGTGCTACAGGTTGAAAGGCTGGCGAGCTGTACGTATATCACTGTGATTTATGTCCTCTGTTTTGCCAAAGTAGAACATAAATAAGGTGGTTAAGTTATGGTTTCATTTGCTATAGTTGTCATTGACAAAGGACGTCCTGCTGCCCTGCTTGCCTGCTCTGCCTGTTCCCCATCCTCCCGGCTCCCCCCAGCCCGGGGCTGTGTCAGACCAGAGCTGATCACACTTAAAGGAGCTTAGCAGGAAGGTTGTGTCGGGTGGCTCTTCTTTTCTTTTTTTTTTCTTCTTTCTTTTTTCTTACAAGAAGGTCACATCCCGGATCCAGCCTGCTGTTCGGCCATACAGGAGCTTTGGTGGCCACAAAGGAAGGGGTGCTGGGCCAGCACGAGTGAGTTGCTGGAGGTAAAGAGGAGCAGGAGCTCTTCCTTCAGCAGCAGGTTAAACTGTTTGGGGTGGAGAGAGACCCCAGCACTCCTAGCTGGTCAGAGGTACTGGTTGAGTACATCCCTTTTGCCTAGCAATGCTTCTGTGTAACGAGAGCTACAAGCACTGGGTCTTTGTGTCTCCTGCCCACCCTGCTGTTTCTGGGGTGTGGAGTATTCTATAGAAGAAAATATGAAGCCACCAGGAGTTTTCACTTGCCATCTAGGCGAGAGGTTACTGCTCAACTGCTGTGGTTCGTTCATGTGCTTCCAGGTGATGGAAGATGCCCAACTCATTTGGGAAGAGAGTTTTGTTCCCAAGTGTAACTGACATATTCTGACGTGACTCTGGGAATCTTTTTGGCTTTCTAATTATTTAGATCCTTCTCAAAAACAAAATTAAAGAGTTGTTCATAGCTTTTAAACAAAGCATGGGATGGAAGGTTGCTGCTGCACAGATCGAAGTGTGATTTGAAATCTTTTTCCATACTGAAGAGTTTAGTTTGGGAATTTTGTAGGAAGTTCAAGAGTGAGACAGTGTCAGATAACAAAAATGAAGGACAAGGACAGGATGGGACCTGTTGGTGTCAATTTAAAATATTCTTGCTGTTGGGCATTGTGTTCTACGCTCCTATTCATAATCTTTGAATGCCACAGTTTCTCTTGATTTTTCTCTCTTATTCCTACAAAAAGTAAAAAGCAAATAAGTTTTTCTGTTTAAAATAAAACTGATTAAAACGCATGGGGGAAAAACTGGGATGGTGATGGTAGTACTTTGCATTGTGTACTTTCTAGTGCGTGGTGCAAATAGTGTTATTTCAAAAGAACCTGAGTTATTGAAGAGCCTTAGTGTAAGTTCGGTTGATTTACAGTTAAGGCAATAAAGGTAAGGAGCTCTGAGGGGAGGCAGCCGTGGAAGACACCCAAGCCCTCAATGAAATTTTACCTTGGCATATACGATCCACCTTTATCTGCCCTCAAATAAGGGAGAAGAAATCCTTTGTGTTTCCACGGTGAATATGAAATTATTCCAGGCTGCAGAGCATCCCTGTGCCCGGCACGTGGTGCTGCACCGCCGACTGCTGCACGTGCTGGGAGTTTAAGTAGGTCTGGCAGGGGCCAGGAGGGGGAAATAGCTGCTGTTTTCAGGACACCGGAAAGTTGTTTCTGGTAACTTGTGTAGTCACTTTGCATGGGGACGAGTTTGTGATGTGAAGGTGCCCGAACACCCCAGACAGGATGGGAAACAGAAAGCATAGAGAATGCAGAGCTGGGTAAATAGCCTTGCACATCGCCACTGAGGTTTTCAGAAAAACTTTTGTGGCCGTGGAGGCAGGAAAAGGTTGTCCTTCAGCGCAGAGGGTTGCTGTATTTAATTTCTTCCAAACCACTCAGGGTTTTTTAGCATTTCTTCTGATTTCTGTAATCCACTGGGGTTCTGCTCCCTGTGCAGCAATGCAGTGGGGGAGGCAGCTCTGCTGGGACGGGGGAGGAAGCAACTACTTGCTGTTGGTGCAGTTGAGATGGAGCTTGTCTGAAGAGGTTTGGGGCGTTTGTTTTTAATAAACTGGCTCTGAGATGAGAGGGTGAAAGAAGAACAATCGAACACGTAGCTCAGGCTGTTTGCAAACGTTGGCTGGGCAGAGGGGGAAGCTGTGGAGGATGCGTGCCTTTATCTTTTTGCCCAGCAAATTGCAAAAAATTAATCAGGTTGTGGAGGTAATCTCCAAAATTTCATGATTTTAAAGCCCTGGGGGATAGCAGCTGTTTGGTATAGTAGGCAGGGTCTCTGTGCTAAATGCTGCTGGGTTGCTTAGCTTCCAAAATAAAAATTATTTTATAAATTTCTGAATTTTCCAAACTTCTGTTTTGGAAGGGTGCAATTGAAATAATAAACTCGCTTTGTGAATTTGGCAATAAAGAGTACTGCGTGTAAATACATTCAGGTGTACAGTCTTGTCCTGGTTTGGTTTTTTTTTTTTGTTCATTATATAAATGTTCTAAATTAAAACAGGTTAGATTGAATCATGCTGTTTACTGACCTAGTAGACCAGACTTGATCATTTAACGTGTCTTTAAAATGATGGTGCACATGTCTGATTGATACATTAGCTTCTGTAGTCAGCGTGGTACAAGTAAATGATGTAGAAATGTGCCACGTGTGTAAAAAAGTCTTTGTATCTTGAAGCTTAAAGCTAAATCCCTTGTTTATGAAATCTTTCCGTATATGAATTTCTTCTTTTACTTGGGAGATGACAACATGAGTTTAGAAAGCTTGTGGGTGGAATATGTAACAATTAATGTTCTCTGATAGCCTAAATGATAAGCCCCCCAAAAAGTACATAAAGCTTTGAACACCTTTTTTTGACAGGCTTTGAAGGCTGCCGAGGAACACACGATTTGAATCATTTAAGCATTAAAATAGTAATACCCATGGAAGAGCCACAAGACTTACCCGAACAACCAGTAAGTACATTTAAAAAGGCTAAAAATGAACATACAAACCATATCGACAATCTTACAAATTCAGTATGAGTTGTTTTAATTAATAATGGAAAATAAGGCTTATACGTAGTGTATTTATCTAGAGGTGAAAAATAATTTTGCTGTTAGTAAAAGGTGTTGTACATTTAATTTACTATAATAATGCAGGCACTAGTAATAAAAGGAATAGTTATGTATGCTTAAACTCTAATGTTTTGATGTAAAATTATGCCTTATAATTACTTGTTATGCTCAGAAAGACAGATAATTTCAAGTCTGTTATTTGTACAGTATGATAGGAAGTTAAATTTATGTATCTAAAATATAATATCATAGGACTTGAGCAAAAATAGTTTGTATCAATGTTATGTTCCCAAATTTAACCTGATGCGAACTCAATAAGAAATTGCCAGGTTGCATTGAGAGTGAAGCGTATTTTCATTTTGGACACAGAAAGAGAGCAATAGGCTGAGGGCAGCCAGGTAGTGTTCTCATGGAAAAGGTTTCGATGCTTTTTTTAATGTGAGAATTTTATGTTCTTCAGTTAACTAGTTAGAAAATAGATTGTAATGTCATTTGTGCAGTTTTATGGCTTAGGAACAAAGTTGAATGGATGGAAAGGTAAATTTCCAGTTGTTCAAAATATTGCTCGACACAATGTGCGAATTATGTGCCTGAATCGATAAGCACAAAATGTGAAATTGTCAAAACCAGATAATTTGAACTGCAGATATTGTGTAGGATTTAGAAATGAATATAATGTGTGTATTGAAAAAGGAAATACCTATAACCACATCCATATGTGGTGAAAGCTATAACATTTTATTCTTCAGTGCGTGAGAGACAGGGTGCAGCTGGGTTTTGGTGCATGAAAGCATCCCCTGTAAGCAGACTCTGCTGCAATGTTCAGCTGAAGATTTTCTTGGTAATTTCTTTTAAGTATCCTGTGCCAGCTAGTCGTTATGAGGCAGAATACGAGACTATGTTGATCTCAACTAGGAAGTGAGGTGGTGTTTTGGGCATCGTGGCACATTGGTGCAGGAGGAAGTGAACGCTCTTTTTGGTTTTTGTAGTGAGACCATTCCTGAAACAAGGGGATTTTCCTAATATAAAAAAAGAAAACTGAAGCCAGCTTTGCAAAATCCTGTCTGCCTAGTAGCCCAGCATTGATTATTGTGCAAAAATGTTTTATTTCCCAAATAATTTTTCTTAATCGTGGGAACAAGATTAGTGTATTACTTCAGAAAATGATGTTTATGGCAAACTGCTGGTAACTGAATTCAGAAAGGAGCACGTGGAGAAGTCATCAGGCTTTGAGTTCAATGTATTTTACTTCAGGAAAAAAAAAATAAAAAAGAAACCAGGTAATTTTCTTGTGCTGGTGTGGACTGATGGTAATAATTGCTCCAAATGTATACAGTGTGTCTTTGTTAAGTGAACGTCAGGCTCCTCACTCACCCCGCCTGGCATGCTAAAGCAGCATGTCTTCTGTCCCTGGTTTTTGAATGTTTCTTCCCTTTTCAGGTCCGGATTAGAATGGAAAAGTTTCTGTGCACATCCCAGTGCTGGAAAACAGAAACACACATGGGAAATAAGAGAGCAAAGGGAAGCTTGGAGAAAAAAGATCAAAAGTGACCCCCTGACCTTCTCATGACAAAAAAAATTATTAATTGATGAGAAGTTATTAATCTGGATTAGTTCTTAGAAGTAATCCTGTATAGTAATCTCCCACTTGTTGAATGCGTTGTGGATGCATGTAGTTGGCTTTAATAAGGCTTAAATTAAACATTAATGCTAGAAAATGACAAAAATCTCCTTCTTATAAGGAACGGTGGGCTTGTGTTACAGTCGTTGCAGACACACTGGGTTGCTCTGTGTTTGGAACAACTTCTTGCATGGGACAGCAATGGCAAGCCAGAGTCAGCGGTAGGGAGGGCACGGCTTTGGGAAGGGCTCCAGGAAGAGCCAACGCTGCCAAATGTGTCGGGGAAAAAACAATGGTCATGTGTTTGGGCTGAACATTTTTTTTTTTTTAATTGAAATTGGCCAAGGGTTTGCGATAGAATTCTGCGTTCCTGACTTACGCCGTCCTCCACTCGCAGCAGCAGTGCCGCAGTCTGAAATGGCTTTGGCAGCGTTTCCTCCAGCCAGTCACCGCCTCGCTCGTTGGCTGGCTGGCTGCGGGGGGGTTTCCCTGGTGCTGCTTGGCGTGGGAATTCATCTCTGAGTATCAGCCTGGGAACTGGAGTCAGTCATAGAGCAACTGGTACTGTGATGGCAGGAGGAAGACTTTGTTTCTGCTTTGATTCTGACTCTGGAAATACGATCGAACTCCAATGCTGGTAGATCTGGAGCAGAAACAGAGTTTTCCAGCACAAAGAATAATTCAGACAGAGGGATTTTCAGTTATAGAAATTTGTGATTTGGGAGCAGGGATCAGCTAGAATGTGTTACTTGACTTTTTATTTGTTTATTTATTTATTTATTTATTTTTTAATTACACACAAGCCCAGAACTGATAGTGAACTGAAAAGATGGAGGCAGGAGCAAAGATCGACCATGCAGGGGACAAGGAGGGCATTCACCCAGTGGAGGTGGCGGCTGCTTAAACCCTAAGGAGGGAGATGCTGTTGCAGAGACCTAAAGGTCTGCATAAATTAGAAAAAATTTCTTCACAGGAAGAGTGATGAGGCATTGGAACAGGCTGCCCAGGGCAGTGGTGGGGTCACCATCCCTGGAGGGGGTTAAGAAACGTGTGGATGTGGTGCTTGGGGACATGGGTTAGTGGGTTGGGTGGTGTTGGGTTGGACTTGATGATCCTTGAGGTCTTTTCCAACCTTAATGATTCCATGGTTCTGTGTAGTTTATAAGACATATCGTTCATTGTGGTGCGTCGGGACAGCTTAGTGAGATAGTGTCTGAAGCTGCTAAAGCTGAAACTTGTATCACTGAGGTACAGCACATCTTTTTCCTTGTTTTCTTTTATTTTTTTTCTTATTTTTAAAAAGAGTGAATTCACTTCTGCTTTAAAAATCCTCAAACAGTGATCCTGATCAATCACTTGAGACGGGATGAAAAAACCCCTGGCATCTCTCCAGAGGTTTTCAGAGGGGTGCATGTCTTGAGGCACGTGGCGACGTTTCAGGAGCCCTTTCTAAGGCTCCTGGGGGAGTGGATGGAGAGGTGCCGTGGAGGGTTTGGGGTTGGAGAGAGACCGTGCAAGGCTCGGCTGGGAGCTGCACTTTCTCATCATGCCCTGAATATCATCCGTAAATTATTGCTATTAGGTGCTGTTCCTGCGTTAAATATGTTTTATGGCGTGTGGCAGGAGAGAAAATGCTTTCCAAGCCCATGAAAGACTGTATTTAAAACTGTTCCCTCGCCCTTAAGTTTGTAATGTAAATTGCAGGGATTAGTGATAGGTAGAAAATGGGGTTTGTACCCCACTGAAGTTGAAAGATTTTGTAAATGTTATTGCTTAGCATTAAGACATTAAGGAGAATTTATTTTAAAAACCTGCAGAGATGGGGACTTGCCAAGGCTGGCCAGTTGAGGTGGGGACGTGATAGGTTGAAATTCAGAATTGCTGTTCTGCGTGACTTACACGGCTGGCTGGCCCGTGTTCCAGAGCCATTTGAAGAGAGTATGAAACCCTCTCCAGATATTTATTGATTTTTTTAAAAATGAAATTAACTATTGACTTAGAGGAAAACTCATTTAAGATATTGCTCTCTCTGTATATAAACACCAAGGACGCTTCTGGCAGAGGGGGAAGATCTCCCATCAGAGGAGGACAAGGCACCATGGCCTGACAGTGTAGATACTCATCGAGATAGAAATTCCAAAGGGACCTTCAGGGACCAAAGTCGGCAGAGCAGCAGAGCAATGCTTTCAGCTTAAGGCTTGACTTTTGAGAGGTGTTCTGGGAACAGCTGTTCCATCCTGGTTGTGATGAAAATGTCAATAAACCTGATGTGTTCTTGCAAAGCCTTGCTTCTTTTTTAGTGTTGTTGTGTTGTTCTGGGGTTTTGGGGGTTTTTTGGTTGGTTTTTTTTCGGTAAGTGAGTTGATCTCTGTCCACCTCCCGTATTAAAAAACCCCAAACCCTACTGAACTGAAGAAGAGAGATCAGATCTTACCGAATACCTGATTGGAAACAGCAGCATTGCTCCTGTGCAGTCTAAAATTCAACCTGCCGACTCTAAGCTCATTTTTATTTTTATCTGAGGTAATTTTGGTCTGAAGCAGTGTGCTACTGCTTTTTCTGATGCGATTCATTTTTTTTCTCTCTCCTTTCCTGGAGAGGCCTGTGGGCAGTCTGGTGCAGAGCTGGTGGCTGTGCTCCCCACTCCGGAGCGGTGACAGGGTCTCGGGGAAGAGCTGGGCCACCTGCTGCAGGACACAGGGGTGCTGGAAGGAGCTGAGGGGCACCATGGCTGGGCAGCAGCTGTGCCCTGGTGACCCGGTGCCTGAGGGAGCTGGGGGAACACAACCTGCGTTCCCTTAGTGCTGTGGTTAACGCTGTCTTTCGGTGAGGAAGATCGGTACGGCTCCTTTAGGCGCTGGACCTCGTGGCAATGGGGACCAGCAGTAGCGTGTGTTCCTGGCCAGGGAGAAGGGCTCTGGAGAAGTCTGTGGGGCTGAAGAACCACACCAGGAGTTAACGTCAATGCCGGTGTTACCAGCTCTTTGCGCAGCTGAAGTGGTGAATGCTGGAGATCTGAGGCTGTGTTACACCTGAGCCATGGCTCTGCCATAGCCTCCTGTCCTTGCCTTTGCCTGTTTCACCTGTGTGAGGAACGTTAAGTGTGTGGTGTTCTGTTGTGAGACACTGGAAGGAATAGCTGCTGGCGAGGCTGGTGCAGAGATGAAAGCAGACTGAGTTCTGAAATATCGTTAACTTCAGCAGGGAGAGAAAATTGTCCTTTCAGCTTTCTCCTTTCCATCCTTACTGTTTGCTTACTCCCTTCCCCTTGCTGCTGCCTGGAGCCCTTATCTTTCCTTGTGCCTCTGCCTCCCATCTCCCCGTCCCCAACAGGAATTCACCTGTGTTCTGTTAATTTATTTTTTAAAAAAGTTTTGAGCACATTTGGACCTCTCATGCTCAAAGTGAATTTTCCTGGCTTGTTATTTATGCTCGTCTGAGAGAGACAGACTTGAATAACTCTCTGCTCGCAGCTTCCACACATGGCAGCAGTCTGTCTTGCACTAGTGTCCCCAGTTGCGGTGCTGTAATCCCTGCAGCCCGACCCCAGCACGTGCCTTCCCAGACCCCGTTCACAGCAGATGAGCTAACCAGTGCTGTCCCCTGCAGAGACTGGGGTGAATGGTGGGTGCAGCTGGGTACCGAAGCAGCAAGTGTGGCATCTAAACAAAACGTGTTCCAGAAACGTGGAAGGCTGTAAAACTTTCCGCTCAAGGGAGAAGGTAGGGGGAAGAAAAGCCAGGATATCACAGGAACGTGTCCCTCAAAAGAGTGCAGGCTGCAGAAACTAACCCCATCATCCTGCTGAGGATTTCAAGGTAGTATTTGTAGCCTGCGTGCAGAAAACCAAATTTGTGTTCGAGCCGGTACTTTATGTTGTGCAATACCCTGTACAGGAACTGGATCCAGCTGGCCACCTACAAAAACAGAATAAATGGTGTATTGTTTTTATTCAGCAGTGAAAATCAGAACTCCTAAGTTATTACAGAAAAAATATTCAAGTTCCTGTCTTCCACTCAAGTTCGTATCTTTATCTTTTGACACGCTGGAGGGAAGGGAGGGCATCCAGAGGGATCGGGACAGGCTGGAGAGGTGGGACCGTGCCAACATCATGGAGTTCAACAAGGCCAAGGGCAAGGTCCTGCACGTGGGTCAGGGCAACCCCCAGCACAGACACAGGCTGGGAGGGGAATGGCTGGAGAGCAGCCCTGAGGAGAAGGACTTGGTTTTCCTGTGCGGGGGGTGAGGCTGTGGCCCAGGTTGCCCAGAGAAGCTGTGGATGCCCCATCCCTGGAGGGGTTCAAGGCCAGGCTGGATGAGGCTTTGGGCAACCTGGGCTAGTGGGAGGTGTCCCTGCCCATGGCAGGGGGTGGCACTGGGTGATTTTTAAGGTCCCTTCCAACCCAAACCATTCTGATTCTATATAATATTTAAATATAGGGGCAAAAAAGCAAAGGACCCACATCTATGACACTTGTGCTAAGTCTATGCAGAATAATATTTTCTTAAAATGTATGGCTGTTTTATTCAATTCTATAAAATTGTCCTTATTAGATGCTTGTAGTTGTATATCCCATCATCTGTTACGTACTTAAATAACATGGTAATTTTGCCAACACGTTTAGCTTTAGCACTTGTTTTCTAATTTGGAAGAAGTTTGTTTTGAGATGAAGAGCCCACGGTTACACTGGGTAGCTCTGGAGTTCATTGCAAGGCTTTTTGTATTTAATGCCAACTCTATAGTAACCAGGGGTGATCTGCTGATGGAGGTCTGCGTGCACGGATTCTGCCAAGGACGGCTCTCGTCAGTCGTGTCTCTGACTGTGTGTGTCTTTGCAGGTGAAAAAAGCCAAGATGCAGGAATCCAGAGAACAAAGCTTGAGGTATGTAATTTTGAATTTCATTTTTGTGAGGTATGTTAATTAATGTCCTTTTATTATTGTATGCTTCCATTTTAGAAGCTTGCATGTTGTTTTATTTTTCCCAGAGACAGGGCAAATATAAGTCACTTTTGTATTTCGTAGAATGGTGAGATTAAGTTCCCCATAAGTGGTCCTTTGGTATTAAGCTTTTATAAAAGTGACTACTGAAAGTCTTAATTTTCAAGCGTCCTGTTTTTCACAGAATCTGGTGTGACTGTCATGTACTGCACATAACATGCATTTATTCTGGTGAGACTCAGAATATTTTAATGATATCGGTGCTGTGATTCTCAGCAAAACTATGTGGATAATTAAATGCTCTCGAATCGCTAGCCTCTTCTCTTTAAAGCTGTTATGTTGTACTATCTTTAGCCTCAGTAGATGCTTTCTGGTGTATATTGTATTTAAGAATTAATCGTTATTATTATATGCAGTGAGAATAGCTATAGTAGGGTTTATTCTGTTCCTCTGAGTAGTAGCAGTGAAGAAGGGGTTTTTTTTGGAGCTGTGAAATCCCGATGTGAGTGAGGAAGAAACACTGTGTGTGCCATTCATGCAGGAGTGGACGTGGTACATGGAAGCCCTGAACGGGGACTTTAGTACTTTAAAAAAAAAAACAAAACTGAAGGGAATACTGTAACAGGAAACAGTGAGCAAACAGTGCGTGAAATTCATTACACTGCTAAAAGTTAGAAATTTCAGCTAATCATTGCGGGCTCCCTCTCTAGCCAGGATGAGGCGAGATGAACCGTGTCCTGGGAGGACTTTTTCTCTCTGTTGGCTGCCAGGGAGCTGAGGGCAGCACGGGCAGGTCTGAACGCGCCGGGGGAATGGTGTCCATTCTCCTTCAGTGCGTTACCGTGCCTCAGCGCAATGACAGCTTTCCTGCAGTATTTGAGTGTAAACTTCCTTGTATAGTGTTTAAAAATAGAATGGGAGGGAGGGCTGAAATGGGATTTCTAATCTGCTTAAATATTCTGGCTCTGTTTTGATAAAAACTGTAGATGATTTTAAGTTTGACCTATGGAATAGTTTAAAATAATTAATTAGATCCATTGCTCCTCAGCAACATGACTTTCAGCCTTTGTCGGTACCCTGGCTCTGTTTGTCTCTGCTGGGTTGTGGAAATGGGAGAGGGAAGAGCTGTACCCGCAGAGGGTGGTCCCTCGGGAGCATTAAGCATCCGTAAGAGTCTTTGAGAGTCCAGCGTGCTCTGCTGGTCGGGCTGCTCTGCGGGACGCTCTCGGCGGTGCAAGGCAGCCGCAGCGCAAGTGAGAATTTTTCTCTGAGCCAGTGAGAACTGAGAAGTTTTAATCGATGGAGGATGAGAGCACTTGGGCTGGGTGTGTCCCAAGAGCCACGGGTGCATGTGTTGAGGAGCAGCAGTGAGAAAGAGAACAGAAACATGGGCTGGTATAGTATGGTCAGAAATGTTATTTTGTCTGTTGCATTTCCCCCAGGAAGTGATCCCAAGCAGCGGCTCTCAGCCTGCTTGCAAGCTCCGTGCGATCTGACAGCCGCGGATGGAGTGTCTGTGCTGCGGAATCACCGCAGTGTTTTCCACCAAGAATAACAGTAGACACATACCCTGAGTCTTTGTAGAAACGTGTTATTTTCTTGCAAAACTGGCACTGTATTGTGAAAGTCTGTTCAGCTACTAGCATTGAGAAAGATTTCCAAAGATTTTGTCTATAAAGGTTTCCGGGGAGGAAAAGCCAGAGTATGCACTTTGGTTAAGCTTCACTCCCTCTCAGCAGCCGAAGGAGGGAAAATCAGTTGCCTTGTGACCGAACCCATGGCACCCATCAGCCAGCTATCCCCGTACCGTCCCAGGAAAGCTGCAGCTCCTTGGTGATTGCCTTGTTGGCTTTAGTTTTATTATTGCTAGTTCTGCAATATAACGGTTCCTGATGTTTTGAGGCGTCTGTGTGTTAGGCTGATACCCTCCAGCCACAGTTTTACAAGGTGAAGGACCCCGTGTAGCTGTTATTGCTGCTGAGAGTGGGGGTTCTGCTTGTAGCTCGTGTGCACTAAGTGTGGTGCTTGCTGGATCCCTCCGTGAGCTGAGTCTGTTCAGTATTGCAGCAAAAATACCGGCATGGGGTTTGTGCTGGGTGAGCAAACTGAACTCTCTTGGAGAGCCTGGAGGGTGCCCGAGCTGCCCCAGGGGGGCCGTGCCCAGGCATCAGGAAAGAAATTCATCCTTTCCGCTGCAGGCGGTAGTGCCAAGCTGCTAGGTCTGCTGAGCTGTCAGCAAAGCTACAGCCTTGTCTTGGGAGACCAGTTGGTGAGTAAAGGTGCTGGAGGTGCTGACACTTGAATTAGAGCTGCAAATCTCTGTCTTGGGATCTCGGTGTGAAATATCAGAGCGCAGAGCTCGCTTCTCTGAGTCAGTTTGTCTTGATTTCAAAGGTTGAATCCAGGGGTTAAGATGCCCAAGGATGTTAATTTAAGATTGATGATGCTAATGATTAGCCTTTGTTTGTCCTGGCAGTCATGTGAGCAACACAGAAGTCAGCGATCAGAAACCTGAATCGTCAAACCTTGGTTCAAACCTTCCCATGTCCAGTGAGAGTAAGTATCTTCTGCAGTTCTTCCACTCCCAATGTCTTTCCCCTGGTCTCGTTACTTTGCTTCATCAAGCTCAAGCTCTGTCTCCTTGTAATCCTTAGCCCCTCCTCACTATCAGTTGTAAGGTGGAAGTTTGCTGTGGTGCTTACAAAGTGTTAATGCCTGTCTTTGTGTAGGCTGACAGTAAGCAAATATCTCCGTCAAATATTTTTGTGTCACTGCCCCCGGCTTGCTGCTGGGTACTGCTGTGTCTTCTCCACCTTATGACTTTTCTTGAGGGAAGGGCTTGAGTTGATCAGTAGTAATGCCTATTGTAAAAGCTGTTATTTTTATAAATCCTTATCTCTACACAGCTGGTTGGGTCTTTGCAATAGTGTGCTGTACATTCAGTCTTGGAATCTCAGCTCTGTTGAATGTCTGCAGAAATTCCTTATGAAATGAATGGAGGGGAAACTGAGGCAGAAAAGAAAAAAACTGCATAGTAAGTGAGAGGTGGAATGTAATCCTTTCTTCTGGAAAAAGGCAGCTGGAGGTTATTATGAAAGTAGGATTCCTGTGTGGAATACCTTTGACTGCACATAGTTATAAATAAGTGTAAATCAGCTCAGCTTCATTGCAGATATGTAGTGTGTAATTTTCCATTGCTAACTGGTTCCATCTTTACTATTTTAATCAATGTGCTGTGATGTTGCAGGACTTACCAGAAATTTCAGCCTGCAAAATCTGCTGCCTAACTGGAAAAGTAATTTACACATTCCAGCAATGGCATGCAGTAATATTGTGGGTTTTTTCTTTTTTACACCATTATCTAATTCCTTATATGCTATTTTAAAAATAGAATTCTAGAAATACCATTACTGCATTACTATTTGGATGGATATTGACAATCTTTAAAAAATAGAGAATAAGAAAAGAAAGACATTTTTGCAGGAGGGATGTGAGAATATCTGACAAGTGTTGAACGAAAGCCTTTAGGTCCGAAAGTTCCCAGTTTGCGTTTCCTGTTGTATCCTTGTGCTACATGGGCTTCACACCGTGAGTAAAGGCAAACACTCGTGTGGTGTTGTGTTTGTATTTCTCAGCTGCTCATGCTCACATTACACCTAAGAGGAGGTTTATTTTGGTGGCAGAATGCAGATGTTAAGAGTTAGGGTTGCCTGTGCAAACGAACTTGCTCCCCTTAGTGGATGTAGCTGGAAAGAGAGTTAACTCCGTGGTGATACGAGAGCAATAACGTTGCTCCAGACAGGGAGAGCCCAGCCTGTTGGAGTGCATCTCTGACATCTGGAGCAAATCCCAAGGCAAAGTGTGCTCTCATCCGTGACCATATTTCTTTTTGAAGACCTTTGGTTGAGTTACTCCAGAAGGGAAAGGGAAATTGCAGTCTCTTGTGATGTTAGTGATGGAGGAGCCGGGTCCCAGGACCCATCCGAGAGATCCTGGATCTCTCCTGGGCAGGGCTGGGGGCTTTGCCTGCTTCCAAACTGGGTTTGGATGAATAAACTGGATCCACAGCAGCACAGCTGTGTTTGCTAGGAATTGGGGTAAGCTGCTTGTAGATCCAGACTCGTAAACCCATGTACCGTGCAGATTTACTGTCACAAAAATCATCTAGCTTGGAGATCACTGCATTTGATCTCTTTGAATCCAGGGGTTTTTAAGGGCTCTTGGGTTAAGACATGCCGGCTCAAGCCTGCTTCTCCACCCAGCCCAGATCGCTGTAGTTGAGAACTGTCTGTAGGGGGTATCCAAGAGCCATGGATGATGCTAAGTGAGACGATTTTAAAGATTTCCTCCTTGGGTTTGCAGCCTGAGTGACTCTTAGGAGTTTTAGAGTGCAGTTGCTGTAGATTTATTGAAGCACAAAAGTGGAAACATCTTGTTAAATGTAACTGCCAAATTTCTTTAGAGGTCACCTGAGTTTGGACTCGGAGCCTTGTGCGCTGCAGCTCAGCCTGCTGTCGCCTGATGTGTGGGAATAAGATTGGGGAGTTGGGAGCTGTTCCTTTTTAAAGGACAGACAGATTGCTGGAGCCATGCTCTGGGTAGAGTACGTAGAAAAGGGAAGAGGAAGAGGAAAGCTCGGTGAAACAAGCATCTGCTTTGGTCTCTGCTCTGGGGCACAGAAATGTTAAGCATGGCATGGGTGAAGACCCGTTGGCATATGCAAGGTTTGGGGCAGGGCTGAAGTCGAAGTTCTATCATGACAGTTGCAAAAGGTGACGGTACCAGCTGGTAAAGAGCTCTGTTACAAAGGGAGAAATAGTTTTGACTGAGTCATCTCCCTGCTGTGAATTGGCAAGGAAAACATTTTGGTGCCATTTGAACAATGCATTTTTTGAGAATTTGCTTTGAAACACATATTGAAGGCACTAAAAAACCTTTGTAAATCCTGTGTCTTGGTTAAAATGCACTGTGCATGCTGATGTTTGATTGCCATTATTTGTTGCATTTTGAAATTGCCTGTGTAATTGTCGAAACCTTTTTTTCCAGTTATGACATGCACTGATTATATCCCAAGGTCATCAAATGATTATACCTCACAGATGTATTCTGCAAAGTAAGTTGAACAATTGTTACTAAATTCTGTAACTCCTACTTGTTTCTGAAGCAATCTTTTTGCATCTTTGTGCATTTCTGTAAAGCTGTAAATTACGCTTTCGTATCTGCTGGCAACTGCAGACTCGTTGCTGCAGACAGTGACGCTGACAGCAGTCAGCCTTTGGCTTCAGTGGCTGTTGTTTTATGATCACAGGGATAATTGAGCCCCTTCAAGTAATTAACAGCCTTGTTGAATAATGCCCATCATAGTTGAAAAATAAACAAACTGGACATAAATGAATATAAGGGGAATACAGTGTTCTCCTGTTGTTCACCACGTTTGGGGATCTTCAGAGTTCCTCCCATTGCAGCGTAGTTGGCCTTAATCCCCCATGCTCGCTCATGTGGTCTCTGTGTGTGTTCCGGTAGTTTTCACACGTGCTGCTGGCTCTAGGATGTGGTATGGTGAGTGAAACTAATTGCTCCTGCCTGTTGGAACGGGGAGTTTGTTTTTCCCCTGTCACCCTGCCCTCCCGGTCCTGGAGTGAGTGCTGGTGCTCTGACATCACGGAGGAGAGAGTTTCCCCTGGCGTCACTGCCAGAAACAGGCGGAAACTGAGGGTCCCTTGGGCTGGGACACACAGGAGCACTAAGAGCACGTGTCAGTGGGTGTTGCTTCTTTCTGAAGCAATTTTTTAATGTGTGTTCTGGTTTGGAGCCTGAAAGATGCATAATGTAAATAGTTCTTTTTTACTTCTTTCTTTTTCGTAAGGCCATATGCACATATCCTTTCTGTACCTGTATCGGAAACAATGAGCCCTTACCCTGGTCAGACTCAGTACCAAGCACTACAGCAGTCTCAGCCCTACACCATCTACCCCCAGACCACCCAAACCTATGGACTACCTCCTTTCGGTAAGAAGTAACTTTTCAAAGACTTCTCAGTGCCTGCAGTTGTTGTCTTATGTCTCATTAAAAGCCAGTGTTAAGCTTTACCAGGTGTGTGAGAGAAGAGCTTGTAGGAGAGCACGTGTCTAAGTTAAATCGTAGATCGGGATCTACAGTACTGATCTCTGGATGGGAATTCATAACATGAAATATCATTTCTTAAAAAGCTATTTTCCTGGCCATTTATTCGGCTGTCTCCCCATTAAGCTTCCCAGATGCTTCTTAGTTTGGGATCATGGTTTTCTCCAGTTGCGGTGGAGCTGTGCCTGTGCAGTTCCCTTGTCAGCGAAATCCCACCAGACCCCGTAACACAGCAGCGCTGCTGAAGGTATCTTTCCTTTCCTTTTTGCTGGCCAGGATTAAGACTTGTTTGTTATTTCATCTTTCACCGAATGTGGATTTCATGCTAAAATGTCTCCAAGTTTACAAGGCAAATAGGTTTGCTTAAGATGCTCTAATGCTTGAGCCCTCTGTTAGCCATTCCAGGTTTGCAGCTAACTGAAGCGTCCTGTCCTAACGGAGCAGCTAAAGCTCGAGGACGGGGTTTGAGCTCTTCACCCCGTGCTTCCTTTAGCGTGTGTGGAGGGAGAGGCACCCCTGGGGCGTTGGTCGGGTTTGGAAGATAATGGCTATCTCTCTTCGTGGTGTATCAAGGGAGTTGAGGGGGAATAGCGCAGACAGAAAAAAAAGCTGACGTCTGGGTGGGTTAGCGAGTGAAAGGAGCTGCCTGGTCCTTCCTTGTGCTGGGGGAGAAAAACCCACGGGATTGACTGTCCCCCGCGTGTGTGAAGCTTTAACTAATGATTAGAAATTAACATTTAAACTTCTCTTTGCATTTTTGATGTTGCCCTGCTTGGTTTCGTAAGTAAATATCGCAGAACGCTGCCAGCTCTCAGAAATGTCTGGTGGCAGAGTCTGCTTTGCCCCTTAGCGCCCGGCTCTGGTGGGAGGGGAGGGTGTCACCCGTCACGCAGGTGACCTGGGCCAGCACTGTGGGATAGTCTCGGGGCTGTGGGATAGTCTCGGGGCTGTGGGATAGTCTCGGGGCTTGTGCTGCTTAACTAAATGAGCTGAGCCTCTTCCACATTTACCTGTAGTGCTAAAAATCGTAGTGTCTTAAGTGTAAAAGGATGAGTTTTTCCTTAGCTGTGATCTAGATGTCTTTGACTAAAGCGAGCAACATTTACGGCTTTTGGTAGCTGCTGACCGAGCGAGGACTTTTTATAATTTACAAAACAATTGATTTCTCCTGGTGTTTTTGAAAGATGGTGTAGAAGCGATTACATGACTAGGCTCGGTATTATTAGACATAAGTTACATTACTAATTCTTTTTAAAGTAATATGGCACAAATCATTATCTTTATGAGAAAGGTCAATATGTAAAACAAATCTACTAATTTTTTACATCTTTTTTTTTTTCATATATATATACACCTGGGATTCATGAAAAAGAGTTTTCTAGTGGTGAAGGGATCCTTAGGAAGAAAATGATGGCTTTGTAGTAACTGGAATGCACGGGTTTGATCCAACACTATGTCCCAAATGTCATTTGTCATGTATTAATGCTGAGATATGTTGTCTGACTGATCACTTGAACAGCACGAAGTGGGAGCTTTGGAGGGTGTGAGTGTTGGGCTGTTCTATTAGCAACTCAAGGCTCTTCGGGAGAATAGGGTCATTTGGGTGGCTGGTGTATTTGCTGCTTCTGCATTTCTCGCTCAGCTCCTGCCAGTAAGGTTCAAGTATGACTGCCACTGCAGAGATTTAAAAAAAAAAAAACCACGTCGGTGATCTCAGGATTTACAGTGGGCAAAGACCTAGCTTACTCTGTGTTACGTGTCCAGCGGAGCCGAAGATCTCTGCCTGCTTTCGTTCCTCCAGGAGAGCTTGTCCCTGGAAAGCTGAACCAGGGTGGAGACATCTGATGCCGTGTCCGTACTCGAGTCTTCGGTTGCCAGTGCAGTTTGTCCGCTGTCTTTCAAACGCCCCATTCCTTGTCGTTTTGCCCGGTTGTAGTGTTGGGTAGTGTCTCGATGGTCTGTTACCTACAAACCCTGCCCAGTCCCCTGTTGAGGTTGCTGGAACTCCTCTTCGCTGGGTGCCTGCACTTTGGTTTCAGTGCCTTGTTGCGCTGGGTTTTGCTATATCTGAACAGCGGCTGGTGGGTTCCTTTACTTCATTTATTTGGTGTTGTGAAGGGTGCACGGAGGCTGCTTTGTATGTTCTTAGGTGTTGTACTGTGTCACGGTTATTTTTTTTTTAAGCGCAAATACCTGTGAATATGTGGCATGTTCAGCCAAGATGTTTAAAAAAGTGGTTTAGACTTATGTAAAATTCTGGGGGGAGGGAGGCTGTAGGGGGTTTTGTTAGCGTGGTGCGTGTGTGATGTTGTGTTGGTGGTAGTGGTGGTGGCCACATTTGCCAGGGGGCAGGAGGGGATGTGTTTGGGTTTTTCAGTCCAAAGGCTCTGGAATTTGGGGGTGCTTAGCTGTTTCGGTGTTACACCCTGAGTGTCACAGCAGAGATTCTTCTGAAGACCTAGGCAGGAGATCCACATTTTCTGTTGATTTCAGAGGAACTTTTGTCATAGAACCATAGAATCCCAGAATGGTTTGGGCTGGAAAGGACCTTGAAGGTCATCGAGTTCCAACCCCCTGCCATGGGCAGGGCACCTGTTAAACATCTTCTGATCCGTTACTGAAATATCTTGGTATGGATTTTGAGGTCTTTTATTAAATATCTGAATTTTTAGACTGACTAAGTCATATTTCCAGTAATGGAAACCATACTGGAGTGGTACCTGCTCAGCCACACTGACGTTGCGTGGTGTGATGGACAGGTGCAGGGTGGAGGACTGATCAAGCGCGGTGCAGAGGAAACTCTACAAATTATTTCAGCTCCCAAAATCCCCGTTGAGCAGGTGAGGACTTGGCCAGTATGGTCGGATGTTTACCAGCATCGAAGAGCCTGTTCCAGAGGTTTGCGTGACTTTCTACCGTGTATTTATTTCTGTGCAAAAAAAAAAAGAAGGCACGATGGATTATCTAACTGCAACACAGGAGATGTATTTTAAGTATGAAATTCAAGCAAGCTGACAAACACAAGCATGGTCTTGAGATCCGGTCAGGACGCTGCTTTTGGAGAAGAGATGACCCCTTGCCAGTTCGCCAGCTCTCCCTGTGCTGTGATACGTTCTTGGGGGTGTTTAGCGCATTGTTCTGCATGGGACGTACTTGTGGTCTTGGAGAAATTTTATTAAAGAAGCATTGAAATAAGAGTAGTGACATACAAGCTGCTTACGTGTGGCCAAGTTGGTGTAAGAAACCCCGTGGATGTGCTGGTGTACATTACCTCAAGAAGAACCTCCAAGCGATGGACTGTCCTGTGTGGGGCCTTTCCACCTACGTACGCGTGTCCTGGACATTCTGCTGCCTCAGCTGCCGTGCTGCTTGGACACGGAGGGGTCACCTTGCCCCTCGCCTGGCTTCCTCTCTGTCATCCTCAAGGCTGTGCTGGCTTATCAACAGTGCCGAACGAGAGGGAAGGATGTGTGCCGCCAGGCCAGGAGCGTGCCGTGCTGTGTGGAGAGCAGAAGGTGTCTGTACTGGGAGACAACAAAGAGACGGTCCTGGAGAGCGGGGGCTGGAAGATGCCTTGACGCACAACCTGAGTCAGCTCCTGCACGTGCATCCAGCCAGCTGTGAACCCCTCTGATGTGTGTGTCTGACCTGCTGTTACACCCCTGTGACACTTATCCTCCAGCGTGCCGGGCTGGTTTGTGTCTCAGTGTCATGGTTAATAGACACTTCTGAGTGTCCTGTGACCGTCTCATTATGTCACTGCTGCTCCTTCTCCGTTTATCTTGCCCCGTAGGGAGCTGTTGGTTACTGTCCTCTCTGAAAATGACTCACCTGTCTGAAGACTGTGGCGCTCCCTTTCCACTAAGCAAACGCAGCTGCTCCCATCTCTGTTTCCTGTGCCCTTTGCTCTGGAGTCTCTGCAATATATCTACAAATGTTCATAAATCAGTCTTTCCCTTTTGTTTGCTGATTATCACAGTTCTAGAGGTTTGAAATACTAACAAAGATGCAGTTTGAGAGCTGAAGAATCCAAACCCTGGCCTGGCTGTACCCATAGGTGAATGACTTAATTTGACTCCTAGGTGGCGGTTTGGGATCAGGTATGTCAATAAATCAGAGAGGTGTTGCAGAATTTAGTTCTGATAAAGCTGCAGCATGGAGCGAGCTGCAGTTGCTGCTCTTGCCCAGCCCTGTAGGGTCTCCTGTGTCTCCTGGGTAGAGACTTGGGGTTGTAGCCCAGGGCTCATCCTGCTAGAGCAGGCGAAGGGCTTCAGGTGGCTTTTGCAGCCTTGGAACTGCTTTTGGGGGGTTTTAGAAGGAGGGTGGTCTTTCTGCTGGCCCTGAACTTTGTGTTTAGCTCCAAACGTCCTTTGTCCTTCTGCTTTGCACACTCCTGCTTGTTTTCGAGTAGATCCTCTCAACGGATTCCTGCTTTCTAACCAGGGTCAGGGAGAGATGCCTTTGACTTTGGCTGTAGGTCTGGAAAGAGTTAAACAAAGAGGCTGAAGAGCCCTGAGGAGCCAGGGCCACCGCTGTCAGTGCAGGAGAGCACCTGAGCTGGAACCACCCTGCTCATGTGTGCCTTGGGCAGGTGAATGACAGTCACTCTGCCGCCTCGGTGCTTTTCTCAGTGTTGTTACAGATGCTTTCCAGAGTGCCAGGAAGCCTAGAGGAAGTTTTAGATTTTTTTTTTCCTTTTGTTTGAGCTCTGTATTCACTGTTAGTCTGTGAGAATGGCTGACTTGCAGCTTGTTTTAAAATGTTCAACTCAAAGCCCGGTGACATAGTGGAAGCGTTGACCTTGACCTCAATAGATACCGACTCCGATCTTGCTGTGTCCCAGCTGAGGTCCTGTGCAGCGCTGCACAGCTCAGCCCCGACATCTGAGGCTTTAGCAGTTCCTTTGCTTCTGCCGTGGCAGTGAGTCTTACTGTGACACTAACAGATTTTTAGTTGAAAGCTTTGGAAATTGGTCTTGTTGGTGCTCTTAATTTTCTCTTTTCCAGCCAGTTTTGTCAGCAGCTCTAATCCCTGCACAGCCTGACCAGTCACTGTTGCAGAAATTAAACATTTTCCGTGTGATTTGTTACTTGCTTTTGTGACAAGCAAAAATCTTCATCTGAGGTAGCAGCATGCTGCTTGGTCCCAGCATATTTGTTTGTAACTGGTCCAATTTATCTGATTCAGGTGCACTGTGGCCAGGTATGAAACCTGAAAGTGGTTTAATTCAGACTCCATCTACAAGTCAGCACAGTGTTTTTACCTGCACTACAGGGTTAACCACAAGCCAGCCCAGCCCAGCACATTATTCTTATTCCATTGAAGGTAACTTGGCATGGTTTTTATCTGCATCTCTCTCCACCTAATTGAGTCCAGATACCACAAATAGAGAGGCTTGCACGTTTGCTCCTGGTTTGTGCATGCTTCTTTATGCTTTGTCTCTTTTCTCTGTGCGTGTGTATGTGTTTGATTTTGTATTTGCTGCATAGCTCTGTACGCACCAGGCTGGCTTGTCGGTGCCATGCTGATGGATTTAACAGGGTGGAGAGCAAACGGGAAGGGGAGAGGAGACTAAATGTTGTATTCTTGCATGCCTTTGCTGGGAATGCTCTTGCAGCTCGTGCTCTTTGTTGGTGGTCTTTAGCTTGATGTCAGGAAATAAGCTGACATTGGATTTGGGGTTTTTTTTTCATTTGTTTTCATTAATTCTGGAGGTAGATGGCTCTTAAATATTACACACAAACACACACCCCAGCTTGGTAGATCTGCTAGAAAGTTAATTTCTCAGTATAGAAATAGCGTACAAATATTTTCACTGCTGAAAATGCCACATCTAAGAACCCAGATGCTGAATTTCACCAGCTTCCAGAGCAATTTTTAGGAGTAAGCATGCCAGGTAGCTGACTAATGGAATATTGTTGCTTATGGCAAATATGTGCAAACTGATAACTTTTTTGGGGGTTTTTTGCCATTTATGTTTGGGTGATGAAATTTGTTTCTTTGTAGTTTTTAAAAAGCACTTCAGGAATTCTTAATCTCTCTCTTGTGTGATATTTTCATACAATAATTCAGGGACTTCAGGAGATCTTTAGGTCAAAGAAGAGTTGACACTGAATTCAGAGCCAGGTTGCTCAGTGCTTTATCCAGTTGGGTCTCAAAAACCTCTGAGGACGGACGTTTTGCCAGTTCCAGTGCCTGACATCGTCGTGGTGAAACTTGTTTTCTTTTGTCAGCTCGGAGCGTTTCCTCTTCCACGTTGTGCCCGTTCCTCTCCTTCCCGTGCTGTGCCCCTGCAGGAGGATCCTGGCTCTCTTCTTGACGAGCTCCGTGCGAGTGCCTGCAGGCTGCTGGCAGGCCCCCCAAAGCAGTCCCGCTCCCCTGGCAGCCCCTCGCAGGGCACGTGCTCCAGCTCCCTGACGGTTTTGCTCACTCTTTGCCAGACCTGCTGAATTCTCTCCACCTATTTCTTGTGCTTGAAGCCCCGGACTGAATGTGGTCCCATGAGCGAGCGCCAAATAAATTGGTGTAGCTCCTAAAATGAGCGCAGGTGGGTTTTAGCCCGTCTTCCACTGACAGGAAGGCCGTGCGGCGTATCGTGCTACTTGCTCAGCTTGCATCGTTGTGACATTAAATGGCCCGGTGTGATGTTTATCCTTCATTTGCTTTTCACCTTCGTGACGTGAGCAACACAACACTGGAATCCCACCTTCCTCCAAACCTAACTCTCCTCACGGTGCTGCAGCTGGCGGCGGGACAGTTCCCATGGTCTGTAGCACTGGCCACGAGTCAGAAGTGGTTCTGCATAACGCGACCGCTGGCAGGTTTGCCAGCCAGGTAACGGACGCCTCGCTCCACAGAAGGATTTGAAAGCGTTTGATCTGTGCTGCTGTGAGAACGTGTGATTTGAGGAGAGTTTCCCTTCAGGCTGCTCTTTCCGCGCGTGGAAAAGTCACCGGAATTGTGTGAATGCGCTTTTCTGAAAAGCTTTTTGCAAAGTGGCAGGAAACTCCTCCTTTTTTGGATTTGCTGCATTTCTTTCTTGTCAAATGAGCGAGCAGCCTGCCGAGGGGTCAGGTCAGTGCTTGGGGTGGTGCAAGGGAGGTGGTGGAGCAGGAGCTGGAAGGATGGACAACGGTGCTGTGTTAGCAGTCTCTTGGAAATCTCTCTTTTCTCTCCACTCCAAGCAGTAGGGTGACCCACAGCCGCACGCCGCTGTCCCGCTGGAGGTGTGTTTCGGTGCAGGGATGTGGTTTAGTCTGCGGATGCTGGACTGGAGCGATGTGGTGTTTGAACCCTGGGAAATGCTCAGATGCATTTAGTCACTGAGAACTTTTTGTACACACCCGAGCTATGGCCACGGTATGTCGCAGAGGTGCTTGGAAGCACTGGGAGCGATGTGGGAGGAACGGGAGCTTCTTGCCTCGCCTCTCCCTTCGCTGCGAGAGCAAAACAGCCAAGTGAAACACGAAATGCGTTCATTGCGAGTTCCTGTCCCTGCACATGAAGCAGATTGAAACATCTTTGAAAACAACTGGAGCAAAACCGAAGGGGATGAATAAGGGAGAGGAGGCAGGGATATACATCTGAGGATGAGGTCTGGAAGTCGGGGAGAAAGAGAGGAGAAAAGAGTCACGGCCGCTTCACAGCAGTACTTGTGTTTGCTGGTCTTTTGAACCTGAGGCTGTGAAGTTCTCCCTTTTGGTACATCCATACCAAACATTTTTGCATGTTTTTGACCCATTCCGAGATAAAAGGAACTGAGCCCAGTGCAGAAAGAGTTGGTTAATCTGTGTAGTGGGAGCTGTTTGTAAAGATCCGATGTGTAACACTGTGTAGACAAAGGGCAGTAAAAACGAAACATTGGGAGGAGAACAGAGTTGAGATAAACAATGCAGCTCCAAGGAGGGAATCTATGTTTTTACCAGAACTTGGAACCTTTTTCCTGTGATTTCTTAACTTCTGTGATCTATCTCCATGGAGCAGCAGCCTCTGGAGAACGCTGCGGATGAGAATCGCTTTCTGTTTGCTCTCTGTGGTAGTCCTGAGAGGGGTGCTGGGCTAACGTGTCTCCCGGATAGCCCGTCTCCTCCAGCTTCGCTCAGGCTAGCTCTGTGTTAGCGAGGATCTTTCCTGGAGAGCCGCTCTGCGCACTGCCCTAGGATCTGACATTTTCTTACGGTGATAACGTTGATCATTTCCGCAGCGTGCAGTTGGAAGGAGTTGTACCCGGTTCTCTGGTGGTTCTTAGGAGCGGTATCTGCGACGGGTGCCTTACTCGCACAGCTGTGCCTCTAGTAGCTGCGTAGCCACTGTAGGTGCTCGGGGCTCTTCATTACAGTTATTGCCGTTCAGTGCAGCCTTTTTGCCTTTTTCTAGATGTTCTCCCCCCAGTTCTCTCCCGTCTCTTTAAACACTCCTATCTGAGGGCATTCCCAGGACTAATGACTTACCTTCGTTTCTGCTTCCGCAGAGATGCCACCCTTCACATTTCTCACCTCTTGTAAATCCTGTGTGTTTCTACACCTCTTTTAAGATATATTTCTTTTGTTTTTCATCTTTTTTGAGGCATATTTTGGATCCATTCCTCTTTCCAGGAGCTGTTCACCAGGTAGTATCTGTGCTTGCCGTAACACAACATACATTTTCGGAGTTTGTGGTGGGGTTTCCCTGGGGTAGAAAGACTGAAGCCTTCAGAAGCTTGAGTTCTTCAGTCTCGGGGTGAATTCCGCATGAGTGTTACTCACCGAAAATGAGGGCTTCCCTCGAAGTGATGCTGAAGTAGGTGATACTGTGGATTTCTGCGAGTCTTTTCATAAGCATGTGAAAATGATTTTTCGTTCTAATTGTGTACAGAGAAAGAAGGTTTAGCAAAAGGAAATATTTCTTGGTGGCACCCGGTTTAGTACATCCTGATTTTGTTCATGCTGATTTCATTTTTTTTCCACTAATCTGTGAGGGTCCTACAACCCCATGTGGAGTAATGTTCAATGGAGTGGCTCTGTGGCTGTAAAACCCCCAAATCCGCTGAACGGCTGGTGTTCCCAGAATGGGCTCTAGCAGCCTCTTCTGGAAGAACCGAATGCGGTGACATGAAGGCTATTAAACATCTTAAAATTCCTACTAACAACTACATGTCTCTAATAGTTTGTTCTACGAGCTGTTGACAAATTATTTCAGAAAGTCTCATCCAAAAAACAATTGTAGCCTCATAGGGATATGGGGAGATGTTTTCTCCAGTAGGGAGCAGCCTTTTGTACTGTCTGAAATATTTTTACTATTTCCTTAATTTTTTGATCTAATTAGATTAAATATCCTAAGTCCAATGCAGAGATTTTTTTAATCAGAACTGATTTAAACATGTTTATATCAATTTTACTGATTTGTTCTGATTAATTTTCAACTGCTAATAATTGAACATCATGAATTGTCCTCTCAAAACTTTTAGTAAAGGTGTGAAAACATTTTAATTAAACTCCAGTTACTTAGCAGATGTAGAGGGAAAAGTTTTCTGAAATATTTGAAAGTGATGTGCTATTTCTCCTTCCCTGTAAGCCCCATTGAAATGTAACTGGTTTCAAAATCCACCCCAGCTCTCTTTTGGCTGTTACAAGCAGAGTGCTTCTGAAGCACAAATGCTTGCACATAAGCCTCGTGAGTACTGATTTCACAGCTTGGTCTTGTCTCTTGTGCTTTTCTAGAAGCATTTAATGCAGTAATTCTTAATTTTACAGCATCAACCACCAATGCCAGTCCAGTCTCTACATCTGCAACAGTTGTCAATATTTCCACGTCAGCGGTAGCCAGCATCTCCCAGGTAAAACTTCCTTCCTCCACGTTCTATTTGTGTGCAGCATTTCCTTCGCCTTTGCTTAATGTGTTACTCTAACAACGGAAGGACGAATATTTGTATCACTTCAGATGGAGCACAGTGGGTACCAGAGTTGCAGGGCTCCGTGCGTAACTCAAAGTCAGCAAAATTACTCTTGCTGTCCCTTTGGTGCTTTTCCCTTTGGCCTTTGCAGCAAACTTACTCCATCTGTTCAAAGCTGTTTCCTTGTTTGCAGATGTGTGGTGAATCTTAGGGCACTGAGATCTCTGAGAGACAGACATTGGAGAAGAAACAACAGAACTAATTTGAGAATCAGACTTACAAGGGGGATTTTGAATGCCTTTGTTCTCCCTCAGCAAGAGGAGGAAAACAGGTTGTGCACAAGCAAACAAACAAAAAAACCCCAGTAGAGTAGGAGGTGCCTTCTGATGGTGCTGGAATAAAACAGAGTGAAAAAGCCCTACAGCCCAGCTGGCACCGAGCCCTGCCCCCTGACTGTGACCTGCTGCGGGTGATACAGAGCGCTGCCGGCAGTTAATATTTCCACATGCAAAGGAATTCTTTAAAGTCACAACTTTGCAGAAGGAGAATATAGGAAATGTGGAAAATGCAATGAATGCACCAAAATCCTTGTATGCTTATGCTGTCCCTTTTTAAGGTTCTTTCATTAACGTGAGCTTTCTTGGAGCAGTAATGGGAAAAAGAGATTTTCTTTCAGTAGTGCAGACCAAGGTACCTGGTTCACAAATCCAGGCTGCTCCTTGAGGCAGTCAGGAGCACACAGTGTGCCGGAAGCGTGCGATGTGACATTTGGGTGGCTGCTTTCTTTACTATCTAAATTGTCAAGCACAGCTTCAGGTGCTCAGTGATCTCCTCCTAAATGAGTGAATAGTCTTCATAAATGGACCACAGCATTTGCACCACAGCGTGCAAAATAATTGCTTGCTGAAGTCAGGATATGAGTCCGGGCAGCTCATCCTGTAGCTCTGTGGCCAGGATTGCACCCTCGGCCCGTGCCAAGACCACTTTCTGTGGCTGTCAGCACATCTGATGTCAGAAAGTAAAACACAAGACAAGTCCGCAAATCCCAGAACACAGAGCAGACTCACGCCGTGGCGTCTGCGTGATACTCCCATTGCTGTCACATCATTCGTAATAAATTCAGTTTTGAAGAAACCGGAGGCAGGGGAGTAGCCCTGTGTTTGCTGGCCTCCTGGCTGCAGAACCAGCCCGTGCGGGGGCACACTGGGGACTCGGGTCTCTCAGCCCCTTTTGGGGATGTCTTACATATGCAGAAGGAAATGGCATAAAGTGGGACTGTGCTGTTGCTGGAAGTTCTCTTTGACAGGAGTATTCTAGCATAAAAATCATCTCAATGGAAAGAAGTGTCCTATCATAACTAATGCTTTCCTCCAACAGGATTATCCTACGTACACCATCCTTGGCCAGAGCCAGTACCAGACGTGTTACCCGAGTTCTGGCTTCGGGGTCGTAACACCAGCAGACAGCAACAAGGAGAGTACTGCGTTAGCAACAACCACGTATCCAACTGAAAAACCAAACACCATGGTGCCTACGCGGACAGCGCAGAGACATTCGTCTGGTAACGGTTGGATGTTCAGCAGGGTGGCTGCAAAATATCTGTGATAAACAGTACAGTGTGCAGACACGGGGAAGGCTTCTCTTCCAGAATTGCAGCGCCTTTGCGTGCTGGCCTGGACGGAACATTTGCCTTCCATTGTCAGACTGGTCTCACTGGTGTGCAGTGTTGCGATGGGCCAGCCAAACTTACGTGTTGGAAGTCTTACACTGCTGTGCTTCAGGAGACACCTACCACATGCTCTGAATGCCCGAGGGAAGGAGAATTCCAGGGGTGAAGAGCTGCCAGCAGCAGCTCCCTGGGGACCATTGATTCTGTCATGTGTTGGGGCTGGGTGTCACTTGGCTCCAGGGCAGCTGATGATCCATTGCAATAGCTCACGAGAGCTTTTCCCTCCTGCTGTCAGTTATTCAGATTACCCAACAGCCAGTCCTGGTTAGGGGAGTGCTGCAGGACTACTCGTGCGTTTTCAAGAGCTGTAGTTTGGCCGTCACCTCTCGATGAGTTGGTCTCTGACGTGCCCAGGAGTACATCCTTTCCTTTCTTCTTCATCATGTAAATCATTCTGGAAATGGCAGCTGATCTGCAGCTGCATAGCCTTGAGTTACCTGGCACTTGTCAGGGGAGAAGATTTTAGCTGGTAAGAGAAGGGATGGAGAAAGTGGATTGAAAAGGTTTAATTGACTGTTCTAGACACGTCACATCTTTCTCTGGCCCTTTCCACTAATTCCGTGTCATGTACCAACCACAGTGGTGTTGACTAAAATTTCCTCTCCAAAAATACAGTTTTCTAAACTTAACAAGGACAAGAGCACAGACTTAGTGCTTCTTCCAGTGTCTTACACAAGGAGTTAGGAGATTCTTCCTGTGTTGTCAAACAGTTTTAAACTGAAATCTGCTGCCTGTTGCAGATTGATAGGCTGGAAAAAAAAAACAACATTTTTGTTGGTGTCCTAGGTCTGGCCAGGATGGAGTTAACTTTCTTCGTAGCAGCTCTTCTGGTGCTGTGCTTTGGAGTGGTGGCTGAAGCAGTGCTGATAACACACCTGTGTTTTGGCTGCTGCTTGGCTGGTATCGGGGCTTTCTCCCCTCCGCACCCCCCCGGCGAGCAGGCTTGGGGTGGACAACACCCTGGAAGGTGACACAGCAGGGACACAGCTGACTAGAGAGATATCTCATACCATGGAACGGCACGTTCAGCAATAAAAACTGAAGGAGGGGAAGAAGGAGGGGTGGGGTTGAGCTTCCAAGGTGGCTTTTGGTCAGAGCTTGGCTGGGCAGCAGCCTGCTCCTGGGAGGTGAGGAGCGATTGCCTTTGCAGCACTTGGTCTTCTCCATCTTCCCCAAGTCCATCAGTAGAACCTCAGCTCTGCCAAGTCCTCAAACTCATTCAAGCAACCTGGAAGCAGGGATGTGAGCAAAGCATACCAATCGATGGTGTGAACTCAGTGAAGTTTCAGACTTCTCTCACCTTGACCTTATGGGGTGCTACAGACAGGGGATGACAAACACCACGCTGGGATGTTTTAAATCCTGAAGCATGGTACTTCAAGCACTTTCCCTCTTTCGGGAAGCAGTTGTGCTCTAGTTGGGGTGAGCAACAGCAGATTTATCCAGGAGAGCTTGTTCTTATTTCCTGTTGAAAACTTAAGGAATTGACCTGTTATTTCAAGTCCAGGGAATGGCCCAGCTGTTAATGTTTTCTGTGCTATTTTCTTAGCTCAGGGATTCTCCAAGTTCACAGTTTTGCATAATAAGAATTATAAGAATTGCAGTGTCTCATCTTCAAGACCCAGACTGAATTCAGGCTCTTTCAAGTCCCCTGTATCTCCCCCCATGGCTGTAATATTCTGCCCATCCAAGCATTGATTTTTTTTTTTTTCAAATGCTTGTTTTTCACCGTTTGCCCAGGAGGGGTGTTCTTACCTGTAGCAGAATAGGCTCCATAGTGTATCCCCATCAGTCGTAGCCACAGTGCTTGGCCAAGTCCGTGTCTCCGGGGCTGTCATTCTGTACTGATTCCTGGATAGGCGATGGAGCTGTGCTCTAGGTGTGTGTGTTTCACAGCTGGCACACTGTGGAGTTGTGTGTGGTTAACACACGTCACCCTGTGCACTGACTGTTGTTTACCTGTGAGTCAAAGGCTGTCGGTGGCGTGGGAGCGAGTGGTGTTCGCGGAGGTGGAAACAGCGTGTGTTGTGTAGTGGTGCTTGACGCAAAAGGCTGCTCCAGGAGATGTGGTAGGGAGAGGCATCGATAAATACTTTTCTTTGTGCACTCATTACAGACTGAGGGTTTCTGGTGCTGTCTCAAGAAGTATTAAAAGAAACAATTGAGTAATAAAGCAGTTCCAGGGTAGTGAGACGTCTGAGGGGTTACGGACCTTTGGGTGGAGGGTGCTCTGGCTTTGTAGCTGCAGTAGCTCAGCCCTGGTGGACTGAATTGAGGAGACAGCTGTTTTGAAGTGATGGGACAAAGAAACCATGTTTGATGTTCTAATAAGGGTTCAACTACTACTGCATCAATAAACCAAGATAACATCTTAACTTCTGTGGCCAAATGCTATAAGCTGTATGTTGGTGTTTGTTTTGAGACTTGTGATTTGTTTCTTCTAGGAGATGCATCCACAAGTCCTTCATTATCAAGAGCAACAGCAAGCAAAGAGTTAGATGAGCAGGCAAGAAAAAACATCCCTGGAAAGAACAGGGGGAAGAGGAAAGCAGATACCTCCTCCTCACAGGACAGTGAGCTGGAGGTAAGGAGTAATCTTGTTTTCTACAGGTAGCATTGCAGAATAGTGTGGTGGTAACAGTCCTCCTCTCTTTCGTTCTATCTCCACGGAAATGGAAGGGGATCATTAGAATCACAAAACAGTTTGGGTTGGAAGGGACATTTAAAGGTTATCTAGTCCAAAAACCCCTTCAGTGATCAGGGATGTCTTTAGCTAGGTCAGATTGCTCAGAGCCTCATCCAACCTGACCTTGAATTTTTCCAGGGTTGGGGCATCTACCACCTCTCTGGGCAACCTGCTCCAGTGTCTCACCACCCTCACCATAAAAAATTTCTTCCTTATATCTGTTCTGAATCTACCCTCTTTTAGTTTAAAACCATTACCCCTTGTCCTATTGCTACAGGCCCTGCTAAAGAGTCTATCTCCATCTTTTTTATAAGCCCCATTTAAGTACGGGAAGGCCACAGTAAGGTCTCCCCGGAGCCTTCTCTTCTCCAGGCTGAACAACCCCGACTCTCTCAGCCTTTCCTCACAGGAGAGGTGTTCCCTCCCTCTGATCCTGGACCCACTCCAGTAAGTCCATGTCTTTCGTGTACTGAGAGGTATTTGGGAAATTCCCATGACTCATGTTATCTGAGAACTGACCCAAATAAGTTTTGCAGTGGTCCTTGAAAAGCATCACATCTTTAGCACAGCCTCCTCTCAGAGCAGGGCTGTCCCCAGCACTAGAACCATGGCTTTGTCCAGCTGAGTCTTGAGAACCTCCAAGGCTGGAGATCCTGTACTTGTCTAGTGATCTGTCCCAGGACTGCCACATCCACCTGGGAAAGGGGGTTTTCTGTCCCTCAACTGGAATCTCCCAAGCTGCAAAATTCCCCTTGTTTTTCTATGGCAACCATCTGCCACGATTGCGAAGAATTTGTCTCTGTCATCTTTGCAGTTTCCTTTCAATTAGTTGAGGTCTGCTGTGAGATCACCCCTAGTCTCCCCTTTGCTGAGATGAACCATCCCAGCTCCCTCAGACTCTCTTCTAGGCTGCTGACCATCTCAACAGCCCTTTGCTGGCTGGTCTCTGGTTTCCTCACATACCTCTGGAACTGGGGATGCAATCTGGGGTGGCCTTCCCAGTGCCAACTGGGGTTAGACAGCATCTTCCTTCTGTCAGCCAGGCACACTCGTGTTCTCCCGCACACAGTTCATCGTATCCAGAGGGAGGAGCACTGCTGGCTTGTACTGTGCCTGGCGTCCGCTGCACCCTCCAGCTCCTTCCAGCCTGGTCAATACAAGGGGTTATTCTACCCCACATGCAGAATCTGCAGTTACTGATCTAGTTCCTGCTGGCCCAGTTCTCAAATTTATCAAAGTCCTGTTCTGAAACTCTGCTGTCCCTCGTGGCGGCCAATCCTCCTTATTTATCGTAACAAAGATGTCTCTGATAAACACCAAGGTCGTTTACTGGGTGCTCTCCAGATCACAAGCAGTAAACTTCAACTCTAGTAGGGCTCTAAAGTTCATTAGCACTTTAAGTTTTTGCTTTTATAACTCTAAAAGCAAGAGAAGCTTTTGAAATAGTTTGAGCAAGAGAGCCTTGGGTGTAAAGTTGCACTGTTGGCACTAAACTCAGAGATGAAGTGTTCCGTCTGTAAGATGAATACTATTGTCCGGTAAAAGCATACTGCAACGAGCCACAGAATTAACCCTAAAACTTGCTCTGTTATTGTAGCTCAGTGCTTGGAATATCTCGACTCTAACCTGCGTTTATTCTCTACACAGAGGGTGTTTCTCTGGGACCTGGATGAGACCATCATAATCTTCCATTCACTTCTCACAGGGTCTTATGCTCAAAAATATGGCAAGGTAGTATTGTCTTTTCTGTGGAAGAAAAAACATATCTGTCATGCAGAAGTAAATGTTAATCTTTGTAAAAGGAATAGCAAATGGTATTTTGTTTTAAATGATAAGGTGATACTTTTATCTTGTTGGCACTTTGGAGTGGGGGAGGAACACTAAATGTGGCTTTACACAGAGCTAGGCTGTGGGTATCACCAACACTTCCCTTCTAACAACACGACTCTTAAAATGTCAAACTGTTTTTATCGTCATTGGGAATTGTTGGGATTGGACCGTGTAGTGAGGAGAAGTGTGTTTTCTCCTTCAAAATACATTGAAGATTTTGGAATATTTGGTTTGTGTTGCATCTGAAAATGCATCAGTCCCTGCTATGCGGTACTGTCATGTTTTGTTAAATTTTGGGTCGCTCTGTTACTAGAATGTGAATTTTGTTTTTGTTGAGTTTTTTAAAATACTAGGGGAATTGTAATTTACATCATTCATTGCAGATGGAATTACAGCAGGCTTGATATCTAGTGGAAACTCTGTGCAATGACAGATTTGTCACCATTCACTTCTACCTACAGCGAATTTACATTTTCTCTTTTGCCAGGATCCAACTCTAGTGATTGGCTCGGGTCTGTCGATGGAGGAGATGATTTTTGAAGTAGCTGATACTCACTTATTTTTCAATGACTTGGAGGTACGTGGCCAATGTTTTTGAAAGGCAAAGCTCCACGTTACCTGGTTAGAACGACACTGCACCGTTGGTGAGGGCTCTTGTACTTCAGAGCCCCTTAATGCTGATACGTAACAGTCTGCCAAAACTGGAGTGGTTCTAAGGACAATTACATCAAAGACGTGTACTCTCTTGTCTGAGACAGGCTTTCTGCAGACTTCTGGTGTCATGAGCTCTCTTACGGGTTTCTGCCTGAACCTATATAAATATAAAGAGTGATGTCTGCTTTGTCTCATATTTGCATTCTGGACTGGAAAGCACTTTGCTTTCCCTGGCCCTGTTCTGAAATAGCGACCAGAGATGTGGGGAAAAAGGTGACCTTGAGAACATCAGTTCTCGGAGGCTTTGGCTAAGCCAAGGACAGTACAACTTGTGTGTCTCAGTATTTACGTTGGCTGTGTAACAGCTGTGAAGGACACGCTCCCATAGACAAGCACGTACACGGGGAGGTCCCACAGCACCCTCCCTTTATCTTTCCTGCAAGCTATCTCTGCTGCTCGTCTGTTCCCATCCTGCTCAAGGACTTCCCATCGGCTCCCATCCTCTTTCCTGAGCGGTATTCTTTGCCAAATGAGACACCTCTGCACTGCTTCCACAGGAGCTGGATAGACATCTTTGCGTTAATCCTGACAGTGCCCTGTGCTGTGCTCTGGTACATCATCAGACAGCACTGGACACAGTGATCTACATGGGAGGGTGTGAAGTTATGCCAGAATCTGGAACTAAATGGTTGGAAATAGCAAATTTCCTGACATGTCTTCTTTGATATGAGATATGGACTCAGGAACCAGCTTTGCAGAGTTTACAGGACTAGTTTAAAGCTTAGGAAGGCTGAATAATGAACAGTGAACAATTAATTGTAGGTGCATCACTGATGTACAGCGTGGGAAAACAAGATGGGCTTGTTGATGCAAATAGAAGCTTCAATGAAGTTTCCATTTGTGGCTGCGACCACTTGCAGCTGTGAGCTTTGCAAAGGTGGTGATGGCAGTTACCTCCCTTCCCCGGAAAAAAACAAAACAAATAAAACACCAACTAGAGTCTCTTGTGCTGGAAAGGCAGTTGTTGATATGTTTACTATGTGATCAACAACAATTATTGCTGTAGGTGTTGGTTAGTAAGCAGTAGCGGGAAATTCTTGTAATGGGGAAAATTCCGTTCTTGTCCCAAATTCCGTTCTTGTCCCAAATTCCGTTCTTGTCCCAAGGTATTTGCAGTTTGTCGCTGGGTTAAATCAGCTGTGCTGAGCACCCGAGCCTTGGCACTGCTACCCTGCTGATGTTTCACTCCAGGGTTCACACTGTGGCTCTCTGGTAACAGAACTGACTGTTGTGTTGGTGAGATGGAATATCAATACTTGACCAGATGGTGTGGTTTTGGGGTATTTTTGGGTTGGTTTGGTTTGGTTTTTTTGAAATGGCAAAAGGGTTTCAAATAATAAGTGAGCTTTGAGGCCAAAACTCTTTAGTGAGCGTTGAAGTGCCTTTTTTGCAGACAACTTGAAATGTCATGGAAACATGCTTTTTTCAGACTTTGCTGGTACTTCAAATCCCAGTCTTGGCAAGGACCTGTAGGTGCTGGTACTGGAACACAAAGCTAATGGAAACCAGGCATAGGTTTGTGGAGGCACTATGGCAGGGCTTGTTGCCGTTCGGAATTGAGAGGGGGTTGTTGTATATCCCACTTCCTTCAGTCTGCACATTTCAGTATGTTTCTAGATTACAACAGTGTGACTTTTTTTTTTTTTTTTTCTTAAACAGGAGTGTGACCAGGTGCACATAGAGGACGTGGCATCTGATGACAATGGCCAAGATTTAAGGTGACGTACTGATGAATGCATGAAATGTACAGCTGGTGTAATCTGTTTGTGTGGGACTTCAAACCAACTGGGGTTACACGATCAGGTCAGCATTGAGCAGCAGATGAAACTTGGCAAATTATGTTTGTTTGCTGGGTGGTATTTCTCTGAAGACCTACAAAACATTAAGATTTTCGGAACTGTAATGTGAATTATATTGTCCGCTGTTGAGTGTTGTCCATGTACTCAATGACATGTGATGAATGGAGAAACAACCTCCAAACTTCATGATCTTGACCTTTGAAAGTCTCCCTATGGTTTGCATCCCTCTGCGAGCTGATCGTGTACACTGTCAGGAGAGGTGAGGGTAAGTTCTCTGCTGCGTTAATGAGCTGCACTGGCTCAAGGAAAGGTCTGAGAAGTCCCTGTCTGTCAGGGAGACAGAAATACAGGGAAGGTGGTGAAGCAGGACCTGCTTGCTGCAGTCCTGAGCTGGTAAAGCAGCTCACCTGCTTGTGGAGCTGCAGCTGTGATGTAGAGATACAGACGTTATGTTTGGAAAATACTGTGCTGGGGTTTATCCCTGCAGGGTGAGAGAGGGCAGGATGCTCTGTATCGCAGAGCAGTGAGCAAGGAGCAAGGGAAGGTTTTGTCCTGGAGGGTGGGACAGAAGAGTTGAATCAGTGCATTTCAGCACAGCAGTTTTGAACTGGCCGCAGATGTTGGATATCAGAGTACGTTGCCCATAGAAGCCGGTCTCTGCTGTTGGGTTGCGGTGGCACTTGTGCAGTTCCCCTCCGAGGTGCTTCTCTAGCTCCTGTCAGAGCTGAAGTCTGCAACCCCACCCGAAAAGCTGCAGTGATTCTGCTGCTGTGGCACACGTAACACATCTGCTTTTCTGAAATAGCAACTACAATTTCTCCACGGATGGCTTCAGTGGCTCAGGCAGCAACGCAAATCACAGCTCATCAGTTGGTGTCCAGGGTGGAGTGGACTGGATGCGAAAACTGGCCTTCCGCTACCGCCGAGTACGAGAGATCTACGACAAATACAAAAATAACGTTGGAGGTGAGTGTTCACCTGCACCAGTATCTGAGCACTCAACAGCATTTGTGGGGCCAGACTCCTTCCCCAGAGCTTTTGCTTTCCTGAATGTTTGGACATGACAAGTAACCATTGTGCTAGCGCTAAATGGGATCAAATCTCCATGAAGTCTAAAAGCATCCGGCTTCCAAACTGAACGGCACGCCAGTGCAGTCGTGTAGATAGGGATGGTCAGTCAATCCTGTGTCTAAGAGAAAATTTTGGTGCAAACGGTGTCCCTTGGGTAATTTTTTATGAAAGGCTGCCTGTCACTCTGCTTAGAATGGGCCTAAATCACATATCACGCTGCTTCGGAGGTCCTTTCACTTGTGTCTTCACTAAATCTGTCTTTTACCATGCCATCGTCACGAAATACAGCGTTCACCCTTTTGGCTGTTGTGCTCACGGTCTGGTGTGATATCTCCACCATCTGTTCACAAAGTCACTTAAAATCTTCTAGTTTTGCTTCCCTTCCAATGCCAAAGTAGTAATAACGATGCAAACAACAGATACCAAATGTAGATACATTTTCTGTTTCTGAATCTTGGCACTGACATCCCTAGGAAGGGGGTGCTCCTGGAGCAGCTCACCTGGCAGAGTGACTCGCCCTGGTGGGCTCTGGGTTTGGGTACCCTTTGCCTACACAAAAAAAAACCTTGATAAAATGTTTTCTTGGACATATTTTCTAAAAATCAGTAACAACTTTCAGCCTTAAAAATCTTACCAGTGTAAGTTTGCATTTCACTATGCTGCGATTTCCTTATTTCTGGTAGGGATCAGACCACTATTCTGCATTTTGCACGTGGGAAGCCTGGATGCAAAATTTTTCGGGCCCAGGTGGTAAAGCAGTTGGCAGCGCAGCCCACAGCGGGTCCCTCCCTCCATGGCCTCATTGCTAGAGGACCGGTGTACTGCAGCGCCGGGGTGAAGTGGGGGGTCCATCCATCCTGGCTGGAAGTTGGGTGGAGAGAGGTTAAGATGCTCCTTTCTGGTGTGTAACGAGAGGAGCAGGTGTGAGTGTATGGGCTGCTTTTATTCCAAACTGGGTGCTTTGAGAAAATGATATCTAAAAGAGAGAAAAAATAAGAGGATTTAGAACAAGTAATAAATAAAGTTACCTAAAAGGGATTAAAGTGGGAAGGGTCCTTGTGCCTGTGGGAGCAGGAATCAGACAAGCGATTGCAGGTGCTCCTTCCCTTGCTGTCAGTGGCCTTGGACAACTCCTGTTGTGCTTTGGACAGGAGAAATGTCTTTTGTTGCCTGCATCCTGAGAAATGGTTGGAAATTGTCAGAGAAATGTCTCTGCAGACTCACGGGTGGGTGTCTGGGCTCATGCATGTCACTGGGAGTTGGTTTCACCCGTTGCCTCCAGACAGTCTCAGCTTTCCGATGCCTCCACGTGTGATTTCCTGCAGAACAAGCGGCTGTTCAACTGAGTGGTGGCTCTCGCTGTCTTAGACTTGCCAGCTCAGCTGGGAAAACTCATGTTGCTTCCCTTCCAGGCCTTCTTAGCCCGCAGAAGAGGGAAGCTCTGCAGCGACTAAGGACTGATATAGAAGTGCTAACGGATTCCTGGCTGGAAACTGCGTTAAAGTCCCTGCTACTCATACAGTCCAGGTATGGAAACTGGAAATGTGTGTGATGCTTTCTCAGCCCTTTCTCTCACTGAGACTTGCATGCGGTGCCGCGTTGCAGCAGCGTCTGTAGGTAATACTACGGCTGCTTGTCACAGGTGCTGGGATACAAAGCGAGTGAGTGCGAGGGCTCCACTCCTGAGCGCCCTTTGGGATTTTTCTGCTGCACCGTCTGCTGTTAGGAAGGTCCCCGTAATAGGACTGTGCTGGCAGAATTGCATTTCTGCCAGACAATTTCTGATCACAACAAACAAAAAAAAAGCACAAGTCAAAACCTTGGCCTAAAAAGCCTCATGAAAGTAGGTCAACAAAGCACGGTGGCACTTTGGAAAGCCGAGCAAGCTGCCCAGAGTAGTCCTCGGCACCGCTGGCCGTTGATACGCTTCTACAAGTGTTTTTCTTCTTTTAGAAAAAACTGTGTGAACATCCTGATCACAACCACCCAGCTGGTGCCAGCTCTTGCCAAAGTTCTCCTGTATGGATTGGGCGAGGTGTTTCCCATCGAAAATATTTATAGTGCTACAAAAATAGGTAAGGGGTTGTGCTGAGTGCCTGGCACTGAAGTGTCTGCTGCAGGTTTGCTGGGATCTTTACACAGGAAAGAGGATTTCTGCAGCTGAGCAGCTCCCGTGGCTGCTGAGGTCCAGCTGGCCATGTCATAGTGGTGGCTTCTGGCCTCACCAGCTGAACTGGGTGTTATCCCCTTCCCAGTAAGACAAGGGTGTGTTTCTCTGCTGGGAAGAAGGGACCCGTTCAGGCTTCTGCTGCTCTCTCCTAAGGCTCGTGACAGTGGGGTTGTCTTTTGGCAGGTAAAGAGAGCTGTTTTGAGAGGATCGTGTCACGATTTGGGAAGAAAGTCACCTATGTGGTGATTGGAGATGGGCGTGACGAAGAGGTTGCAGCTAAGCAGGTGGGTTTCTGACTCTGCAGAGGTGGGTGGATGGAAAGAGAAGTTACTGCAGCAGTCTTTTTCCACAGGGACGCTTTCCAGGGCTGAACTCTTCTGGCCAGGGGAAGCCGGGGAGAAACTTTGCCTTTGATTGTCTTGCATCCCTGGAGGGGTTCAAGGCCAGGCTGGATGAGGCTTTGGGCAACCTGGGCTAGTGGGAGGTGTCCCTGCCCATGGCAGGGGGTGGCACTGGATGATCTCTAAGGTCCCTTCCAACCCAAACCATTCTGTGATTCAATGATTTTGTCTTTCACTATGTTAAGACGGGGAGTTTTCTGCCTCTTCGGGATTCAAAGTTTCTGTTTAACTCTTGTTTAGGATTGAATATAACATTGACCTTGTAAAACAGTATCTTGATGTAGCATGTCTTGATCGTAGCAGCTATCGGTTGAGATAATGCAATTTCTCAGAAGCGTGGAGGGAGCCAGGCCTGGGATGCCAGCGGTCAGATCAATACACAGCGTCTGTCATTAGGCTGAGTTACAAACGAGGCGCAGACAGTTCGATTGGTCTGGATGGGCCTGAACAGGTCACTCAGTCATGCCAGTGAAGGGCAGTGAAGTGCATAGAGTACTGTCAGGACATCGTCTCTGCATGCTTCGTGCTGTCTGCCGTGTGCTGTTGTCTGCGCAGGTTCCCTGTGAGCCCTGGAACAGCTTTCCTGGGTCAAGCAGCAGCTCACAGCTGAGCGCTGACATTTCCATCAGCGTGCAAAGCAGCCGACAGTCAGTGCTCGTGCCCGTCATCAACAGACGTGCAGATAAGATAGGCTTCAGATACCAGCGTGCACGTGGCCAATATCCTTCCTGAGCTCGGCGTGCTCAGACAGGGCTGTCCCAAATTCTGTATTGCACAGCCCTGCAGGTGAACCTTGACTGCTTCCACCGCGCTGTAAAATCACCGCCATAAACCTGACCTTGTCTCGTTACAGCACAACATGCCTTTCTGGAGGATCACGAATCACGCAGACCTCGTGTCCCTTCACCAAGCCCTCGAGTTAGACTTCCTGTAAGAAGCTGGAGCAAAGGCGTGGCTGCAGCTCCTGCAAGCCCTCTCCATCGCTGGGGAGGCAGAAATCTCATCCATCTGGGGACTCACTTTTCAGCTTGATGAAGAAAACATACCTAATGCAGACTGTACAGTAAAACGTGACACCAGGCTGTTTCCTCAGGAGCAAGGTCCTGCCAAGTACAAAGGTGTCGTCTAGAGAAGCACTAGACTCAGCAGAGCTAGAGCTGAAGAAGAGACTGACAGAAGCCAGCTGAATTCCTCTAGCAGGTAGTCTCCAGAGGGAGAGGGTGATACAACAGCAGAAGTATTTGTAAGAGCCTTCTCCTTTCTATTCAGCTTAGTTGTAGAGCCCAAGTAAACACAAAACCTTATTTTTATAGGAAAATACTGATGGCAGAGCTGAACCTCCCTTGTTTTGCAAAGCCAAAAAGAGCTATGTTTTTTTTTCTATAGGAAATATTAATGAAAATGTCAAAAATACCTCTGTTGCTGTGAAATGTGTCCTCTCTCCTTCCCTGGGTGTTCAAAGCAGTTAATTTATTACAATGTCCTTATGTTATTTCCTCAACATGGGATTACTGGAAAATAGATAACTGAATGTTTCTGGGATGTGTTGTTCCTTGTAGAGGAAAGTGTTGGTGTTCTGAGTTGATCCCAGTGTCAATGTGTGCACAAGCCCCGTGAACAAGCAGGAGATCGTTGGATTCCAGCTATACCCAGAGCTTAGATCCCACAGATTGTCCCTGTAAAGGAGAACAAAGCTGCCTGTGAACAGGAGATACAGCACAAGACCATTGCAGACAGCTCAGGTGTGACCAGAGTCCTCATCTGGACCAGGAATAATTTGAGAGAACTAAATCCTCATGAATGTTAGAAAGAAGGGAGGTTATCCTCCACCTGCGCTTTCCTGCCTCCATTTGTGACAGTAAGTTCCTTTTAGCAGAATCCATTTTCTTGTATTCTTCTTTGCATTAGCCTAACTACATAGAAACAAAACCTTTCATAAGAGGGACTTTAATTTTCTAGGACACTGTGACTTGCTAGCCTGGAGCACACTGGCCTTGGGGTGATGGTAATGTTGTTTTTTCTGCTCCCAACTCAGAAAAAAAAATGGGCTGAAGTCAGTGACCTGCAGTACCACTAGCCAGACATAGACAGCCGGAGATGAGGGGCTGGTGTGGTGCCAGCTCAGGCTGTGCTCTGGGGTATCTGCCTCCTCCCTGTGCCCCAAGGGCACCAAACCAGCAGGTGCCGGGGGTTTGGGCACAGAGGACCGGTGTCTGCTGCTCCCCCCCGCACGCTGAGCCAGACACCGCGGCTGCACCCAGACCCTCCACATCGCTGCTCTCCAGCATCACCCATTTGGGACCCACAGGGGACTGGTCTGAAAGCATGTTGCTTCCGAGCGGATGCTGACCCACTCAGGCTGTGCCCACAGAAGCAGGTGGAGTGTTTGCTGCACTCCTTTCATGGCATTAATTACTGAGGAATAATTGCCCTCGGTGCTGGGAGAGTTGCTGGAGGAGGTGCCGAGAGCAAGGGGTTTGGATCCCCAGAGCCAAGAGACTGTTCCAGGTTGGTTTTTTTCCTAGATCCAGTTTTCATTTAAAAAAAGAAAAAGAATCAGAAGTTTCTCTGTCTCCAAGGTGGTCACAGGAGTTGGGAGCAGTCTGCTTTCCATCCCGCTCCCTGCTGGGCGCTGGCCGCGTGCTCTGATCTCAGGCAGATGCTCTGGGGCTGTGCATCTCCCTGGGAGCTCTGCTTCAGCAGCGTGCTCTCGGTGTAGCAGCTGCTGCTTGCGAGCAACGCGACGTCTCTCCCCATTAGGAAAATCTGAGGAGCCGGTCTCTGCTGTGGGTGTTCTGAAGGGATCCCTTGTGGTTGCGCCGACAGCCCCCCTCTGCTCGCCGCTGCTGGCCCAGCAGAGCCCCTGCAGCAAGGCGGGGACGTGCGGTGGAGGACTCAGCAGAGGGTTTGAGGAGGAACAGGAGCCCACGAGGGATGTTCTCCTGTCCCCTGTGTGCAAGGGGGGAGCTCAGGTGTGTTCCTGGGTGTTCCAGGGCAGGTGTGTGCTGGTGGGCTCCGTGCAGAGCAGGGAGAGATGCTGCAGGGCTGCGGCTCCATCACTGCTGGGTCCATAAAGAGCCCAGGTCCCCTGGGGTCCCTGCCAAGTGCGGCAGCCGGAGCGGAGCTGGTAGGAAGGGAGCCATGCTGAGAACGGCCCTGTTGCTCCCAGGGTGTGCAGTGTTACCAGAAGCTCAGGACTTAGTGAGTCACAGAAGAGCCTGTGCTGGATCCTGAACATGTCTCTGCGGGTCCCTAGCCCATCCAAAGGTCTCCTGCAGGCGGGCTCGGGGGATGTCCCAGCCTGTGCAACAGCCTGTTCAGAGCACGTCTCGCAGTCCGTCCGGCTGAACTTTGGGATTAAAACCTGTGCCTTAACCTCCCAGCATCCAGCGTGGCCCCGCGGCCCCTTTGCTTCCCCGACGCCCGGAGCAGCCGGCAGCGGAGCCGTGCTGGCCCGCGCGGGGAGGCGGGATGTGTTTGCCCAGGCGCTCGGACCCAAGGTACCAAGCCGCCTGGCAGCTGGCTTTGCTTTGTGTTTGTTTACTTTAAAATGTTTTAAGGAAATTTTAAGCTGTCAGCAAAATTTTAGCTGAGTGTGGAACTCTCGCAGCCAGTGACATTTCATACTGATATTTATACGATGTCTCCTTGAATGTATGTAAAGTCCTTTTCTAACAGGAGGTTGATGGTACATTCTGTGTTTCTGTTTAATAAAGGTTGACCTGGCTATTTTATTTTTCCTCTCCTGGCTGAATTTAAGACTTTTCCTGTCTTTCGGGGGACAGGAACAGCATCCAAGCACTGATTTCTGTCTGTCTCTGTGCTCTCCCCCAAACTGGCTGTAGCTGAACTGGTGACAAACCCAGATGCCTGAATGGCCACCAGTCCCCAGCCTGGGGCACTGGCCCCAGCCCCCCCGGCCACCGCTGGCCTCCCTCCTGCTTTGCTGCAGCTGCAAAAAAAAAAAAAACAAAAACCAAAACAAACCCCAGCCTGATCCACTGATATTTGCTGCCTCCAGCAGCCTTGGGGGACACGTCTGTGCACCAGGACCCCCGCAGCAGCCCCTTGCTGTGCCACCAACCCCGGGGCAGTGGGCGAGGGGGGAGCCCTGGGCCCGTTCGTGGTCTGTGTGATGGGAACTGTCTTACGAACTGGAAAAAAAAATAAAGTTTATTTTCTATAGTTACTGCTTCAGCCTGTTCTCTGCCACCCCTGCACTCAGTCCCTGTCCCCTCTCTGGGCGCGGTGGCCCCGGCGGTGTGCAGGGGGACGGTGCCGCAGGTCCCCGCGCAGCTGCTGGAGTCCCCCCGGGGTGTACTGGGCGCTGGCAGGAGCGATCCCAGCTCCAGGGCTGGGCTGTGGTGCCTGCGGGGGCACATGGTGTGTGGATAGTCCCACACAGACCTTCGCTGTCGCAGGGGGCCAGCACCCAGCCCTCCTCCCTGCCACTGCAGTGGCACCGTCCCTGGCCACGGGCTCGTCCCTGCGGTGCCACCGTCCCTGGCCACGGGCTCGTCCCTGCAGTGCCACTGTCCCTGGCTACGGGCTCGTCCCTGCAGTGCCACCGTCCCTGGCTACAGGCTCATCCCTGCAGTGGCACCGTCCCTGGCCACGGGCTCGTCCCTGCGGTGCCACTGTCCCTGGCCACGGGCTCGTCTCTCGCAGGAACCGCCGGGAAAGGAGCGGCTCAGCTGCATCCCGCTGCTGCCCCGGCCCTGGGACATGGGGTGGGGGGGCTCCCCTTGCTGGAGAGGGTCCTGACAGGGGGGTGGGCGATGATGGGGGCGAGGGAGAGGGTACAGGGGCCAAGGCTGTGGGCAGCCAGGATGTGCCCCGGCTGCTGCTGGGCAACAGCGAGAAGAGGCAGGGGCCGTTCTGGGGCCTGCAGCCCCCGGGAGGCAGGTGGGGGGCGGAGGACGGGGGGTGGCTAGCACACTGGCCACATGTGGCTGAGAAACCATTGTGGCCCAGCCCAGCCTGGTCATGGTGTGGGGAGCGTGACCTGGGGGTGGAACTGCCGCCAAAGGGACCAAGGGATGTCCCCGGCCAGAGGCGCTGAGCCATGCTGCAGGACATGGCCACGGCTGCAAGAGAAGAGCTGGTGCAACAAACCCGTGCTGTCCGTGCTGGTTAGGAAGACCTTGGGACTGCTGAGAAAAACTAATCACTTACGGTTCGTTAGCTTTACCCCTGAGGATGGGAACATCCTGCGTGTGTTCAGAGCAGTCACAGAATCCCAGAATGGTTTGGGTGGGAAGGGACCTTAGAGATCATCCAGTGCCACCCCCTGCCATAGGCAGGGACACCTCCCACTAGCCCAGGTTGCCCAAAGCCTCATCCAGCCTGGCCTTGAACCCCTCCAGGGATGGGGCATCCACAGCTTCTCTGGGCAACCTGGGCCACTGCCTCACCCCCCGCACAGGAAAACATTTCTTCCTAATGTCTAGTCTAAATGTACCCTCTTTCAGCTTGTACCCATTACCCCCTGTCCGCTCACCACACTCACTGATACAGAGTGCCTCCCCATCTCTCCTGTAGCCCCCTGTCAGCACTGGAAGGCTGCTATTAAGTCTCCTCGGAGCCTTCTCTTCTCCAGGCTGAACAACCCCAACTCTCTCAGCCTGTCCTCATAGGGGAGGTGCTCCAGCCCTCTGATTCATTTCGTGGCTCTCCTCTGGACTCTCTCCAACAGGTCCATGTCTTTTTTATGTTAAGGGCCCCACATCTGAACACTGTACTCCAGGTGGGGTCTGCCGTGGTGGTTCACTTGAGATTGAAGCTGAAACAAACTGCAGGTTTGGCTAATCAGGTGTAATTGAGGAATACAGACAAACCTGGACTAAGTTGTTGCTGCGGCTTAAGTGGTTTCTATTTCCTTTCTTTGATCTGGTATTTGCATTTGTATTGCTGCTGCTTTCCTTAGAAAATACAACTTGTAACAACACAGAGGGTGTGAAAGAATGGTGGCCCAGCCTTTTCCTGTGCCTGTGGGCAAGCCAAGCCTTAGTCTTAGAGACCTCAGCACTTTCAAAAGTGGTTCCTGCACCTCAGTTTCTGCAGAGGTGTTTCTGTAGTTGTGCAGTTTTCTGCAGCACAGCAATGGACTGTGGCCATGCCCTGCAGTTAAATTACACTGTTTACTGTGCTCCTGTGTTTTGGCTTTGAAGCGGTTTGAGATCAGGATAGATACAGGAGTGCAGCCATGGAAGCAATAAGTACTTGTTGCATTGTCCTTGTCCCCTGCCAAAAGAATCAGCTGTGAAGTACGTTCGGAGCGGCATCAGGATTTAGGAAAGAACTCAAATACATACGTTGCTCTTTGTTAAGTACTGGTTCTCTACAGTGTGATTCTGAAACCAGTCCTACCCCAGTCTGTGCGGCAGTAAGAACTGGGGGAGACTGTGCTGGACGCTTGACAAAAATGGGGTTACAGGTGTCTTCTGCAGGGAGGAGGAGTGAGTTTGCTGGCAGACCTGCTGGCTGCATAGCTCCAAATGTATGCATTTGTTGCAAAGAATGTCTGTTTTTTTAAAGTTAAGTTTTTTAGGTCTTAGAACAACCATTTCAAATTCGGGGCATAAATGGCTTTTGTAAAATCGGAACAGTAGTTTGTGACTTCTGCTGTTCCCATTTGGAGGAAAGACAGTAAAAAGCTTTTTATGTCTGTTACAAAAATGAAAGCCAGGTGTACACTGCACAATAAAATAATTACCTTTAATTTTGACAAACAGTAACAGTAAACAAGACGACATTTCGGTGAAAATGAAGGACAGTGTAAAACAGCTTAAAGCAACAATGCTGGAAAAATTATATTTATATTTGTATACATACAATAAGCAAGGCCCTGAGTATCGCAATAGCTGGAATAAGCTTTTTAGGCACTAATGCTTGTTTGAAAAATACACAGAATGCAGGACGACATTTATCTGTTAAGGCTACATCATTTAATCTTCAAAAAATATGGGTGAATTCTGTTTTATTGTCTCCTTTGAGTAGTGGAAATACACTAACCTTGAATTAAAAATGAAAATCAATTCATCAATGGCTTACAATGTAGAGCCACAAATGGACAATAAAATACCTATTCCAATAAAAAGAGTTAGATAATCATGCTTGACATGATCTTTTCAAACTTTCTAAAATGATATATTTGAGTAATAGTAACATTTCCTTGGCATTCATTGGTGTAACTGTTAAGTAAACTTTATTGTGTGTCAGTGAAAAACTACAATTCTCCGTGCCCGTGAGGGCCATTGACAGGAGCTGGTACAGTGTTCCATAGCCATAAACTGTACCTTTGAACTCGAGATTAATTGGTTCTTTCTCAGCAGCAGAAGCCATCTAACGTAAGTTAAAATAAATACTATCTTGGAATTCACAGTTTCACATAAAACAACACTGAACACTTTGCTGTGGTTAGGATATCAGCACATTCAGATAAATACCTTATATTTATATTTCAGTAACAAGAATGTTTCTATAACATACCCACAAGTAGCTGAGTCACAGAAGTATTTAGGTGAAGATTGCCTATGGAAAGAGACATAAGATATAGCAAACGCTTTTTGCAATAGACATTTACAGTGTGAAGTATGTACAACCTGGTACTTTATGGTGAGAGGAGTTAACTACACACAATAGCTATTTGACATTTGTGGTGCCAAAGCATTAAAATAATTTCTAGACCTGGCAAAAGCAATCAAATTGCAGAAACTTCTTTAGTTTGCCATAAAATCATGTCAAAGGTGAAAATTGTTTTCATTTGCTCATATATAAGAATCTTGCTGGGGGCGGGGAGGGGGCAAAACAAAACCTGTTACTTAATGCTTCCCTGGGTCCTCTACTCGGTTTTTAACAACTTTTTATTGTTTTCCATTATTTGTTAGCTTTCACTTTAATACTGGCTGGCATTTTCAACAATCTGAGAAAATGTTAAAAATAAATAAAAACCAAAATAAATAAAAAGCAAGCAGGAAGCAATTCAACCTATTGAAAAGGAAGTCTGATATATTTTTTTTTTCCCCCCTGGCTGTGATCCTGTGTCTTCAACAAATTGAGAAGAATAAAAGACATGACAGGTACTTTCATCATCTGGTTCTGCTAAGTGAGAAATATTTTGATGTGCATTTAAATTGCCACATCTAAGTGGTTCCTAGTTGTGGCCACAACTGGCCCAAGCATTTGTGCTGTCACCTGTCAAACAGGATTTGATAGCTTTCTGGTTGGAATAAGAAAGACCCCAAACCCACAGTCTTTTTTGAAGTTTCCCCCATCAGTTTAAAATCCAATTGATTTGTGGCAATGCAAATGTCTGTGCTGGACTAGTGCAGAGTACCTGAAGAGCTGGGGACATCAGACATTCAGAAGAAGAAGAGAGGATTGCTTTTCTTGGGTTTGTGGTTGGTTTGTTTTTTCCCTTCCCGAGAAGGACTGTTTGTATTAAAACTAAGGCTTTTCTTTCTCTCTCTTTTTTTTCTTTTCCTTTTTTTCCCCCCTCTCCTTGTGGACAGCAGCCATCAGAGGCCACCTTGTTCAGCAGCAGGGCCAGCTGGCACCCTCTGATTCTGCTGCTCAGCAAGAGGTTTTAGGTTCAGGATAAAGTCAGTTTTGTGCAGCAGAGAGCCTTGTGGAACCAGGAGGCCTCAAGTTCTTGAGAGCTGTACATTTACTCAGAAGTACTGCGTACATCCATTGTGTTTGATAATAAACGCTGCTATAAGCTAGCAGAAACCAGCTCTGGTTGCTGAGCTGTATGGTGTAACTGAGTAACACGAAAGCTCTATTAAAGCCTAAATCATATAATCAATAAATAACGCTGGTGATATACTAAAGAGACATTCACTTCTATTAAGTGTTAAGGTTAAACTCTACCATCATATCTGTAAGGGGAGATGTTAAGAAGGGATTTTTTGAGAGAAAAACTGTTTGCTACCCCAATTCTAAAGTGCAGTAGGTGCTTTTTCACTGTAGCACGTTGCAAAGCGTGAGTGCTGCTTTCAGACTTCCCAACGCAATGTGGAGCTACACCAGCTTGTCTTCCAATCGCAGCGTGCTAGACTAGCGGTTGTCTACTTCAAGACTTATCATATGGATAAGGGTAAAAGAAACAGGCTGCAACAGGGAAAAATTAGGAAGAAAAGTTCTCACAGTGACGGTGGTCAAATACTGGACCAGGGCCCAGAGGGGTTACAGGCTCCTCATCCCTGGAGACGCTCAAAGCCCAGGCGAGCGAGGCCCCGAGCAGCCTGCTCTGCCACAGTGCGCAGAGGGCTGGACCAGCTGGCTGCCACAGGTCACTTCTAGCTTACATTTTTTTCTGTGATTTTGTGAAATATTTGGATAATTTAGAACATTAGTAGTGTGGTACTGCCAGAAGAGTGTAAAAAGTACAGAACAGATTATTTACTTCAGCTGCAGCGTTACATTCAGCAAAGTTATAAGACGGAAGTGTTTGGAGAACGGAAGAGTTAAGAATAACCACTTTCTGTTTAGGAATGCCAAATGTAATTATGGGATTACTGGGAGTGTGTGATTAAGGTAACCTGTAACTTCTGCTATCAAAACTCTAATGAGCATTAGGACTGTTCGGTCTTTTGGTCTCAAGGTTAAAAGTGCTTTAGTTGAATGCTTTTTGGGGTTAGCATCAAGAATCTCTTCTCCACAGATGATGACATTAAAAGCAGGCAGCATTGGCCTAATCTTATTCCTTGGTTTAATCCCAGTGGTCTAAATCTGGTAGTTCTTTTCAGAAATTAAGAGCTGAACCTTCTTTTTCTGAAGTGTAGCCTGCATGTGTGAAGTGGTTTTAATGTGTCCCCCACTGGAAGCCCCAGAAGGACCTTTGTGTAGCTGGTGCAGCACTCGGAGCCCAGAGCAGGGGCTCCAGGGTCTCGCCTAGGACTGTCCCAAGCCACAAGCAGTCTAGAGATGCTAATAAGTGGATGAGGAGAGAGATCTCTGTCTCCCTTATCTTGTAAAAAAGATAAGGTGAACTAGCTCTTGAAGTGCTAAAAATCTCCATAGAAATTGTGTAAGAACTGTAAAATTTGACATAGGAAACCATGTAAGTTTCAGGTGTTACCTCTGATTATTAAGTTGGAGTGATTACCTTTTGGAACTGGCTAAAAGCCACGTTTCTACAATCTTGACATCATCTCTTGTGATTCATCTGTAAATCAGAACTGATTCTTGTGACTGACAGGCATCAGAAATGGGAGGCTATGGTCTTTGAAGGAACCATATCTCATTGTGTCGGTTGGCAGCAGCTGGGTTTGTGTATCCTGCAATGATGAATGTATCCTGCAAACATAACTCGGGACTTTCCAGAATTTCCGCCAACAGGTTTATTTCTCTCATTATAGAGTCTTCATTGGTGATGCCTCTGAAGCTCCTGTAACAATCAACTTCATATCAAGTTCTTTTTAAAATCCACAGTTTTTTTCCAGAGCCTAGAAATGCCTCCTCCTAAATTATTTAGTCATGTTTCACAGTTACTACCTGACTGTGCCTGATCTCAAACAGATAACACATTTTTTTCTTAGTATTTTCAGCGATATGTAAGATGCTTTGTTCCCAGCTCCACACGCTAGTCTGTGTTTTGAGATGCTATTATATCTCATGTTTACAGATGCATCATTTTCCCAATTAAGTTGGTAACCAGTATTTCCTGAATATCCCAGTTTGATAAAGCAAGAAGCTTTTAACAATTACTAAAAATCAAGTTTTACTGTTTGTTAGCTTGTAGATCCTCTTTAAAAGATGTAATACGCCCAAAATGAAAACTGCATCATTTTACTGTTTTTACTAGAACAAAATTAAAATGTTCCTTACCGACTATAAACAATAGTAGAAGGCCATTCTTCAATGATTATGTCAGAGTCAAAAGGATGAGGCGGTTCGTCCTGCAGCACTTCAGGCAGGTAGTACGCTACTGTCACTGACTGTCTCATCTCCGACTGAGCTTCGTTTGTGTGGACTATGGTCACAATGGGTATCGTTATCCCCAGGTACAGTCCTGAGGAGACATACAGGACTTCTTAGAAACTACAAAAGGAGGTCTGCATACTGTGCCTGACTTCTGAACTCGTACTGAGTAACACAGAGTACCACAGAGCAGGAAGAGTTTCATTACTGAAAGGGATTCTGTAGGATGTTTCAGAAAGCGGGTTTGTGTATTCCAAGTGGAAGTAGCATTTCATTGTGCTAGTTTTGTGTGTGTGTATGTATCTCTAAAACCTACATGTGCAAATACGTGTGCATATGTGTCTAAAATGTGGTGTCTGGTGAGCTCTCCTATCTTCATGCAGGGCAAGGAGTCGGACTTAACTTCTTTCCCCCTCTTCAGAGGGTTGTGTTTATCCTGTAAACTGACCTTGTGTCCTGTTTTAAATATTTGGGAACAATGTAGGCAAGACAAGGGGGCTGCACCGTGAATTCATTTAGGGTTTGCTGCTGTCGGACATGTTGCTGTATTTGTGTGGTGCTATAGGAAGAGGTTGTGATTTTGACTTGCAGGTAGCAGTGATGGCTAGGAGTGGGAACTTTGCTTCTGTACGCAGTTTGAAACCAAAACTGCTCTGTTCTGGAGCCAAAGTTACTTTTAAACCATGATGAAGTGTTAAAAGAATGGGGAGAGTGGGGAAAATACCTCATGAAGGAAAAGATTTCGTGATCAATGTTCTTAGTTTCTTGGAAAGAAAATTAAGGGCTGACTTCATGACAACACATGTACTATTACAGAACAGAACACTGGGTGTTGCAACTCTTTCTTAATCAACTGGAGAATGAAAAAAATGAGAACTGGTGGCTGGAAGTTGAAACTAGATTAAATTGGGTTGAAAGCTAGGTGCGTATTTTTCATGCAGGCAACAAGCTATCAAGGACATGGTGGACTTGGCAGTATTTTAAAGTACGTGAGTTAAAATTGGTTTATCTTTCTGGAAATATTCATCAACCACACAAATTTTTGGTGTCCCCTCAAGTTAAATATCATAAACAAAAGAGGCAAAACATTATGGTCTCTGGGCATTACATTCTGAACAGTTCTTAGAATGGGCAATTTCAGTACTTCTGTGAAAACTAAACCACTGAAATTACGTAGCAAAAGCCTGATTTATAGCTGACAGCCTCCAAGAACAGCCAGTGTCATTTCCCCAGCAGTTGCAGTGGTCACAATGCCATTGGAAACAGTCACCGCTTCCTGCAGATGTTCTCTTCTAGCGTGTGTGCAGGGGGAGCAGCGCTGTGGTTTAGACTCTGCTCAACAGCTATGTTACAGGAAAAGGTCCGTACAGACAGGGTGGAGGATTTGGAAATGGCTAATACAAGTATTTCCCCAATTAGGAGGAGCTAGTGCATAAATATCATGTTTTAACTTTCACGTACAATTGTGGTACAAATTACCTGAGGAGTTCTGCTCACAGATGTACCTCATCAGCTTCATGAATCCAAGGCATATGCTCTGTTCATACTGCTTTTCTTCCATTTTTATACAAGCCCACTTGGCTTTTCCATACTGACGTTTTTCGTAAAGGAGGTCTCCAAGCTGCAAATACAGTAAGATGATAATTTTGTATTTTAAGTTAATCAGCTAAAAAAATCCAAGCAAACAAATAGAAGTCAAACAATATTTCCGTGCTTTCCTTAGAGCATAAATCAATTTCTCTAGGTGTATGACCAGGAGAACGGCAAGCATGAAGAACGATTTTAAGTCTCAGTGTCAGCTGTACGTTTAGTGCATTCTGTTTACTGCCTAGTTCCCCTGTGCTTCATTTCAAGGCCCAAGCTGGTATATAAGTAGTAGATACCCAACACCAATGCAGTGTATGCATCTTACTCGAGTACAAGAATAATTGCATCTCTTTCCAACTGTCAGTGAAATGATCTTGAAGGGACCATGTGAATTTCTATCCTTCATATAGATCAAGGGATATGCTGCTGATCTTAGACTAAAATTTATTTCAGCAGACTTCTGGGTAGTTCTCCTTTAAAGTAAGGAACTGTCATCTTTTGGGCTTGCAGTATTAAATATTTAGTTGCAATTAACACTGAATAACCTTATTTTTTTTACTGCAGCTATTACAGTAGTACTGAGAAATTGCTTTCAAGCATTTATTATAACATAGTCAGGAGTCCCAAACTGTTTAGATGAAATTCACTCAACCAAACTGTGATATTTATAAATTAGAATAATAGATCTATTTAGAAAAAAGGTGACAAGAATTCTTCATACATGGTTAGTAAAGATTTTATTGATTTGTCATGTATTTAAGGTTGGACACTTGTTTACACATTTCCTGAGCTGTAAACAATTTGCTGGACATTAATTTCAGTTTTTCCTTAGAGGATAAGATGGTTCTGATAAGATGGGTTTGCAAATTGCTGCTTTGTTTGATTAATGATCCAGGATACAACAATACATGTTTAGTTTAAATTCAGATATTAATCTCTTTCAAGTATTCTTTGCTAAGGTTTTATTAACATGATTGTCTAAAGAAGCAAAGGCACTGATTTGAATTAAGAAAATAGGCATCTTATTTCAAATGTCAAAGTATGAGGGATTTTTGTTAAATGCCATTAAGACTGTAATTCCTGGCCACCCTCTGACTTCCCTGATAGTTTCTACCTTACAAAAAAAAAAAAAAAAGAAAAATTCACCTGTCAAAATGGCAAGATGTTAAAAATGGAATGTAGTTAGTTATCCAGTTATATTGCTTTGCACTTACCATGTTAAAAAATCTGAAATGGTTAAAATAATTTTATAAAGAAGAGTATGAATACTGAAAAGGCTGTGAAGACCTCCAATGCGGAGGGAAACGGTACCTTTTCTTTGCGCTGGATCAGAGTAAAGGGGATGGTCTGCCTCTCCTGGGGGTTGTTGTTTCTGGTCAGCTGCTGAATTGGCTCTGCCATGTCTGCAACAAAAGAACACGTTCCAGTTTTAGGCCTGAAGTTGCAGGAATAAGAATGAAATGTTTCCTTCTACTTCCTCTTAGTTACACTTGTGGTGACTCTCTAATGAGTGTAGGTTGCCCCTTGGTGCTAACAGGAGCAGTTCGTGCGCTTCAGGCTCTGTGCTGCTGACATTGCCAATTCGAGCAGCTCGGAGTTGGGTTAATTAATATGTATCCACATGGAGAAGTAAATTGAGTTGGGAGCCTTCTGCACAGGTCCTAGGAAATACTACTGCAGAAACTTTGTCATTTCCAAAAGGAGTTTTATCTCCAGTATCCCACTTCAGCATTTGATATTGTGCACATTCAGTGCTACACGTTGCTCAGGCTGCATGGCGGGTGTGAGGCCCGTGTAATGGCTCAGAGGGCACAGAGCCTGAGCCGCTGGTGTGGTGCCGAGCGTCTGGGCTAGCTCTGTGGCCACTGCTGCCCAGCCACCGCAGCACTTTTCTCCGTGACTCGCTGCTACGTGCAGTCTCTGGGGGTGGTACAGCTGATGGAGCGTGTTCCAGTTGTGATGCTGCGGTGATCCAGCTTCTGTGTGTGTAAAGCGGAGTTCTGGGTCTTAAGTGAATTGCATATTTATTTACTTTAATGCAAGCTTTCTAGTAAGATGTCACAGGTGGGAAGAATTTCAAAATAAAAGGCATTATCATAGAATCGCTTCTCGGCCTTTTGGCTAAGATCAAGTGTAGTGTGTGTAGTTAGATGAAACATTTTATTTCCATTTGGAAGGGTCAGAAGATTGTTGACTTAGAGGGACTATTAACATTCTAGCAAAATGGAAATGTAACTTATATAAAGGTGGGAGTAGAGCAAAGCGAGTTTCGGTGTTGTGTTTGTCAGGTTCCATTACCCCTCGCAGAAAGAAATAGAGAGGTTCAATGTTCTTACATTGTCATAGTTGCTATAAAGCATTAGTGAAGATGAGATGGAACATACCAACTTTATTTGACTGATAGGGATGGCGGGTGCTTTGCATGCTGCTTGTGTTTGCCGTTGTCTTTGGAACAAGAAGGGCTCAGAGGCCAGTCTAACATGTGCCATCGCTTCTGATCTGAGCTCTCACATTGTGGTGGCAGAGCATTACATGAGGGACAGTGCTCATAGCTGACTGTTGTTGAAGAACTCAAAGCACCTGCGTGCTTGCTTACCAGTACTGAGACGGAACTGAAATGTGCTGTGAGTTTTTGAATGATTCTCGCAGTTTGTAAGGAATTAAATAGCGAACCCGTTCTCTATTTCTAGATGCAGTGACACTAGCAATCATCCAGTCTGTATTAATTGTTACGCTTCCCAGCCAAGCTCAGATGGATGGAAGGAGCAAATATATTATACTTGGATATATAATACTGTCATATTCTAGTACTTGTGTTCTCCTGCAGTTTTGTAATTTACCTACGGTTGGATTAGCTGTATTTGCAGCTAGGGCTGCCTTGATACCAATTCTAGCTGCCGTTCATACATGAATACTGCTTGGAATTTGATCCTGAACAAACAGCCTTGGGAACACTGGATATAAGATTAGTCTCAGCAATGGAAAGCCTCTCTTCCAAAAGAGTTAGTCCCTTGCCTTTCGAAGCTGAAGTAATGTAGGCGTTTGTGTACTTTGATAAAGGATTAGTAACTCAAATGTTATGTCCGATGTTTGAAAGCCTAAATGTGAATGGTACAGGTCAGACATGCAAGAAAAGGACTAAAGTTTCAACTGAAGTAAGAGCCCTTCTCTTGTGTGGTTTAAGTGCCTCTGTTTCTTAAGTGGAAAAGGCAGGATGATGGGGGAAGAGAGCATTATCCCTGCTTCAGAGAAGAGGAGAATTAAGATACAGGAGAATGAACTTGGCCTAGGTCACTTAGTAAATCTGTAGCTGAGCTGGGAATCAAACCTGTATCTCCTGGTATCCAGTGCAGGGGGTTGAGCTTTAACACTATTTGGAATAGTAAAGATCCTTTTCATAAGGGGGAGAAAATGACAATTTAGTTAATTTTAAACATTTTGTAAAAATATAATTGGGAAACATTTAAAATGTAAGTAATAACTGACATGTAAAATTAATCTCTTTGCAGGCTGAGAGAAAAATTAAAGTGGATTAGGCCTTAGCACTGAATATTCCACAGAGTAGTCAAGAATTAAGAAACATTTTAAGATTCTAGAAATGTTATCTCTATTTTTTGATTCTTTTATTGATAACTGTGGGGTTTTTCCTTCCATATTAAGGCATAGGGTAGGGATTACAACTAATTAAAGTCCTTTCAGGAGTCTTTATTCTTCAGTTCATGAATCCATACCTGTCAGGCATGACAATATAACATTTGGATTATAAATATCTGAACCTGGATAATACTTATACTGCCCAAAAGCAAGTGAGTTGCTTAACATGCCATCTGTCAGACCAAGTTTACCAACTTGAATACAGGTGTGACAAAACAAGGCAAGATGAGTTGTAGCAATGGAGCTAAGTAAGGGCTTGGTTTAATTAGATTTCAAAATCACGATGAGAGTTGCTACTATAGGTAAGTACTATGAAAGATGCAAATCTTTACAAAGGGATTTACATATGTAAAAGCATATTTGACAAGACTTGTGCACAGCAGCAAGATTGAACAGTATTTAAATTGTTCTGTGTGTCTTGCGTCTGATCCAACCTTCTGGGAGCGTACCCGAAGTGGGGTGTACTTGTCAGCTGTGCCCTTAGATAATGTGCACGCACACAAAAACTTGTCGTCCTGAGTAAAGGAGACAGCCTTTCTAATGCTGGGCATATAAATCTTCAAGTGAGCAGCTCTGGGAGGTGGCTACGAGCACCAGCTCATGAGCAGGCTTGGTGCTGGGCTTTGGGGGGCTTCAGCATGAGGCTGTGTCACAGGGATGCCCCAGCAATGGATGCTCTGTGGTCCTTCCCTCCACTCTTCCTGCACCCCACAGATGTTAGAGCTGTCCAGTAGCCTCCGTACCCGCAGAGCCTTGCTGCCTCCCTCAGCGGGGGACCTGCATTGGAATTGAATTAACCCTGCAATTCCAGATCTAAAGTTTGATCTGGAGCCTGGGTACTTGACCTCAGGGCATGCTGCTTCGTACACTGGGAATCTTTCACCAACTTTATGCGTTAGCAGCAAGTAAGTGGTTTTGATGAGTAGCAACTTTCCTGAGCTTGCTTGTTAATTAATACTCTTGTATTGAAATAAGAATTGAGAAATTTAAAGTAGCTGCTGTAGCATGTTTTCTGCTTCTACAGGGAGCAGATAAAATGGAGTTTAAGCCAAGAAAGTTAGATTATACCTTCCTGCACCTTTCATTTTCTTTTACATTTTTGTTGCAAAGTTAGGCATAGGCCAGTCGGTCCGTCTCTAGGATTAAGATCTTAGCAGAGATACATGGAAATGCCAGCCATATAAATATCTGTTGTTCACATCTCACTAAATCTTAGGTTTTTAGAAGGCTTACAGTGTTCCTGTTACTCTTAAAAGGTGCTAGCAAAGGCTACAAAGCAAGTCATCTTTTTGAAAGGTATATTGTCACCGTAGAAGGAAACGGGTGTCAAAGCTTGTGACAGCCTGGAACTGCTGATGAGAGGGATGGTAGAGGTGTTACGCCACAGACTTGACCACTAGACTACAGGAAATAGACATTCTGCTCTGTCCGCACAGTTACCAGGCTGGCAGTTGATAGCCAAGTAAAGGTCTCGTTTTCTTGCATCGTGGCCTTGGTGACACCAGCTGCAGGGATGAGGTCCTCTAGTCAAGAGAGGCAGTCTGCTCCCTGCTGACAGGGAGGATTTCTCCCCGTAGAAAGTCATCCGTGATTCTGCTCTGTATTCCCTGAGGCTCAAGTATGCTTTCGCTGACTGGATACTAAACCCGGCTATTAACAGTGAGCTTGAGCTTTGGCTGGACCATGTACACTCATCTGGCAAACTCTCTTAGGCTGTCCTAGTTGAGATGCTGTCCACTCTTGATGTATAGCCCTGGACTGTATCTGAAGAAAAATTTTTTTTGGTAACACTTGCTTAGCATTACAAAGTAAACCTTTTATAATACAGGAACTAAAATTTGCTGAGTTACTACTTTTGACACATTTCCTAGATTTGATATCCTGCCTAAGGAATCTTAGGAATTTCAGTGCCTTGTTCTACTATGTGTCAGAATACCAGCTAATTTTGGGGGAAGGAATCTTCTTTTCTGCTACACAAAGCTACTCTCCAGGAGCAACTTAGCATCCCTGTGTTCATACCTCACTTGTGCATGCCTTTAAATAGGGAGCCCCTCTCCTCTCTCCCTCCCTCTGTGCCCCCACAGACTGTGAATCTGTCAGATTTGATGCATCAATTACAGATGCAAACCCGTGGCTGCTGGAGTGTGTACTGATGCTATGGGATGGCACTGCTGGTGCAAGGCAGCCAAAGACCCCTCCTCACCCAGGGGCAGGGAGAAGAAGGCAAGCCAGAGAGCTCTGTCCAGACTGCACCCTTCTTTTAGTATCTGACAGGGCGTTAATTTTGGTTGTTTTAACACTGGAAAGATAAGATGGGACTTCTAGGCATGACTTGAAAAGGAAGGTGTACCCTCTTTGCTGTGTTGAAATGTAGAAAAAGTTTTAAAAGAAGTCATTTCATTTTGGTAGTGTCTAGTGCAGTCGGTTGTTGAAGGTTTTGCCGCTTCCTGTCCTGGAAGGTGCTTTATCTGAACAGCAGCGATGCTCAAGATCTCTCTCTACTTCTCTACACAGGACAGTGCAGATGAGTTACAGTTTCGGAGTGAGCTAAGTTTGCATTTACTCTCTGCTGCTTGTTATGAATTATCTGACTTGTTATAGTTTTTCAGATTCTTCAGTCTTTCTTAAAGTTGAAAAAAACCAATTTCTTAATAAGATAAGCCTAGGGGGCTTTGTCAAAAAAAGCAAAGTCTGTCCTTTTACTTGTTTACTCTGTGCCATCTTTCATTTCAACCATCTTTCTTTCAAGAGCTGACCTCTTGGATAGCTACAGTGAGGAGATAATGATGCTTTTGCAGGTAGTCGATTTTAAATTAAGACTCAAGTCACATCAGTCCTTTTTTTAATACAAGTAGGTCAATCCACTACTCCTACAGCCACTTCTCTGAGTTAGAAAAATCTTTTGAATTACCCTGTGCAAAGCTTTAGCTCAGACTTTGTGTCGGGAGCTACCATGGGTTGTTTCCTGCAGTCCCCTCTGCTGCACCGCCACACACCTCCT
>WKFP01014202.1:150331-174853 GCA_011057875.1 Pterocles orientalis | reverse complement strand
CCGTACCCGCAGAGCCTTGCTGCCTCCCTCAGCGGGGGACCTGCATTGGAATTGAATTAACCCTGCAATTCCAGATCTAAAGTTTGATCTGGAGCCTGGGTACTTGACCTCAGGGCATGCTGCTTCATACACTGGGGATCTTTCACCAACTTTATGCGTTAGCAGCAAGTAAATGGTTTTGATGAGTAGCAACTTTCCTGAGCTTGCTTGTTAATTAATACTCTTGTATTGAAATAAGAATTGAGAAATTTAAAGTAACTGCTGTAGCATGTTTTCTGCTTCTACAGGGAGCAGATAAAATGGAGTTTAAGCCAAGAAAGTTAGATTATACCTTCCTGCACCTTTCATTTTCTTTTACATTTTTGTTGCAAAGTTAGGCATAGGCCAGTCGGTCAGTCTCTAGGATTAAGATCTTAACAGAGATACATGGAAATGCCGGCCATATAAATATCTGTTGTTCACATCTCACTAAATCTTAGGTTTTTAGAAGGCTTACAGTGTTCCTGTTACTCTTAAAAGGTGCTAGCAAAGGCTACAAAGCAAGTCATCTTTTTGAAAGGTATATTGTCACCGTAGAAGGAAATGGGTGTCAAAGCTTGTGACAGCCTGGGACTGCTGATGAGAGGGATGGTAGAGGTGTTACGCTGCAGACTTGACCACTAGACTACAGGAAATAGACATTCTGCTCTGTCCGCACAGTTACCAGGCTGGCAGTTGATAGCCAAGTAAAGGTCTCATGTTTTCTTGCATCGTGGCCTTGGATGAGGTCCTCTAGTCAAGAGAGGCAGTCTGCTCCCTGCTGACAGGGAGGATTTCTCCCCGTAGAAAGTCATCCGTGATTCTGCTCTGTATTCCCTGAGGCTCAAGTATGCTTTCGCTGATGGGATACTAAACCCGGCTATTAACAGTGAGCTTGAGCTTTGGCTGGACCATGTAAACTTATCTGGCAAACTCTCTTAGGCTGTCCTAGCTGAGATGCTGTCCACTTTTGATGTATAGCCCTGGACTGTATCTGAAGAAAAATTTTTTTGGTAGCACTTGCTTAGCATTACAAAGTAAACCTTTTATAATACAGGAACTAAAATTTGCTGAGTTACTACTTTTGACATATTTCCTAGATTTGATATCCTGCCTAAGGAATCTTAGGAATTTCAGTGCCTTGTTCTACTATGTATCAGAATACCAGCTAATTTTGGGGGAAGGAATCTTCTTTTCTGCTACACAAAGCTACTCTCCAGGAGCAACTTAGCATCCGTGTGTTCATACCTCACTTGTGCATGCCCTTAAATAGGGAGCCCCTCTCCTCTCTCCCTCCCTCTGTGCCCCCATAGACTGTGAATCTGTCAGATTTGATGCATCAATTACAGATGCAAACCCGTGGCTGCTGGAGTGTGTACTGATGCTACGGGATGGCACTGCTGGTGCAGGGCAGCCAAAGACCCCTCCTCACCCAGGGGCAGGGAGAAGGCAGCAAGCCAGAGAGCTCTGTCCAGACTGCACCCTTCTTTTAGTAGCTGACAGGGCGTTAATTTTGGTTGTTTTAACATTGGAAAGATAAGATGGGACTTCTAGGCATGACTTGAAAAGGAAGGTGTACCCTCTTTGCTGTGTTGAAATGTAGAAAAAGTTTTAAAAGAAGTCATTTCATTTTGGTAGTGTCTAGTGCAGTCGGTTGTTGAAGGTTTTGCCGCTTCCTGTCCTGGAAGGTGCTTTATCTGAACAGCAGCGATGCTCAAGATCTCTCTCTACTTCTCTACACAGGACAGTGCAGATGAGTTACAGTTTCGGAGTGAGCTAAGTTTGCATTTACTCTCTGCTGCTTGTTATGAATTATCTGACTTGTTATAGTTTTTCAGATTCTTCAGTCTTTCTTAAAGTTGAAAAAAACCAATTTCTTAATAAGATAAGCCTAGGGGGCTTTGTCAAAAAAAGCAAAGTCTGTCCTTTTACTTGTTTACTCTGTGCCATCTTTCATTTCAACCATCTTTCTTTCAAGAGCTGACCTCTTGGATAGCTACAGTGAGGAGATAATGATGCTTTTGCAGGTAGTCGATTTTAAATTAAGACTCAAGTCACATCAGTCCTTTTTTTAATACAAGTAGGTCAATCCACTACTCCTACAGCCACTTCTCTGAGTTAGAAAAATCTTTTGAATTACCCTGTGCAAAGCTTTAGCTCAGACTTTGTGTCGGGAGCTACCATGGGTTGTTTCCTGCAGTCCCCTCTGCTGCACCGCCACACACCTCCTCCGTGCCCAGCCCCTTCTCCAGCCCTTAGCACCAGGGATACCTAACCCCGCCCTGCCACCGCTGTCCCCTGGAACCCTGCTGCTGTCCCCTGGGACCCTGCTGCTGTCCCCTGGGACCCTGCCAGCGGCCTGGCCGGGGAGGTGATGGGGGGCAGATGGGGCTCCCCTCTCTAGGGGCACAGCTGGGTGTTTTGGGGGGTGCTGGGCCTGAAACCCCCGCGGGGACTGTCGCTGGGAAACGTGTCACCAGCATCGGCAAAGCACAGCGAGCTGTCAGAAAGGACCCCCTGCATCTGAAGGTCAGGAATAACCGGGAAGGTTACGGTAGCAGCCGGTAAGCTCAGCAATACCCGCCTCCCTAATCCCCCTCCGGCCCGCGGGCTGCTGTGGGTGTAAGCGGCTTAGCGGCTCTTACCCCGGGGCACGTCCACCTGGTGCCCCCGGCCCACGCTCTGCCAGTAGCTCAGCAGCCGCTCCTGCTCCTCGTCCTCCATGCGCTCGGCCTCCTCCTCCAGGCTGCTGCCGTTGCTGTGGTACGCCGAGTCGGGGCTCTCCTCCGCCATCCCGTCCAGGTCTTCCAGCGTGATCATCGCCGGGGGGGCCGGCTCCGCGCCGCCCATGCGGCACCCGCCGCTCTCCATCGCGCCGAGCCGAGCCGGGGAGCGAGCCGGGCGCGCTGCCGCCTCCGCGCCGCTTTATGAAGGGCTCTCCCTGCCCGGGGATTTGAGGGCGGGGGGGGACGATGGGCGGCAGGGGCGGCCCCCGCCTCTGCCCGCCCGCCGCCGGGGCCGTGCCGCCCGGGAGGGAGGGAGGGGAGTGCGGCGGAGCGGAGCTGCGGCGAGGCGGTGCCTGCACACAGGCAGCACTTCTTTGCTAGCAGTGCGGAAGCGCTGTAGCTTCTCCCGGTGCTGTAGGATCCAAGCAGTATAGATCTGAAAGAAGTTTCTGTTTTGTATGGTTTTTTTTTTCACTGTTATGCTCTCTTTCCTTGCTATTCTCTTGTCTTTTCCCTAACTGCTCCTCATATCCTGTTAATTCTTTTTTATTGTGGCTGTCTTCTAATGTTGTCAAAACCATGCTTGAAAGACGGACCTTTCATTTTATTCATCAGTGTCTGCGAGGTCATTCTGTACTGGTTCCAGTTAGGAGTGCAAAAGCCATGGGTCATTTTTTGTTGGAAATTCCAGCTCTGGAAGTTGGCAGCTGCCTAACTTTGCCATTGCTGAGGCAATGAGAGATAAAAGAGCAGACATGTTATGGGGATGGCTATGACAATTAAAGCAGGATCTGAATTTGAATCATATGGAACATATGGTTCTATTTGTAGTTGTCTTTCATTCCAACTTTAATGTGAAAGAAGTGTTCTGGTCCTTTTTGTGCAGACAGGAAAGGGAAACCTCTGGGCTTTTAGAATTTTAGAATAATAGGAAAATAGTCCTCTCCCATACACTGTTGGGATGCTTGGAGTAGGAGACCGAAGGTTAGGGATGTAACTGTTCAATCGGTGATGTGATGCTTAATCTCCCCCTCCCCTTCTTTTTTTCTTTTCTTTTTTTTCCCCCCCCCCATCAGTGTCTTTCTCCCAGGCTCAGCTTTGGGGCTGCTCTTGGTTTGACAGTGAGTGTTAGTTGCCTTAGAAGTCAGAGACGTGCAAGTCCTGACTGTGTACTTCTGACACTACAGCCTGCAATCCTGCTGTTCCTGTGAAGTGCTCCTCCTGTCAGCCAAAGCTGACCAGCCAAGGACTCCTGTTTCTTGGAGAATTTGCCAAGGGGGGAAAAACTGCCTGTGGGAATGTCCTGAGAGAACAGTTCTTTCCCAGTGAATTTAGCACGTGGGGTGTTTTGCAGAAAAGTGGAAGGCACTGCTTGCATGGTTCCACTGTGTGGATGTTTGGCCTCTTAGCTGTGGGCAGTGTGTCGGCATCACAGACTCCTTGCTGATCTGAAATCCACAGAGAAGGCAAATCCTTGACAAATGTTGACGATGATGCTTGCTTAAGTGTTTGGATGCTTGATGATTTGATTTCGTGGTCAACTCCCATCAAATATCCACCTGCACAGATTACTGTGTGTGTATTTGGTTTGGTTTTGGGTTGTGATGTGCTCAGTAATTACATACACGGGGTACATTTGATAGAGTACTGACATGTACTGTGCTCTGTGTCTAGACACCACAATCAGCTCAGACTAGTAGAGTACCTGATTGAACAAAGATGATTTTTGTTGTATTTGTGGGGTTCTTTCCCCCCCAACTTGTTAATTTTGTGTATGTTTGCGGCTAATAAATAGTCACTCTTGAGACAATATCGTTTTGGTAGTGCTGTATTCTTGGTACTTTCCTGGCAGGTGTATCTTTGAATATAAAAGAAAAACAAATGCTCAGCCTTGCAAATTGGGGATATGAAACACCCTCACTAGGATGCTTCTTTCTGTCCTGTGGCAAAGTGATGACCTTCACTCCTTCTGAATGGCAGGTTGATATAGAAAAGCTACTTCTTTCCTATAACTTCTCGAGTAAACAAATGAAAGTGTTCCTGGTGAAATTAAGTGAAAAGTAGAAACTGTAGGTCTTTTTTTATGTAACTTTTAAGAAATGAAAAATGCTGTAATAGGAGAAAATCCAGATATTAGAAGAGAATAAATGTATCTTTTTGGTGAATACCAGCTTTGAGGGAACAACAGTGTATGTTCAATGTGTAACAGATCCCTGGAGAGAGGGGAGACTGTGAAGTGGCTGAATGAGTTAACATAAACTTGACAAGGAAACTTACAGAGGTGCCAACATCATTACTAGGTTGATCAGTATTGGTTTTGGAGAATTATAAAACCAGCTTAAAACCACTGTGCCCTGCTGTGTCCCTGTTGCTTTATTTCCATTGTTGGGAAGGTAAGAAAATGTCAGTAGAAAGCTTGCAAAAATAGCACCTTTCTCCTTCATGTTTAGAGTTTGTTTGTCACGACTGTGAAGTTTTACAGGGAGCGTAACTAAAACTGAGCTCTAGTTGTAGCTCCCAAAGCCTTTCTCTGTTGCCTTCTCTGCCATAAACCCACATTTTTTTCTGCTAATAGTTGTTCTCCTTCCCTTCTTTGGTGTACCATGCTGTGATTTGAGAGGCCTCGTCAAATGTTACGATAAACTGTTCTCACTCTGTATATAATTTTGGTGTACAGTGTGTGCCTGGAAAGTTTCTTTACGGTCAGGTAAAGGATATCTGTAAGTTGCCCTAGCTCACACACTCCTGCGGCCGTGGGACTGGCCTGTGCTCTGACAGCTGGCTGGGATTGACCCGTGCTTTCTTTCTGATGGAGTCTCAAGACTCTCACACAACCCGGAGTTACAGTTGGCAGAGACTAAACGGGGTTTGTTCCTGGGACTTCTTCCTGGAAGTTACTTTCAGGAATATTAGATTATCGCACTGACACTTCTCAAGGTAGCACACTGTGAAACCCAAACCTTTCTCGTTTCAGTCCTAAAACAAAGCAATGAATGCTCTAGATCTTCATCCAGCCTTCACTGGGGCTGCTCTTCCCTGGAGCTGTGGAAGGCCCTGGTTGTTTTCATGCCTTCCAGCACAATCTGTTTGCTCTCCGCCAGGACTGATCACAACTCTGTTGTGAAGACTTGTGAGAAATACACCCAAACTGGCTTTCCAGCATGGGTGGTGGGGCCAGAGCCTGGAACAAGTCTCTCTCCTCTTTCCCTTTTTTGTCTTCCTTCACTCCATTTGTTTGAAAACTTGGAAAATTTGGAGCAGAGAGCAGGAACAGCGTGATGTCCATGTGGTGCGCAGCCACAGCAACAGCCTGGATTTGTGTTCTGGAGCTGCTCGTGCGAGTTCCCTGCTCCTGGTTGTAAGGCAGAGCAGCGTGTCGGAGCGGGGCACGGTAATGTTCCCCCACAGCTGTAGGTGTGTTGTTACCTCACCAACACCCAGCGTAGTCTCATTTTCTTGCACACCAACTCTGCGCCTGCCCCGGCACGTTTGGAAGGGGGCTGTGGCGTGTTGTGCATTGAAAATGCTGGAGCGGGGTGAGCTGGGACAGCAGGGGAGGAAGGGAAATGGCAGCCCTGTTCTAGTGCAGCGTTACTGTATAAACCCCGCCAGGTCTGTCCGGGGAGGCTGGGAGCTGTGGGGAGCTTCCTGGCGCTTTGCCTTTGCTGTGAATAGCAGTGGAGCTTCTCAGGCTTTGCTTGGTGAAGATGCAGTCTGCTGAGCGGCTGCCTTCTCTCAAACCCCTTGTTCTCTGAAAAAAAACGCAATACAAGTTATTTATGTGTGGGAGATCTCTTGTTTTCTTTGGTAAAGGACGCTTGCAGATCTGCAGTAAAATAATTAGTCTGGGTCGTTTGTTTAGAGCCTTTGTTCTTATTGAGCCAGGAGAAAACAGGTTAATAGCAGTTTTTAGTGAGGTGTAGCTGGAACCACCAGCTCTTTGCCTTGCCAGTTCTGCTCACAATCCACACGCTGGTGCTCGCCTGATGTCCTAGCTCCAAACAGCAGGTCCTGAGCTGATCTCAAGTACAAGCTTCAGAAAATCAGTGTGGTTTGCTGCCAAAGACACCTCATGTAGAAAGAACCTTTATGTTCTTGGCAAGTTCAGTGCAGTACGGGATAACTTTGCCAGTTGTCTTTTATATATTGTCAGTAAATCTCTCAGCTTTTCAAACTCAGTTTGGTGAACTAGAAAAAACCATGAGTCCTAGTAAGCAATTAATTTAATTCTACAGTTCTGTTTTTAAATGGGTAACATAACACTTAAATGTTTTGGAAAGATGGAGGAGACTTTCCAGAAGTATTTTATTTTTAATTAAAAATAAAGGTATGGAGGCGAGATAAGTGTAATCGCTCTGAGCAGTGCTGTTTCTGTATCTCTTCTAAGTAGGTTATGTTTACTGTTCCTTCTTAGTTTTGAAGCTCCAGGTGACTGGATCCTGCTGTCTTTCATAATAGTCTTCCTTGGTTTGTTTTGCAGAAGGTGATTAAATCTGACAGGGGTGTACATTGAGCAAACAGCGACAATATAATTTTCTTACATGTTAAAAACTAGGTCAAGGGATGAAACATAGAAGTACATGTAATGGAAATCTTTTTAAAAAAAATGCTATGCAACAAGTGTAGGAAATACTAAACTAGTGCTGAAATGTTATACTTATGTGGACATTGCTTTTTAATGAAAATATAAATGTCTTTTCTACAGAAACACATTTGTATTCAGAGCCCAGCTCCATCTCCACTACTTGAGACATAGACTAAGCTTGATCTTCAGCATTTCAAGAGTCCTCATGTCCAACTGTTTAGGGTTTGATGGGAGGGTAAAGTGCTGTTTCAGTGGTATCCTATTAAAATAAAAACCACTGAATTATACCTTGCGTGGTTAATATTTTTTTTAATACCTTTTTTAACGATCTGACACAGACATTTCTGTCTGTGTCCTTTTAAAGTGACTTGTCAGATACAGACCAGATACAAAACCAACATAACAATATTAAACGGTTTGGTAAAAGACAAAGATTTTCATTTTAAACTCCTAAAACTAAACCAAATATGAGAAATTAATTTCTTTTTCATTTATGCTTCTGAATGTTTTCAACTGTATTTTAAGAAAAAATCATTTAATTTTGTTATTTTTTTTCTTTCCTCTGGACATTCCTAGCAATATTGTAGTTCCCAGTTGGTGTTTGCTTGTTGTTAGTGGTGTTAGTGGTTCATTTGGTGTATTTAATCCCTTAGTCTTACTGAGCAGGAATGCTTCATGATGGAGTCTCTTGGCTGTGCTGTGCTTTGCCTGGGGAGCTGTCTGAGGCTCCTGTGGGTGAGGGGAAACCTGAACACAGGGCTTGGAAGTGCCCCGGGGCTCTTCACCTGAAGACGGACATTCTGCCTGTGCAGCTGGTTTGGCACCAACTCCTCCAAGAGACACGGAGCAGCCAGTGTCCCGCAGCACCATCCTGCCTTCGGGCTGCTCTAGGGGTGTTGCTGCGTCCCCTTCCAGCCGGGAGCGCACCAGCTGAGCTGGGTTCCTCTCAGCAAAAGCAACAAGCCACCTAAGGCATGCTATCCCAATGCCAAGGCCCAGAGCAGGGAAGAGGAGCAACCTTTGATGCAGCAGAGCATTCAGAATTTAGGCTTTGTTTCTATTATTTCTCAGCAGCCTTTATCCATTATAATCTGCTTAGCCTGCTGACTCCAGCTAGCAGTTTTTGAAAGACTTGCAGGCACGGAGTGGGCAGTGTGGAATTTCCCCAGCTCATTGTTTCCCCATTTTGGTTGGTGCTTTCACAAGTTTTCCTTCATCCTTCCAAAGTTCTCTTTGCATTTTTGGTTCTCTGGGGGATCAATGCTGCTGTGGTTGATGACGGCAATAATTCCCACCCCTTTTCTCAGGACTTACCACGTCATGCCACATAGGCAGCGTACACAGAGAAAGAAGGGAAAGGAATAACAAACTGTAAAAATAAAGCAATCAGAGAGGAGTTAAACTGTCACCGCAGTGACAGGGTATGAGTAGAGTGTGGTTGTTAACGTATTTGTGCATCCTAACAGGCTCTAGAAACCCAGCGTACACTGAATGTGTGAGGAGGACAAACAGAGTGTTGTTACTTGGTGTGTAAACCTGCATGGCACTTGGTCAGTTGACTTTCTTCTCCTGTTAGGGCATTCTGTCTTGGCAAGCTGAAGACGGTTTGAGGGCTGAAAGTGAGACCTGTTTATATGGGTTCAGTTGGAGCTGATGTTCGGTGAGCTGAAGGAACAGCAGTGAAGGGATGAGGCATTTGTTATGCTATAGCTGCCTCAGCGCGGCTCAGCTGCGCTGGCGTTACAGTGCCTGGAAAACTCGGGAAACTCTATGCGTGTAAGCAGCTCTCAGGAGCTGTCTGCTGTCAAACGGAGTCAAGACTGCCTCTGGAGAATCTTGTTATTGTGCACTAAGATGTTTTTGGTGCTGCTTGCTAAGTGGGCCAACAGATTGTGGGTGATTTCTGTAGAACAAATCTGATTACTCCAATTATTACAGAGTTAGTGCTCATGCAAAACTAAGTCTATGAAAAAAATCCTGACCACCTAAGGCTGAGAAACAAAGAGGAAAAACAGGATTAAGACGAATTAGTGCACTTCAGTTCCCTTGTTTCACCGATGTGGAAAGCAGGTACACGTGATGGATGAAAACAAATTGTCTTTTGGCACAGTTTCCAGAGGAAATGGGACACGCCATGGTGCCAGGCTCATCTGCCAGGCGCTTATTCCCCCCTGCTCACATCTCCTGGCTCCCATCCCTTCCACACACAACTTCCTCACCTGTTGGCTAGCCCTCCGCCTGCCGTCATTTAGACTTCTCAAGGATGAATACAAGTTTTCCTGGGACTGAAATGCTGTTGAAGTTGGGGTTAGCAGGAAGAGAGGGAGCTGCAGCGTGAGTGCAGGAGCTGGCTACCTGTCCTGCTTTGTTTCCTCTCTGCTCGGTCGGTACTGGTGTGATTACAAAAGCACAGTGTGTGTTTCCACTTCTCAGTTATTTGATGGGTATGGGGTTATCTTGTGGGCTGGAGGGTGGTTGTCTGGAGGGCAGAGGGCACAAATCCATAGGGAACCAAGCTGTAACAGTTCTACTGGTCTGGTCTTAGGAAAAAAAAAAAAAAAGTAATTTAGCCTAGAAACACTGTGATAGCACCAGGCTGTCATCTGGTGTGTACCTAATCATTCAGAAATCAATACAGTCTGTTTTGAAAAATTCGATGTTTTTAATAAAATGAATGAGCTGCTTCTGTTCCGTTGTGTAAGATGTGTAAGAATAGAACTACTTCAAAAGGCTAAACCATCTTTTGTATGCTCTGTGTTTTGTTCGCAGGTGCTAGAAACATTTGCTGGACGCCTGATTAAAATAGGAGTTTTAGCAATGCGGGATATTCCCAGCCTTACAAAGTACCAGATAATTCTAGCAAGAGATCAGTATAGAAAAAACCCTTCTTCACAAAATGTGGTAAATGTCTTTCTTTATTTCATGTTAATAAAGTAGTGAATAAATAGTAAGACTCCACAGTGTACAGAGTTTCCTGATATATTTTAAGTTAGGTTTCCTTTGTAACATTCTATTTTTATCCCTGGAATAAAATATGCCTACTGGTTCTGTGTTTCTTGATGCTAATATAGGAAATTAAGGAAAAGATGAAGAACTCCATTTCCAAACTGAAGTTGTTTTGAGAACTTAGATTGTAATTACTGACTGCCAGGTTTACGCTGTCCCTTCAAAACTACATTACTGCTATTTTTCTGTAAATTGTCATGGAGTGTTTGAATTTTGCAAACTTAAAAAAGAATATTACCTAAAAAAAACCCCCACAAAAAACCCCCAAAACAAAGTAAATAAAAATCCCCAAACCCTGTGTACCTTAAAAAGAACGTGGGGAAATACACTTGACAGTGGGCAAACCCGCTTTCTGCACTTAAGTTCTGTAGCCTGGGTAGACATGCTGGAAATCCCTTGTTTTGCCAAGTCGTGGATGGATGGTTCAGCTGTCAGATTTTGAGTGTTGCTGCATCAGAAAGCGATGAGGTAATCTCTGAAGATAATACAGGTATTTGGGAGATCGTTTTGGAGGTGGAAATAGATTGTCTTCATTAAGAGCTGTGTGACCTGTTTCCTGCAGGTTTTGATAGACAGGCTGCTCACCGTGCGTTAGTTTGTGCTTTGGCTCTGTTTCCCAGATATCCATTTTATTCTTGTCAAAAGATTTTTGGCATGATTTCTGCTGCTTGTCAACTTTCTAATTTAATGATCGATCTGTCTTGTTTTCACAGGGAATCCATCAAGGCATAATTGAAGGAGATTTTGCACTTTGTATCAGTTTATATCATGGTTATGAGCTGCTGCTGCAGATGGGAGTACGGTCATTATTTATCTACCTTTGTGGGATTATGGATGGATCAAAAGGTGAAATATCTTCAGAAATGTCCTTCCTTTTGTCTCCACTCCTCCTCATGTAATTTCCCTCATCGGTGTGGCTAGTTTTGCACAAAACAACCTATATAAGAATGGGTTGCAAATGTAGTTGATATTTTGTTCACCTTCATCCCTGTTGGAAATACGTTAGTACAATGTTAAAGACAGAGTGTATTTGGGAAACCGAATGTGTTTATGTGGCAGCAGTTCCGAAAAAGATAAGGCACAAACAGAACTCAAAAAGTGGCAGTAATATCTCTGGGGAGAGAGAGAATAACCATTAAACAATTTACACTGAGAAATCGTAAAGCAATTCCTCCCCCTATGGCAGAACTCACATATGTATGAGTTTTAATTCTCTCTGCCAGAAGATTACAGATTTAGACACATCACAGTACAATTTCTGTCCCAGCTGTGAAACATCTTTGATGCTTACTGAGCAAAATAGAAAGTTGTTATTGTCTTTCTCTGTACCTCTTCTCATTATCTCAAACGAGATGATAAGAACTGTGCACACTGTTGCGGATGTGCGTACAGCATGAGTTCATACAGTGATGCAAAAATATTTTCTGTTCCGGACATGGTTTATTTTCCTAATTCTACCACTGGCTACGGTGAGTCTCCTGCAGCTCTCCACAGCCATTTTCAGACCTGTTGGGTTGTCGCCGCTATCTGGAAGACCTGGTTTGGTACTGACATCTTTTTTGAGGGAACAAATTTCAACGTGGCAATGTCAGTCCAACTGCAAGTTTCTTTTCAACACTGGTTGTGGGAGAGGAAAGTTCCAGCTGTTCAGATTGCCTCATGGTGTGGCTCTCAGGTTTCTTGCTTCATCTTGGTTTACACCTAGCTGTGTAACTGTGGGGTAATTTACAAAAGCTACTTTGCCTACAGCACTGCTTAATTAAGATAGGACTGTTTGGTCCTACGTCTGAACCAAAAGCGTACAGTTCTTGCTTCATATTATAGATTATCTATTGAATATATTTGTACAGTATGGATGTGCTCATTAATTTTATGCTTTTGATATTTTTACAGTTTATTACTTCCACATGTGTAGATTTATACATTCCTAATGGTACAGAGCAGTTGTTAGATCTAGGCACCAGTGAGCATTTAATCAATTTCCTAGTTTCTCAGATTCCTTAAATCCCTGTCTGCTGTTGAAAGATGATTGATGGAAAACAGTTTTAATAAATGGAACCCTGTACTGGTGTTCTGGGAAGCTTGGTTTCTAGTCTGAGTAGAATAAAATTCTTTTCAACATTGACATAAAATCATTCAAGGAACTAATTATTTTTAGCTTTTAGTCTAGGTTTCCTTCTCTTTGAGTAACTGGTAACATTTAATAGAATCCCAGAATGGTTTGGGTCGGAAGGGGCCTTAAAGCCCATTCAGTGCCACCCCCTGCCATGGGCAGGGACACCTCCCACCCGCCCAGGTTGCCCAAAGCCTCATCCAGCCTGGCCTTGAACCCCTCCAGGGATGGGCTGTCCACAAGTTCTCTGGGCAACCTGTTCCAGTATCTTGCCACCCTCATCGTTTCTGGGTCGGATGGCTTTTCTAGTGCTAAATAGATGATGTGAAACTTTTTCGTTTACCTGCAGGACCAGGCTTCTGTCTATACATGTGTTTTTCATGTTTAAATTCATGCTTCTATGTTTAAATTCTACAATGGCATCTTCCCTGAAAAACTGTTGATGCCAAACAATATTTATTACATCTTCTAAAGCTAACATGTATCTTTTAGCTCTTGAAAGGAGCTTGCTGCTTCTGAGGAGGCTTGTCTTTTGTATAGCAAACATTATATTCACTCCAGAGAGTAAATACTATGGCTTTTTAATAACTTTTTACAAAGGGTTAACCCGTACGAAGAATGAACTTGCTCGTAATGAGGACTTCATGAAGCTGTACCAGCAGCTTAGAGACATGTTTTCAGACACATCTCTGGCTTCAGTGAATGGAAATGTTTACAAGAGTAACACAGGTCAGTATTTCCCTTTTAAGGACAGAATATTTACTTTCTGTTTAAATGAAAAAATAAATACCTCGACATAATTGGGAGATGCAGGAAGCTATTCGTTGTGCTACACTCGGCTCCTATTCTTTATTCCTGTTTGTCTTCCCCAGGCTCATATCCATCTCTCTATCCATCTGTCTGTCTATCCATCTTCTCTCAGCGGTTTTAGCTACCTTCAAACAAGTTTTTTATGTTTGAAGTTTTTAATTTCATTTAAAATGGAAGGTTATAGTATGGCTGTTTGACTATATACCTTTTATAATGTGACTGTAACAAAAGTAACAAGACTTTCTTAAAAACTGGGTTTAACAGATGTGCTTCCGTAAGTATTTACTAATTTGTTTAGGTGAATGCAGTTAGAACTAGTGTCAGGAATTTGTATGTGTGATTCAGAGAATTATAGTGGGAGGAAATGAAGTTCACCAAGCCTTCATACCTGTTGCAGGTTTACGTACATCTTTAATTGCTTTATTTCCTTTTCAGTGTTTGAAAATAAAAAGGAATTCATCTACAGCCATCCAAAATTAAGGAAATTGGAGGAAATTGTAATAGAACACTTCAAATCCTGGAAAAAGGGACATTCTGGTAAGTACCAGCAACTCAAAGAAAAAGTATCTGAACAGCTGAACCTGTGGATGAAAACAAGTAATACCCTACTGATTTATTTCCTACTTTGTTCAAGTGCTTCTTTATAGTTCTGTATATTTGTATGTCTTCTGTGTGGAGAAGTCCTCTTTAGAAGAACTATAGCACAACATTTCTTTTAGAAAAAACATTCTGTAAGTTGTCGTTATTTTGATAGAAGCTGTTCCAACAGCTCAGGAAAAGGGATAGTAAACTCCTTCCTAGTGGTTCTATGTCTCATGATTTTCTCAGTCACAGAATTTCTTCTGGAAACCATCTCTCAGGGCAGTGCTACCATTGCCTCCTGCAAAGTTAGATGCAACATATTTATGGAGCTTAAGGATAAGGTTTTGTTCTGATATCCAGCCCGTTGCTAAGAATGACAAACTCAGGCGTTGAATTGAAGTTTAAAACATTCAGTTACCTTATCCTGTCTCTTGTTCTTTTTTGTCTTGGCCAAAAGGGGAAAAAATATGTGTGATACAGTAGGATGAGATTACGAAGCAAAGTATTCTGAGTCATTCAGATGTCTCTGGTTTCAGGAGGTTTCAGCTTCTTGATCCCGTTACTTTTGGAACGATGATATCAGTAACACTGATCTTTTTTTCAACTTCTTCACTTTTTTCCTTGTGTTTTTGGATCCTTGTGCTCTGTGAAGTTCTGATAATTTCTGACCTGCTCTTCCGTGGGTTTTTTGTTTGTTTGTTTTTTGGGTTGTTTTTTTTTCTATCTTAGATGCTTGCTTCTCAGAATGAACATTAAATGACTGCTACTTTCTAGTAGGCAAATTTAAGTTTCCCCTTATTTCTGTTTTGGTTAATTTATAATATGTCCAAATGCATTTAATCAAATTACTTTCTTTTAATTTTTTTTTTCTTCCCCATTTCCATCCATACTTCCCTGTGTCCTCACTGCCTCCTTCCACGCAGTGTCCTCCTTCTGTCTCATTTCCTGTAACAGCATCTTTCTAAGCTGTTGCCTTTTGTTTTCAGATGCAGTGTTCTGTACTGGAGTTACTTTAACTAAGTTTCATATTTAATGCCCTTCCATCTTCTGTTGATAGCATGGATTTTGCTGTTATACAAATCCCATCAGATACGTTTTCCCTTGCAATGTTGTCAGACTCTTAACATTACTAACAAGTAATTAATATACAGATGTTTCGATAATGGGTTTTGTGTCTCTGTGCATGAACTGTAAATCTTTACTGTTAGAAATACAAAATTACTGTAACCGCGCAGAAAGAAAAAATAATCTTTCATAGCGTAGTTGGCGAGCTATGGTAGCATATCTAGTCATATCTTGAGCTAGGCAGGTTAGGTTTTCTTGCTGTCCTTCCTTGCTCCTGATCCCTGTAACCTCCTCTATCCTCATAACTAGCATGCAAGGCAAGGCCACGGGGAATGCAAAGCAGTGTCCTGAACACAGTGCTCTGGATGTGTGCAGTTAAACTTACCGCAAGTACCAGCAACCTGAAATCTCTGTGTAGTTAATTTATTTGCCTTATTTTTCCCTGTGTCACGGCATCCCTGATGGTATCTTTTGAGCAATAACTCAAAACCTGTATTTCTACCCTTACTCCCTGTTTCTTCCAAGGAAACGCTCAGTTCCCGTGTACACAAGTACCTACACCCTAAGTTCTGGTTTTGTACTCTGCCTGAATAGAGTACACACCTGTGGCCTGATTTCTCCCTTCTCCAGACAAGGATTTGTTATGAGTCTGTCAATAAAAGCTTGAGTACTTACTGAGATTCCAAACAGAATCGCACATATCTTTGTTCCATCAGAAGGCTCTGAAATCAAAGCCTAAATCGTTATGTGAGCAATGTAAAATCCATTCAGCATTTGTTTCAGGAACTCATGCAAGTGTGTAGTATCTCTAGGGAGAAAAAAAACAACACAAAAAACAAAACACAAACCAGAAGCAAACAAAACCCCTGAACTTAACTCTGCTTCGTTCCGATTTTGCGTTACTGAGCTACTCTGAATCATCATTCATTGTGTTCGTGCCTGTGTAATTTTTTTAAATGAGTAACTACTTCCCCAAAGCCTTTTCCGTGAAAGACCTTACATTGATACGGAAAGGGAGAGCATTAATAACCCAAGTCATTAGCCATGTCAGGAGCAACCCCAGCTCTTTTTCCGCCCTTTGAAATGGAACCTCTCGTATGAGAACTTGTGGGAATGGTGCCCAGCTGCCTGTGCAAACAGAACCGTTTCCAGCTGGTCATCAACCAGGAGAAGCGTGAGCTTCCTGACCGTGCAGCTATTGCCCCTGCTGGGCAAGATGCACTTACCAGCCATTCAGGTGAGAGCAAGCTAACATCCTGGCCAGCCCTTAAGAAATGGTGGCTCAGCATAATAAGCTTCTCCCAGCTAATCTGCTGTACCTGGATTACTGGTCAGGTTGATTATGGGCTGCTAATGTCTTGAATTTTCTGCGTGTGTTTTGGATAAAGTCAAGGAGGTAGTAGCAGCAGTATTGAATTTTTTACAGTACAGGCACAGACGCTACTGAGTGTTATTGCTATTAAAGTCATGAGAATATGCTAAAAATAGATATAGAATAATGTTGAGAATAAAGTTAGAGGAGGAGAATCAAATGAACTCACATAAGTAAGCTGAGTACCCAGAAGACATAATCCGTGATGGTATAACATCAGAAATGTGGTTTTGGTCAAAGGTGCCTTGCTAGGAACCCTGTCCTTACTTTTTCATTGGTAATTATTTTAAAATAATGCGTAAAAATGCTTTTCTGGCTTTTTAAAATCAAACAGATCAGGCCATGGCTGAAGGCACATCTGTGGACGCTGTGGATACCAGAGTGATGATCTTCTCGTCTTTTCGAGATAGCGTGCAAGAGATTGCAGAAATGCTTTCCCGGCTCAGTCCGGTTGTTAGAGTGATGATGTTTGTTGGGCACTCCACAGGAAAGAACACGAAAGGCTTCACACAAAAGGAACAACTTGAGGTAAGGAAAGATGAGCCTTGTTTTAGGAAACAGGAATAACGAGTATTAATAGTGTAAATAACTACATGAGTATCGATACCGATTGTACAGCAGTGACTGAGATTCCTACATGGTTCAATTGCTTTCAGAGTATTCAAAATTATACTCACCGAACAGAATGTGTAAGTAGAAATATTTTCTGTATTTATATTATATTAAAAGCTTCTAATTTTTAAATATTTGAAAATCTAGGGCAATATTCAAATACTTGCTTAGGGGATTGTTTTTTTCTTGTAAGTAGAAAAAATAACATACATCCTTAAATTTTGATCTAGCAAAGTTGGAAAATTGGGAAGATCAAGTTTAGAAGAATGGCATGGTTAGAGTCAGAATAAGGTGTGCTTTTTATCCTTTATTTTAGAATTGAAGGGTTGCTGTATCTCTGATACATTAGCGCACGTTATTTGATCACGAGGTAGTAGCTGACATTCAGAAAGACTAAGGTTTGTAGTTTTAAAATATAAATTATGTTTTTCAAATTCTGTCTGAACCTAGAGAAACAAAAAGGTGTGTATAAGGGGCTGTCTGGCTCTCCTCTTAAATCTAATTTTAATCATTTACTCAGGTGGTAAAACGCTTTCGTGAAGGCGGGTATAACACTCTGGTCTCTACCTGCGTTGGGGAAGAAGGCTTGGACATTGGAGAAGTTGATCTCATCATCTGCTTTGACGCTCAGAAAAGTCCCATTCGCCTTGTGCAGAGGATGGGCCGAACTGGGCGCAGGCGGCAAGGCAGGATCGTCGTCATCCTCGCCGAAGGGCGGGAGGAACGTGTGAGTGTGCAGCTTGCTTCTTGCTGGGAAAACAACGTGACTTGTTTAGTCTGTTCCAGGAAAGTACATACTGTCCCTTAAAAATCACAGCAATCCTGAGCCCTCCTAGCAACATTTAAACCATCCCTACATAAAGCATAGTAACCCCCAATATTCTAAAAATATGTGCACTTTCTCAACGTGAAGGGCATCAAGCCTTTGTTCTTAATAACATTTATTTTGTAAGTGATAATCTGACTCTCAGAAAATACAAGGGTTTTGCCAAGGGCACAGAACAATGTGTGGAAGAGATAGGGATGAAGCTCGAGAGCAGGAGGACTGGGAGCATCTCGCTCTGAATCGCTGACGACACTGCTCCTTCAGACAAGTACTTAGTGGTAGCAGGCTTACGTGTGCGGTCTGGAGAGATCAGCTTAAGTGGAAATCTACTTTTGCTAAATTCCTGAACCTCAGCACTCAACTCGGAGTATAATTAATCGTCTCTGAGCGCAGGCTGCCCCTTGGGAAGCCAACGTACCAGTGGCAATCGGAGCAGTTGTGAGCCAGGGGGACAGATCTCCAGCTGTGCCAGCACGCTGCCCGGCTTCATCCCGCAGCCACACCATCTCGAGGTCTGACCCGAGGAAGCTGGCAGGGCAGGGGTTAGGTAGGAGGAGGCAAGGCAGTCCCGGTTGACATCACTCCTTGGGAAGATGGGTTGCAGAGCGATATGGAACTGCATCTTTACAGTTTCATCATGCAACCCCTGTCTGAATGCAAGGCATTTCCAGGGTGCACCTCACTGTTCTGGCTGCAAATTGATTTTGTTCTCTGTTTTTTTTTTTTACTTGTGAGTTTGGTTCTGAGTCTGATCAGGTTTCGTGATAGAGAAGTCTGAGATCTGTGTAAGCTAATTGTAAACCCAAAATTTCAGAGTCTTGCTATTATTTCATTTATTCCAACCAGTGTTGTGCCTCTGGTTTAAATTTGTAGGTAACAGGGGTTTAATTCTAAATGAGGGTCCAAAGAATCCTGCCTGAGGAACAAAAACCTGCCTTGACAGGATGAGAGTGGAAAATTATAAAAGTGAATGGCATTTGTAAATAGATGTTTTCTCATGCTGCTTAGGAAGAGTGATTACCACTGAAAGCTCTGCCCTGTAATGGGATATTAAAATGGTCCCTAAATGTCCTTGGGGTTTTCACTTAAGCAGTTGGAGTTCTCCAGATTTTCTCAGAAATCTTTGATGCAGAACCTTCTCCCAGGTATCCCAGGTAGGATGGTAATTATATATAGGGGTTTTTTGAAATCATGAAATAAATTTTAAAATTTAATTGCTGAACAATATTGGCTTTGTTTGGTTGGTTTTGCTCAGGGTTTTGTTTTGGTTTGTGGGTTGTTTGGGGTTTTTTTGTTGGTGTGGTGTGGTTTTTTGTTTTTTTTTTTTTTAATCTCCTTCCAGAGCTGTTGATGTGGAGATTCTTCTTCATCACATAACTTGCAGCTAAGTCATTCATGGTCTCATTAATTCATAGGATTTTGGTTTTAAAAAAAAATCAGACCACTTCAAGTCAATGATAAAGCTTTTGAAGAAATTCTATTGGGGAAAAATTGGAAAATGCATGTCTGGAAGTTTGAAATGTGTCAGGAATTTCTGATACAGAAAAGTTACAGGTCCTCCCCTCCCCTGGCGCGTCCCTGCCTGGTTCAGCTGTCCCCTGTGGAAGCACACTGCGTCTCAGCCAGCTTACCAATCTTCTGCCTTTCCAGTTTGGCCATATTCTGAGTTGTGCTGTGGTTTGATTTGGGTGTTTTAACATCTTGTGACAGCTCAGCTGCATGCGGGTCAGGCTGGCAGGGAGCTGTTGGCTGCAGATTGACACCGGTCCAAAGAGAAGGGCACCGGGGAGCTCACAGCCTCGCAGCTCCCGTCGGGCCGAGCAGACCCCCTCTGAAACACGGGGAAATGTACTGTCTCAGTAAGAGCAGAGTAACAATTCTGTTAAGCAACGGATTTGGTCATACAACCTTTTTTCCATAAAAAAGACTTTTTTGCCTGTTCTGGGATTAAAAGATATTTATTGGAGCACTGAGGGACAGTTTATTTGAGCTAGATGTTAACCTTTTCCAGTTTTATTTGGAGAGCATCTTTTTGTGTCCGTCTCCTCTAATGCTGGCTTCCAAAGATCATCTCTCTCCAGAGAATCTAGCTGCCATAGCGCCGTGCTCAGAGCTCTTAGGCTGCTTAGCTGGGCGTGCTGTCTCCAGCGGTGACCTGTAACAGAGACTCCCAGAAGAGTATTAGGACAAGAAATGTTAAGAGAGCAGACCACTTTCTTTCCTTAGTTTCTCCATCATTGTTTTGGTTTCTCTCTTGCACAATAAGAATGGAGTGTAATTAAAAGGACTTGGAGCATAAACGACATTAACAAATAATTTGGACCTTTTTTTTTTTTGTTTGACCTCCTTTCTTTGTTTCTGTTGTAATCTCATTTACATCATCCCTGTATCTATTGCAGATTGTAAATTCCCCCAGGCAAGGGCTGTGTTTCTCTTTCTCTCAAGTGCCTGCTTCTGATCTGTTCACGGAGTGCAAAAAGCTGTACGTTGTTTGATATTTTGTACTGTTTGCAACTCAAAGAACAATCCCTGTTCTCTGGCTCTCCCTGCTTTTTGTTACATTTTGCTTTGAATGTTTTACCTAGGCACAGAATGATGATAATCCAAATTTAATTTGACTTGGATATTTTAGCATGGAAGCTCTTTAACAAAGAAAACAAAACCAGAAGAACTTAGTAGCTATGCTTTAATGTATTTAGTACCAGATTTTCAGCACAACCTTGTTGCTTTGTTGCTTTCATCTATGTCCTTTGGTTCCTTTCCTCTCTCTTCCTTGGTTACCATAACGTGGAGGCATACTGCAAGAACTTGAACACGCAGTTGTGTTCACCTAACAGACAAGATTCACAGAAGGGGGTGTGTGGTTGGCTCTCAGGGCTTTGCATCGTATTTTGTTATAGTGGTGTTTGGGAAAGAAAAGAAAAAAAAATCTCGATGATGGAACATAAATTAATGAGTAACCTCACAGACACTCAGATATTCTTTTACTTTTGATCCAAGTTGTGTGAAAAAACAATCTAACAACATATGATTTATCTTCTCTTTTACAGACTTACAATCAAAGCCAGTCTAACAAAAGGAGCATCCACAAAGCTATTTCAGGAAACAAAATGCTTCATTTTTACCAGCATAGTCCACGTATGATTCCAGAAGGCATCAATCCAAAGTTGCATAAAATGTTTATTACTGCTGAAAAATACGAACCAAGCAATTCAAGAACGCTTTCCAAAGAGGGAAGGTCTAGTTCCCTGCAGCATAAATCTGCTCTCTTTTCCTGTGTCACTGGTAAGAGGATTATGGTGTTTTTCTAAGTACTGCGTAAGCTGCTATCTCATGTTGTTATATTACAGCATTATCAACCTGCGTGCTCACGTGAGTTTCGGGTCTCCAGCAGAAGTGTAACTTCTGTCAGCTGTAGCCCTTCGACTGTGATACTGTGCTGACTGCTGCTTTGGTGCCTCGTCCTTTTCCTGTAATGTCCTCAAATCACAGTTCCATCCTTAAGTGTTCATCCTTCAAATTAGATATTTGCTTAATTTTTCTCCCTAGAGCTTTTCATGGAGTTAAGGTCCAGAAGCAGCAATTGTAATTATGTCTTCTGAAGACTTCTGGTATACCTGTGTCAGGTGGCATAATTGTCACGTAAATGTTTAGTGATAGCTCTATACCAAATCCGGTTTTGGGCTCTAACAGTTAGGCCTAATGTTTTATTAATAGGAGAAACAGATCTCTTATACCTTTGTAAATGACAATAAGACAGAAATGCTTGAAAACTAAAGGATTTTGACGAGCAGAAAAGGAGAAAGCAATGGTAAGATATTTATGAATTGCACACACCCATGGAGAAAAATGAATCTGAAAAGAGAAATGTCTCTTTAGCTGATGCAGTTACGTGGCACTGAAATGCTCAGTAAATAGGACAAAATTGTAAGACAAGAAGAAAGAGGTGAGTTTTGTAAATACTTGGGAACTGTCATGCTTGTTAAGTGCTTTCTGTAAGGGCCAACAGCAACTGCCGGAAAGAAGGAACTCCTAAAGGACTTGGGAAGCTTCATATTTCAGTATCTGAGCAGCTAGACTTCAGAGTTAGTGGTTTTTAAATGCTTCTGATCAGAAACGTTCTTATCAAAATCGACATCTGCTCGCTTTTCAAACAGCATCCAGGGCAAACAAAAGGCTGAACGCAGAAAGGGGAAGCAAGGTATGGAATCATGCAGGAAAAAAAAAATAAATCAGTTTCCCCTTTGGCCTCCAAAAGAGTTCATGCTCTCTCCCATTTCGCAGGGTAGAAATGTAATGGCAAAGGATTAGTATCGAAAAATCGAATCTGTACATGCCAGACTCTTTGTGAGTACGCGTGAGCTGCAGACACAGCTGTGGCGCGGTTCTGATGGTGCTTCTGCTCCTGATGCTTCCGCTGTGCCCCTGGAGCCTGCTGGAAGGTGTGCTTATCTGGGCTTTGTGCACAGCCCCGGTGGGGGCCAGCGGGGAAACCAAGGATGGAATAAACAGGCTCTGCTTGCAAGAAGATAAGCAGAGCAAAACATGGAATTAAAATAATGATTTCAGAACGTTTGGAGGTCTGGCCTAGAAAAGAGAAATGAGAACCAGTAAGCGCATAAAGAAGATATTACGCTGAACAGATTTTCTGCTGAGGCAAGAGCACTTCAAAGGCTGTAATTACCAGGTTCCTTTTGTGTGAAATAGGTTAGCAGCCGCCACAATTGAAGAACACAGGGCGCTTGGAGGTCTATTAGTTGCTAAAGATGAAGATGATTGACTGCCCAACTTGCAAAGAAGTGTTTCAGGAGTGCAAATTATTGAGCACCAGCTTCACGCGTTGATGTCCCCTTCCCTATTGCATGAAGGAACTGGCTGTTTCTGATTTTTATGATATTAAAGATAAATCTCAAAAAGAAGGGAAACGTCTTTGATTTTTGCATTTTCTCCTCTCCTTATTTTAGTGCCCTCTTCCACATTAGCAAATAGAAAAAGCAGTAATGAATAAACTGTACATATTCTTGTTATGCTCTTTCACTTTTCTTTTGTTCTTGAGGTTCAGCTGATCTTCAGGTTTGTCCATGGAAGAGTATGTGTGCACAGAAATTGAAGTGTCATAGGCAGAAGTATCGTAGTACTTCCAGGCATTCTCCTTCTTTTCTTCTTAATTTGATTCAATTTCTAGTAGTTTTACACTATCCTTCCACTGCAAAACCTCTCTCATGAATTTTATCTGGTTGTCAGTACCAGGACACATTATTCTTGTCTTGCCCCATCACTAAACAAGTGTGTTCTTTGGTTGTATTCAGTTGTACGAGCTTTTCTTCAAAACCTACGGCAAAAGTGCCATTACTTACCAGTCCTCTTACATGGCTTTTTCTAATTTGAGATTCTTTCCTCTCTCTCTTTTTTTTTGTTGTTGTTGTTGATTGGTTGTGGGGTTTTTTATTTTTTTATTTAAGAGTTTGCTAAAATCATATTAGTAAGTGCAGTAAAATGAAAAAGCATTTCAGAAAGAATAGTTTTGTGCTTAAAATGGCTTGGACTCCTTGGAGGAAAAGTCTCTGAACAGATGTCTTTGGAGACAGCTCATGTCTTCTGTGCTCATCTTTTTAACGTTGTAAAATGAGAATAACTAACCCACAAGATATTTGAAAAGCTGAAGGTGCTGAAAGATGTGGATAATCATCTCTAACGTTATTCTCTTTGGACGTTCTCTGCCAATCTCTCTACTCTGTGAGAGGTTTGAAACCACAATAGGCATGGAAAAAAGAGCTAACGTGTATGAAAATGTGCTCTTCCCGTGTCTTGTTGTTCATGGTAACTGAATGTCTTTTTAAGCTATCAATAATTTCTTTTGTTTCCCTTTTGCATTGCATTTGTATGATGAAATCTCATTTTGTTAATTTCTTCTTTTCCTGCTTCTTCAGAATTGCTCTACTCCCCCCGTTTCAGATTGTATCCATTTTGTGCTGTGTTTTCTGTTTCATTTTACAATTTCACATTATTTCTTTAATTGCTGGTTTTGTCTTAATGATGCAATCTTCCTTTACTGTCTTCTTTTAAAATATACCAAAGCCTTCTCCAGTCTTTAGACCTTGGTGGCTTTCTGATGCCTTTCCAGTTGCCCATGCCTTTTAATATGGTTGTGACAAGGCCTTTGGGTCGCTGATAAATTTTCTGGGTTCATCTCCTGTTTGAATTCAACATGCATAATAACGCACATCACCTTCTCGAGTGGTTGTGGAAAACAATGGGAATAGAAGGCTGCTGGTTTCAATGTTTATTTTCTTTGGGGGAAAAAAAAAGAAACAACCAGGTAATCAAGGATGTGTTTATGCAGCTCCTTAAACTGAGATTTCTTGTCCTGACAATACCCGTGTGGTAGGAAGGAATCAAACACTTCCCATGTGCCTTGTACCAGCTTCGTCTTCTCCTGCTTCTCACAGCAGAGAACTGGCTTCATCTGATTCAGACAACGCCTGGCCTTTTGCTTCTGAAAATTCAGTTGCCTGCCTGCTTCCTTGTGTGTATATATATTTAATTTTATTTCTCTAAAGAGTGTTTTGCCTTTGCCTTTCTTGCGTTACACCTTTCATTGTTTTCAGGATGGCAGCTACACAAAACTTGTCTCGTAAGGTGGTGGGTTTTTTAAAATTTATTTTGGCTACACCTTATTTTGTGTTATCTTTTTCAGCCTGTGACATGGCTTCTCCAGAATACCAATTGCATCTTCTTCTGTAGCTGTGCCTGCCCCAAACAAGTCACTTGTGCTGTGTAGGGGAGCGTGAATATAAATTTTTTTGT
>WKFP01014202.1:111645-142901 GCA_011057875.1 Pterocles orientalis | reverse complement strand
TTTAGTGATAGCTCTATACCAAATCCGGTTTTGGGCTCTAACAGTTAGGCCTAATGTTTTATTAATAGGAGAAACAGATCTCTTATACCTTTGTAAATGACAATAAGACAGAAATGCTTGAAAACTGAAGGATTTTGACGAGCAGAAAAGGAGAAAGCAATGGTAAGATATTTATGAATTGCACACACCCATGGAGAAAAATGAATCTGAAAAGAGAAATGTCTCTTTAGCTGATGCAGTTACGTGGCACTGAAATGCTCAGTAAATAGGACAAAATTGTAAGACAGGAAGAAACAGGTGAGTTTTGTAAATACTTGGGAACTGTCATGCTTGTTAAGTGCTTTCTGTAAGGGCCAACAGCAACTGCCGGAAAGAAGGAACTCCTGAAGGACTTGGGAAGCTTCATATTCAGTATCTGAGCAGTTAGCCTTCAGAGTTAGTGGTTTTTAAATGCTTCTGATCAGAAATGTTTTTATCAAAATCGACATCTGCTCGCTTTTCAAACAGCATCCAGGGCAAACAAAAGGCTGAACGCAGAAAGGGGAAGCAAGGTATGGAATCATGCAGGAAAAAAAAATAAATCAGTTTCCCCTTTGGCCTCCAAAAGAGTTCATGCTCTCTCCCATTTCGCAGGGTAGAAATGTAATGGCAAAGGATTAGTATCGAAAAATCGAATCTGTACATGCCAGCCTCAGCCCAGACTCTTTGTGAGTACGCGTGAGCTGCAGACACAGCTGTGGCGCGGTTCTGATGGTGCTCCTGCTCCTGGTGCTTCCGCTGTGCCCCTGGAGCCTGCTGGAAGGTGTGCTTATCTGGGCTTTGTGCACAGCCCCGGTGCGGGCCAGCGGGGAAACCAAGGATGGAATAAACAGGCTCTGCTTGCAAGAAGATAAGCAGAGCAAAACATGGAATTAAAATAATGATTTCAGAACGTTTGGAGGTCTGGCCTAGAAAAGAGAAATGAGAACCAGTAAGCGCATAAAGAAGATATTACGCTGAACAGATTTTCTGCTGAGGCAAGAGCACTTCAAAGGCTGTAATTACCAGGTTCCTTTTGTGTGAAATAGGTTAGCAGCCGCCACAATTGAAGAACACGGGGCGCTTGGAGGTCTATTAGTTGCTAAAGATGAAGATGATTGACTGCCCAACTTGCAAAGAAGTGTTTCAGGAGTGCAAATAATTGAGCACCAGCTTCACGCGTTGATGTCCCCTTCCCTATTGCATGAAGGAACTGGCTGTTTCTGGTTTTTATGATATTAAAGATAAATCTCAAAAAGAAGGGAAACATCTTTAATTTTTGCATTTTCTCCTCTCCTTATTTCAGTGCCCTCTTCCACATTAGCAAATAGAAAAAGCAGTAATGAATAAACTGTACATATTCTTGTTATGCTCTTTCACTTTTCATTTGTTCTTGAGGTTCAGCTGATCTTCAGGTTTGTCCATGGAAGAGTAGGTGTGCACAGAAATTGAAGTGTCATAGGCAGAAGTATCGTAGTACTTCCAGGCATTCTCCTTCTTTTCTAGTCAAAGTTAAATATTTCCCATTCTTCTTAATTTGATTCAATTTCCAGTAGTTTTACACTATCCTTCCACTGCAAAACCTCTCTCATGAATTTTATCTGGTTGTCAGTACCAGGACACATTATTCTTGTCTTGCCCCGTCACTAAACAAGTGTGTTCTTTGGTTGTATTCAGTTGTACAAGCTTTTCTTCAAAACCTACGGCAAAAGTGCCATTACTTACCAGTCCTCTTACATGGCTTTTTCTAATTTAAGATTCTTTCCTCTTTCTTTTTTTTTGTTGTTGTTGTTGATTGGTTGTGGGGGTTTTTTATTTTTTTATTTAAGAGTTTGCTAAAATCATATTAGTAAGTGCAGTAAAATGAAAAAGCATTTCAGAAAGAATAGTTTTGTGCTTAAAATGGCTTGGACTCCTTGGAGGAAAAGTCTCTGAACAGATGTCTTTGGAGACAGCTCATGTCTTCTGTGCTCATCTTTTTTGTGTTGTAAAATGAGAATAACTAACCCACAAGATATTTGAAAAGCTGAAGGTGCTGAAAGATCTGGATAATCATCTCTAACGTTATTCTCTTTGGACGTTCTCTGCCAATCTCTCCACTCTGTGAGAGGTTTGAAACCACAATAGGCATGGAAAAAAGAGCTAACGTGTATGAAAATGTGCTCTTCCCATGTCTTTTTAAGCTATCAATAATTTCTTTTGTTTCCCTTTTGCATTGCATTTGTAGGATGAAATCACATTTTGTTAATTTCTTCTTTTCCTGCTTCTTCAGAATCGCTCTACTCCCCCCGTTTCAGATTATATCCATTTTGTGTTTTCTATAGCTGTGTTTTCTGTTTCATTTTACAATTTCACATTATTTCTTTAATTGCTGGTTTTGTCTTAATGATGCAATCTTCCTTTACTGTCTTCTTTTAAAATATACAAAACCTTCTCCAGTCTTTAGACCTTGGTGGCTTTCTGATGCCTTTCCAGTTGCCCATGCCTTTTAATATGGTTGTGACAAGGCCTTTGGGTCGCTGATAAATTTTCTGGGTTCATCTCCTATTTGAATTCAACATGCTTAATAACGCACATCACCTTCTCGAGTGGTTGTTGGAAAACAATGGGAATAGAAGGCTGCTGGTTTCAATGTTTATTTTCTTTGGGGGAAAAAAAAAGAAACCACCAGGTAATCAAGGATGTGTTTATGCAGCTCCTTAAACTGAGATTTCTTGTCCTGACAATACCCATGTGGTAGGAAGGAATCAAACACTTCCCATGTGCCTTGTACCAGCTTCGTCTTCTCCTGCTTCTCACAGCAGAGAACTGGCTTCATCTGATTCAGACAACGCCTGGCCTTTTGCTTCTGAAAATTCAGTTGCCTGCCTGCTTCCTTGTGTGTATATATATTTTATTTTATTTCTCTAAAAAGTGTTTTGCCTTTGCCTTTCTTGCGTTACACCTTTCATTGTTTTCAGGATGGCAGCTACACAAAACTTTCCTCGTAAGGTGGTGGGTTTTTTAAAATTTATTTCGGCTACACCTTATTTCGTGTTATCTTTTTCAGCCTGTGACATGGCTTCTCCAGAATACCAATTGCATCTTCTTCTGTAGCTGTGCCTGCCCCAAACAAGTCACTTGTGCTGTGTAGGGGAGCGTGAATATAAATTTTTTTGTGGCCAAAGTGGCCTCAGCAGCAATATTGTGGTCGTTGCTTTACCCGTCCTTCTTCCCTGCCCACTTCCCTCTCCCACACTCACACATTTCTGCTAAAGGAAGATTATTCCGCAGCTGTAATTTCTTAGGTAAACCAGCAGAACCCGGGGACAGGTGAAAGTTTCTTTTGCACCAGCAGCTTTCTTCATACTGAAGAGGACAGTTTACGATTTGAGGTATCACGGCTGGCTGTGCTGTCCTGCTCAGCATGGTGCTTCCAGTTCCTCCTTTCTTCTCCTTAAGCAGAGTTTTTTTCTCTGAGAACTGACAGATTCCCTGCTAGCTGCAGGCTAAATCCACCTTCTTCTTCCCTTTCAGGCTATTTCTTGCTCTCCTCCCAGTTCAAGGGAAAGGAAAATATTTTGGTTCTGGAGAAAGATATGGAAAAAACCATTAGTGATTTTGGTGATACGTCTGTCTTTGGTGGGGTATTGCATCTGTAACTCAGAAAATGTGCTTAAAGATAATAACCCTTAATGTGAGCATGAAGGGGAGACACCATTGCCAGTTACTAAATTCAACAGGACAGGGTATTTCTCAACGATGGGTCCAAACAGCCTAATCACTTTTTTATTAGGATGGGGAAATTTCTTCTGTGAGAGGTGAGTAAGAGTTCCTGGTGCTTCGCAGTTGCTCAATAGCGTACAGCTTAGCTGTCTATGAAATCCTGTAAAAAGCTAGAGCTTATCTGGAGGATGTTAACGAGGTGTGTGTGTCTCCTGGTATTTTATATTCCCTCAGTGAATCTGTCTACCAGCATGTCCACTTCCTACCTGTGCTCTAATATTAGCCGTAGTGGTCAAAGCTATACCTTAAACTTTACTAGTGTGCATGTTACTGCTCGTTATTTATGTCTGTTAATCTAGTCAATGTATTTTTTTAAATTTCTGTGGCTCTAAAATAGTTTGCTTTTTAGCTTTGGGAACTCTTCTTTATCCACACAGTGAATTGTAGTAATCTCTGACTCGTGGCTTTGTGTAAAAATGAAGCACTTCATGCCGTGCTGCGCTCAGCTGTAAGGACTCCTGGTCGCTGCAAACCCATGCCTGTCTCCCTGGGCAGCTTGCCTGTGTTTTAGCAAGCTGTTCCTTCAGAGTGCTCTACAGAACTCCCCTTGAAAGCTCTTTTTCCTTCTGTTAAGAGTGAGTTTGTGAACAGTGAAAATAGAAGGTGGGTTTATTTTTGGTTTGGTTTTGCTAGCCCTTAGGTCTGATGTTGTACTTACATGCTGGTCTACAAGGTCTTTCTCTGGTGCCCGCTTTTTCCTGTCGAACAACTTGCTGTTTGAAAATGCTTTCTTGATTCCTTGGTAGGCTGTCTCTTTGCTTCTTGGTTATGAAGACAAGTCTTAGGTGAGGCAGGAGAAGTCTGTTTGCAGTGACCAAGGGTGTTAGGTTTTGGTTACAACCAAGGACTCTTTCTGGCCTTTGTACCTTGTCCAGGCAACGCTGTCCAGAACTCCAGGCTAATCCGGGACTGACATATTCTGTCTTGGTGTGCGGGTGCTGGATATTACCTGCTGGAGCAGGCCTAATGCTTACCTGTTCCTATAAACAACAGGAAAGGCTGAGAGATGCTTTTCTGATAAATGTTCTTCATTTTCTTTCGGATTTCTCGTTTTTTCTTCCTCTTCTAGGTCCTTGAACTTTAGCTAAAAGGAGTGTAACAGCTTCTAGAGTCAAAAATGTTGGAGTGACAGTATTGATCTGGGCTTTTTGAACAATGGCCTTAAAAGACTTCAGTGTTGGTTTGTTTTTTCCAGCTGTCAAAGATGACTTCTGAGCGGGACCTGAACCTAGAACTCAAGTCTCTGGGTTCTGGTTTTGAGTCTCTAATAACCACTGTCACCCCATCCATCTGTTGAGAAGTACAGGCTGAGTCCTCTGACGTGGTTTTCATTCAGAATAGGGTGTTGGCTGCAGATTCGCCCCAAACCCTGTCTGCAGAGTGATTGTCAAATTAACTAATTGTTTTTCTCCGAGCTTCATGCATCTGGGCTGAAAGTAATCACATTCTTAGTACGCTCTTAACGCTGACTCTTTGGATGTTCCTTTGCTATTCGCACTGATGGCTGTTGTGATGGATTTGGAATTTTTTTTTGGATAGCGGTGGTATCTAGGCTCGCTCTCAGGCTGCCAAAAATGACTTCATTTCCTCTTCATCGCTGTAACGTACTCGCTCAGAGCCAAGCAGCACCAGGGCCTTGTGCTCAGTGAGCTGCCATGTGAGCACTTGTTTTGTTTTTACCTAACGTTGGTGCTCACAGGTGCCCTATACTTCCCACTTGCAGTTATGAGTCTGAACAAAACTCATGAGCCTCTTTTTTGCTTTCCCTGCTCCTCGGGAATTTTCATAGCACTTTTGTTTATGTCCTCTTATTCATCTGCATGTCCTTAACAGAGGAGATCGATTCAAAAATTTACTAACAAATACGTTGTCATAACCAATTCATGTTGCTTTCCAGTATTTAAAGAGTAACTTTGGGGAAAAAAAAGCTTTTACTTATTTGCATTTTGTTCCCCAAGGTCTCCGAAACAGATGTTTAGAAATTCCAGGCATATGCTTTCCCTGTTTGCTATACTGTCTTCAGGGTATATAGGTGTTTGATGTGCCTGTATCTGTTTGTGTCTGTCTATATATGTCTTTGTTCTTATGATGCCTTCCCCCTAAACAATCATTTAATAGATAGATTTATCCATAATTATAACACATACGACACTGTTTTGGTACTTGTTTCTGGTATCAGATTCTCTCTATCTGGTTTCGCTCGTGGCACAGAGAAGGTATTGTTTCTTTTGGGTGGTACCATACAAAGTTCTCTTTATTCTGTCTATCCTTTTTCTTAAAGGAGGTAACATTTTCCTCTTATTGTTTTTCCCCCATAGGACAAAAGCAAATACACTCTCATGAGAATTGGTCTCTGTCACCTGAAGAGTTTGAAATATGGGACAGACTTTACAGAATTAAGGAAAGTGATGGAGTAAAGGAACCGGTATTGCCTCAAATTCACTTTGAAACCTTAGAAAACCTGGAAGACATATCAGTGAGTTTAACCTAAATGTAACGTTTCCTTTGACATGAGGCCTAAAGGATACCCTAAGTAACAAAGTTAACTGTGAGTTTGAAGTAGGTCTATATTAAAAATGCAAATTTAAGAATTATTTGTAGGTTTAGAGGTTAAGAATTTAGGAATCAGATGTTTGAAATGGGTCTTTGAGGTTGGGTCTGTAAATTAAAATACATTTAAAAGTCTCTCAGTATCCCTGAAGTTCTGTTCCTGTTTCAAAGAATTCCAGGTAGGATGCTGCATTCATGATGGTGGTGTATCCACGCTTTTTCATTTGCTTGTTTGTAAAAGTGTTACTGAAAGAAAACCTCAAGTTTTATGAACTCTTTTCTGATTCAGAGAAAAAAAATTGGAGTTTTTGTGTCATTTCACTACTTAAAACATGAAAAGCCGTGACAACACAAAGCACCGAATTCTTTTACTTTAGACCAGACTTAAACCCTTGTGATGATGTTCAGATACTTCTCTGCATTCAGACTGTTGTCTCTGACAGAGAAGTGAACGTTAGGTTTGCTGAACAATTTCTTGATTAAAATCTCCTTGTCAATCTTCATTTCACACTGCAGGAGCATGAAGAGGAGGCAACTCACAAACTTTCCTTGTCTGAATGGAGAATTTGGCAGAACCGTCCTTTTCCTACATTTATGGTCGATCACTCAGCTCGTTGTTACCATTTTATCAGTGTTATGGAAATGATAGAACAGCTGAGATATGAGCAGGTAAGGTGTTCACGTTTGGCTGCCTGGAAACATGCACAAGTATTTAATGCATAATTAGAATATTTAAAAAATAATGAGAGTTCTAGTTCTGTCTGGTCAGCTGAAACAACATGTGGGAAGTGGTTGTGCTGGGCTAAGTTAGGCACTGTGAAATGAATAATGGGTGTTTAATTTCCTTTCAAAGTGTTTCCCACTGGTATTCTGTAAGTCTTCATCTTTTCCACAGAAGTTGTTTAAAAAGTTAGTGTTCCCTACACAGCAAAAACCCACACCCATAAATCATTCTTTTTTAATGGATCAAAGGATCAATTTTTTACAAAAAGACGTAAACACAAGAACTGTATCTGTCAAGGACCAGAGTCACCAGGAAGGATATTAAAACTCTTGCAGGTCGTAATAGGAATTGGAAATAATTTTGTATTATGTGTGTACGTCGAACACATCCTGTGACAATGATGCAGGAATGTACTGGACGTTTTAAAAGATGGTTGTGTTTTGAGGCTTTTTGGTTTGTTTTCTGTGAAAGCTTTAATTAAAAACCAATTTGCTCCTAAGAATGAAAGGATAAGAGGAGGGCAGTCAAACAAACATGGATGGAAACCCTTTGGGAGATGAGAACTTTGTTTTCTAACAGTTGTGGGCAGGAGGTATGCCTTTCTAGTGGAAGGCACATAGAAGACAGTGTGTGCAGACGTCGATCTGTTGACAGTACGTGAAGACTTCAGTTGTTCACCACACTGTTTCTTCCCCCAGTTTAGCTCTTCTATGTTTCTCACATGTTGCTTTTTAACGTGTTGATGTTTTCTAGGTCATCAAAATCTGTTGCTAAGCTGCCAGAGTTTCCTGAATGACTAGAATAATCGAGGAAGAGAATAGAGACATTGTAGCTGTACTCTTTGCTAGGAAAGTGTATTAATGGCAGGCTGTAAATAGACTTTCAGAGCAAAGATAAGCTTCTCCACTTTGTCACAGAACGACAGTGTTCTTGACCTCTTTCAGACTGTATGCTCCCAGGCGAGGGTAGAGAACATACTGCCAGAGAGAGGTTTTCCTGAGAGTTCAGGTCTAGGGAGCTGAAGGAAGTCAGGAGGCAAGGGAATGGTTAAAAAATATAGAATTGTGCTTTGTATTGAGAAATTTCCTCCCCACCACCAACTCGGGCACTTGAGGGATTTGTGACTTACGTTCCTTTTGTGGAAGTGTATTGATACCAGCAGTCTGTTCAGGTTCCCAAGCATCTTCAAAGTTGTAGATGCTTAACCAACATCTGGCGCCCTTAAAATAATTTACAGAGCAAATTCTTTAGTCACTGAGCAAGTCTTCAGTCTTCTCCTTCCAGCTCTGCCAAAGTGCGTGCCAAAAATCATAAGCAAAACGGTATCAACCGCTTGGTTTCAGAAGCAAGCTGTTGCAGAACCTTCCCAGAGATAGGTTTGCCTACTGTCCCTCATGGGAAGGAGCCAGCCCAGCTGGAAACGACCCAGCTCTGCTCTCTGCTGTGTAGTGCACAGAGAGGACGTCCCTTCAGCAGGCAGGACCCAAAACTGTGACTTGTCACATCACAGCCATCACTTCACACTGTGCTTAGCTCTGATGGTGGCTGTCTGGCACAGGCAGGGTGTGTGGTGCTGTTTTCTGTGTTGTGCTCTGCTCAGATACTGTTCTGGCGTACGTGTGCCACGGTAGCACACGAGCTCTCTCCACGGGTACTTCAGAGCAGTCCTGCGTACAGCATGTCCCAGTGCTGCAGAGTCTGCAAACAGTCTTGGAAAATGCGGGAAGATCTGCATCAGGAAGGAAGGGATCCAGCTGTGAATTGACAACAAGCGATAAACTCCTGGATTTCACTGTTTCTATGACAGCCAAATGTCAGCCTAATGGTGGTACGTTGCAGGTAATGCTCTCGCAGCCCCAGGACTGGGACTGCCTGTTATCACATTCAGCTCTCCCAGCTCAAAGTTTCAGGCATTATCTGGGTTGATTTCCAGCCAGCTTTCTCTGGTCTGTCTTAACTAGTCAGAGGTGGAGACACTGAACTTTCTCATCAGTTAGAGGAGAACTCGTAACTGGATGTCACTGGCACGCTGAAAACACCTTCTAATGGTCCACCGGATGTGAGAGGTTACACATGGTACATCACTCCCCTGCTGAGTTCTTCCAGGGAAGAACAAGGTAGTAGCAGTAACTCTGACCATGTCTGGCGAGGTTGATGAGAAGCTGTAATCAGCACTGACACAGTTTTGACACTTCAGTGGCTGTTGGTCTCTTTCTTACATCTAAACCAAACTGTCAAGGTTAAAGGACATCAAAGCTTCACCATAATTGTTTCACGAAAAGCAAAAGTGCAAACTGTCTTAATCTATTTTGTCAGCACTGACAAAATGTATGCAAGTTTTATTCGTATTTTCTTAAGTCATCCCTGACTTTCTGAAAGGCACCGATCGTCTTCCCGAGACAGGATAGTTGCCACTGAAACTCACCGAAGGGCAGGGAGGTGGATGATGTGGGTTATCTCTACAGCGGAATCGCTTTGGAGCAGTCACTGCACTGCGGCAGTCCTTACTCATCAGGTAGATTTCACCAGCAAAAACATGTTGCCCTGCAATGTGGAAGAGAACAGTCTTCCGTATTGCTAACGCGAGAGCATGTGTGAGTGTGGGGCAGGTGGTTTTGGTTTCTTTTTTTTTATTTATCCTAATTCAGTCTTCCTACAGCTTCAGTTCTGGTGAATCAGAAAAAGCATACAGAGACAAATGGGTGTAATTATACAGTAAATCAGACCAAAGAACTTTTCTGTATAAATTTTTATTTAAAAACTAATTCCTCTGTTCTAAGCTGTTTCTGTTAGTGAATGCTGCTTTGAGGGCCATCACTATACCACAGAGCAGGTCTGTCTGGGTGTGTGAAGCTCTCTGGTCCAACCCAGGGCCCATGTGGTGGGGGACTCGACAAGTCAAGCCTTCAAGATCTCCAGGGCTGGAGTCCCACAGCTACTCTGAGCCCCTGGTTCAGTGTTTGATCACCCTCATGGTGAAAAATTTCTCCTAACACCTACTAAAAATTGCCCTTGTTTCATGTTGTACCCATTGACTCTGGCCTCAGCATACCTCCGGGAAGCCTGGCTCTGTCAGCCCTCTGCTCTTACGTGGGATAAAGACGGTAAGAAGATCTCTCTTTTTAAGACTGACCAGAGTTCCCTTGTCTTCTCTTGTACGTCCCCGTGCTCCAGCCCTGGGACAGTTTTGGCCGCCTCTGCTGGACTTGACCCATTCTGAGATATTTCATGTTCTGGGGCCCCAGACTAGACGAAGCACTCCAGTTGTGGTCTCACAGATGGTGAACAGAGGAGAATAATCGCTTCCTTTGCCCTGCTGGCCACTGGCTGGGCAATGGAGCCTGGGTGCAATCGCCTTTTTGCCACAAGAGTATGCTGCTGTCCCATTTTTCTGTCGGGAGGTTTCTGTCAGCCTGTTGAGGACCCTCTGGATGGAAGCCCTGCCCTCGAGCACGTCACCTGCTTCCCTTCACCTGGTATCATCTGCACACCTACTGACGGTGCGCTCTGTACTCTAGTCAAGGTCAGTAATAAAAATGTGAAAACCTCTGAGAAACACTCCTAGCAGTTAGCCGCTGGCTGGGCTTCATCCCAGTCCTCAAAGCACTTGAATCATGGTGGTCCAGCCAGTTTTCCCCCCACGCTTATTGTCCACTCGTTCAAACCATATCTCGCGAGTTTAGCTATGAGAGTGTGTCAGAAGCCTTGCTGAAGCCCAGGCAAGCAGCATCCACTGCTCTTCTCTTGCCCACAAAGCTGGTTCTTCATAAAAGGCAGTCTTGAATTCTTCACCCCTATGCATGCTGTATGCTGCTTGGGGTGTTCTCCTGAAAGCTTGGATGTTTTCTTACTAGTTTGGCTGAAGGTTTGTACTTTAAACTTACAATTAGAATAAATATAACACTCATGTGGCATTCAAATTTCTCACGTTTAGGTTTTCCTTGTGCTATACTATTCCCAACGCTGTTGCATGTCCCAACACTATTGTTCATGTCAGGATCTTTCAAAAATGAGGCAAGCTTTGCCCAAAACTGATAATGCCACATTGCCCATGGCCAGACCATGGAGAGGCATGGATGGTTTGCTTTGACAGTGACTACTGCACTGATTTCTTTCTTTTTTTTTCTTGTATGGTAGAGTGCTTGTACTTAGAACAAAATATTAATGAAAAATGCAAAAGTAGCAAAATGTTAAAGAAATGTAGAGATTTGTAGGCAATGTTTTAAATTTCTAGACATCTACTAAGGCAGGTTTATGTAAGTAGGTGTGTCATGGCTGTATTCCTGACTCTGATGCTGTGGAGGTCTGAGTAGCTGTGTGGATGAAATTCCACAGACTGAAGGAACCACAGAACCTTAGAATGGTTTGGGTGGGAAGGGACCTTAAAGCCCACCCAGTGCCACCCCCTGCCATGGGCAGGGACACCTCCCACTAGCCCAGGTTGCCCAAAGCCTCATCCAGCCTGGCCTTGAACCCCTCCAGGGATGGGGCACCCACAGCTTCTCTGGGCACCCTGGGCCACTGCCTCACCCCCCGCGCAGGAAAACATTTCTTCCTCACATCTCATCTCCATCTCCCCTCTTGCAGCTTCAAACCGTTCCCCCTCGTCCTGTCCCTGCACCCCCTGATCCAGAGCCCCCCCCATCTCTCCTGTAGCCCCCTTTCAGCACTGGAAGGTGCTGGAAGGTCTCCCCGGAGCCTTCTCTTCTCCAGGCTGCACACCCCCAACTCTCTCAGCCTGTCCTCGCACGGGAGCTGCTCCAGCCTCGGACCATCTCCGGGGCTCCTCTGGCCCCGCTCCAGCAGCTCCGTGTCTGTCCCGTGCTGGGGACCCCAGAGCTGGGTGCAGCGGCTCTGCCTGTGTTTGCAGGTGCAGGGCTGTACAACACCGACCCCACGTGCTTTTACACCGCCGTGTATTCCTGAGGAGTTCAGCATAAGATTAGGAAAATGGTGACGTTCAAAGTCATGCTTTTCTCCCAGATTTGATGAATAAACCCTGTTTATTCCCCCGCTCCGTTGGCGGTGACCCGCACTGATGCACTGTGTGTGCTGGAGGCACAGGCAGGTCAGGTCCAAGCTGCTGTTGGCTGCTGCGTTGGCTCACACGCCCGCGCTGGGGCTGGAGCAGCGAACCCCGGCTGCGTTCCCTCTGCTCAGTGTACAGCACACAGACTGCGGTGGTCTCGATTCAAGCTCAGCGTTTCACAGACTACTTTGACCTAGGTGTTTCTCTAGCAAGTTTACACTTTCGGAAGCTTTCCTTTACTGTAGTGTTTAGATGTGTCTTGAAGTTGTAGGAAGCGTTATCATTAAACAGTAGGACAGCATACAGGGATAGTACTCCAGCCTCGGGGAAATTTACCTTTAGCAGAAGTTAAGCCTGTAAAAATCTACTGGAAATGTTAATTTGACATGAAAATAGGTGGATGGAAACAATAGTTGTTCAGCAGCGATTCAAAGGTTCTTGCACGTATGTACCTTGCATCCCAGTTCCTACTATGAGTATTCTGTTGCCAAATATACCCCTGCTAATCTGGCTGCTGTTAATTTACAGTTCTTAATAGCAGAGGGATTTAAGACAAATTGGAATCAAAACTATTTCCTTAAATAACCAAGATACTGAACTTCACAGTTCTATCGATTGTTTTCTCGCTGAGGGATAAAATATAGAAACAGGTAAATAATTATTTTACTATGAATTACCAAATGATCTGGGAATTTCTGATGAAACTGTTTCTTCTTCAGAATGTTATTCAGAGATTATCAATAAGTTAATACAAGCCAGCTCAGGAGGCATTTGTGTGTTCTTTATGAGTGTTTTCTCTTAGAGAAGCAAGCTCAGGAATTCACTGATGTGTAGCTTTCCTTTCCTTGTACTCGTTCAGTGATTCCAATAAACCTGCTCTGCAGTTGTGTTTTGCATCACAGAATTTAAAACGCTATTAAAAGGCTTAGATATTTTTAAATAGATGAAGTGAAGATGTTTGGGAAAAAATATTGTATTGTTTTTTGCTCTTTAAAACTTAGAGAAGAAACTAGAACAATCAAAAGAAAATTAAAAAAGTAAAAGAAATCCCAGATATGAACCCTGTGACAGGCACATCCACTGCAGCAAAGCCTTTAATGCCTGTTTGGCTTTATTACTACAGCAACGAGAGCTGGGCAGATGGGATTGGATTTTCTACTAGCTATGAGCAGGGATTTTTTCTGTAACATGGTAACAAATCAAGTTGTCCTTATGCAAAATAATTCAATCGCTTTTAAGCATTTTTGAAAATTAAACTGTACTGTGTGGAAACAAGGTCAGGGCAAAGTAATCGTTTTTATTCCAATTATATTTGTCCAAGTTTCTGAGGATAAGTAGCAGGAAATGCTGAAGTGCAGGTGCGTTGTTTTATGGGAGGTCAGCAATTCTTAATGACTTTTTAAAAGTCGAAATGCTGTTGAATGTGGGAGGATGACCATGGGTGTGCGTTTCCCACTTCAGAGTTGGCAGTGTGAAGTTACAGTCAGATTATTCTCCCGAGAAAGACAAGACTCCCGTTGGAAGGACTTTCTCTTGTTTTCACTCAAGTCACCTCTGGTACCAAACACGTTGGGAGACAGGATTTAGAAGATGAACCTGGAACAACTGCCACTGGAATCATCTGTCATGTGTCATGTCTTAGGTTGCCTTGAAGGAGTCATCAGATGAAATGCCTGACAGCAGGGAAAATGTTCCCAGAATACCCTAAAATTCCAAAGAACCTGGCTTTCCGAAGGCTTCCACTTCCATGATTTTAAAGTTTTAAATCAGACATGGTTCGGGGGGGAAGGCACCGTGTTTCTAGCCAGCTGTGACTTTTTTTCCAGGAGACACTGAATGCAGAGTTCAAAAAGGTTCAAATAAGGACAATACTTTTTTGGTTTTGACCCTCATTGCCAGTAGTATGTCTCTGATTAAATTCCTGATCAGCGACGTGGCAAGATCTCTTCCCCAGCCAGCAACAAATGATTTAAGACAGCAAGTGATGTTTAGTTACAGTGTTTATGACAGGCGGACTGATGCATCTGCGGAGCTGCTGGCTTGGATTGTGGGACACGGAATCTGGCTTCAACAGCAGAGAACAGAAAACCAGAGCAAATAGTCTCTCCTGGGATTCTCAAAAGAAAGCTGTGCAGCAGTGGCCCAGCGTCTTCTTTATTCCAGAGAAACGGGAACAGGCGTCCCAGTGGGAAGGTGGGAGGGTGTTTGTTTTGTTCTGAGGTGGTGAGGCTGCCAGGGAGAAAGACCAAGAATCTCAGCTCTCCAATTAAAATAGTTTCTTTGTGCCATATTGATTCTTCTGATCTGGTTGCCAAATGATTTGAGTCTGAACGCTAATTGAGACTTGGTTTAGATTGTTCAGACCTCTAATTGCAGGTGCTTTCTGTTTTTAATGATCCTGGGGGGTTTTGTGCTCGCAGTGAGAACAGAGAAGTAAGAGTGATTAGGCAAAGGATTTTGGGGTGTCGGCCGTGTGAAAGGGATCAGGGGATTGAGCAGATTGTGTGGCACCTGGAAGGGCTTAGCTGTGTTCATTTGAAATAGCGTATCCACTGTGTTTGGGGGTGACTGGGTGTTTCTGTACGGCGATGCAGGAAAGCCTTCCATCGCCCTTGTGCCAAAGGGTCAGGTGTAGCAGCCAAAAATATTCTTTCCACCAAAGTTGATGATCTCAATTTTCTGGAAAATGTGCCATAATGTTACATCTTACAGAAACCAAATGAAATATCACGTGTGTGGTATAGGGTTGCCAACTTAAATCTATGGACGAGGAACTTCGTGTGCATTCTGTGGCATGGTATATAACGGCATTGCATACAGCTGCCTGCCTTTGGTGGGTTGTTATTGGTAGTGGATGCGCTCCTGATCCCCCTCCCTGCTGTCAGAGGAACAGTGGAGCACGTCTCGATTCTGGCTGCTGTTGACTTGGGTTGGTTTTGGTGCACTGTTGCGTTATCTGTTTAAGGCGAGGTGTGTGTGTACAGTAATTTCGTATTTAGCTTTCTGGATTTAAAATAGTTGTCTGCTGTATTCCACAAACTGTCAAAATATTTATGTATGTGAATAACTGGCTGGTTGTTCCTTAAGCTCTTACAGAAGGCTGATTTGGCAAAACTCTTACAGCGAGTGTGCCAACTGCAAACTGGCAATCCGTGCGTACAGCCCTGGGACTCTTGCAGGAGCTGCTGTACGCCAAACGTCTTTGAAGATGCTCTTTATGTTTTGAGAGGGGATCATATTTTACCATCGTTTTTATCATTATAGTAATGCCCTGGTGACAAAGTTTAGTGCAGTGTAACCACATTGATTTGGAACACTGAACTGCTCCTGTAGTTGAAAAACTGCTTTTCAATGCAGCAGTTCTGCTGTCCACTCTGATATCCCTGTTGCTGCTTGGATTTTTAATGTTGGCGTGCAGTAAGCTGAAGAAATTATTATGGCTGCTGGCATTCCGGCATGTTTTGCTATCCATATTTTAATGGAAATCACGTATCAGTACCCAGATCATGGCTGTGTATCTCCCTGTAGTGTGGGGGGGTTCCTCCTCCCTGTGTGTTTCTGCCACAGGTAGCATGGGGACAGCATGGGGACAGCATGGGGCCAGCACGGGGACAGCACGGGGACAGCCCAGGCCCAGGAAGGCAAACAGCAGATGTCAGCTCTAACCTGTCTGAGGTGTCAGCTCACAGAACAGCCTGCAGGTACCAGCTCAGACACCCCTAATACTAACTAGCTGTCACTTCTGTCCAGCAAGTTTCATAAAATAAGCAGTTACTAAACTGTAGCTTAATTCATTTTCTGACACTTGAAATGTTCTTGAACATTCCCTCTTGCCTCTGTGGCCTCTAATGATACCTGTTCCCGCGGTTGCTAGGGTACACACCCTGTATTTTGCTAATAAATCTTACCTTTTAAGGGAGGTTTTGAGCGTTTTTATTGTGTAGCTGTGTTTGCTGCATATCCAGATAACTCTCTAAAATTAAAGTATCAATAAAATAAACACAAGCAGATGGATGACTAGTAGCCAGTTCTAATAAGCAGCAGTAGATGGTAACTCCTCAAGAATTCCCAGCCGCTTGCATCAGCCTGGATGTCGCAGGAGAAGGTGGTGTCAGGCACCGACTTGGGTTTGGAAGAGGGATGTCGGGTGTTTGCACGAGAGATAGTTTGTGATTCATTCCAGGCAAGCTGCCTGAAAGCAAAAAAGTAATAGAACCAGTAGATACATCAGTAATGTGATGTCGTTAGGAAGAGAAGTATCACAGCTTTTGTAGAGGAAACTTGTGGCTTCTATGTCCCTTAGGCTTCTTTTGTGAATCAATTCAATATATTTTTAAGGGTCATCTGATATAATATACTTCCAAAAAAAGTTTTTGACAGTGTTCCTTCCCCTGTTTGTAAATGGTTTGGAAAAGCAATAATTTTTACAGCAGTAAAAAAATATTTTTGGTGATAAAAATAAAAGACGGTTATAAAGAACTACAAAATTTCCTGAAAAAATTACCCTTTGATCAAGATCTAAAAAACTGGTGATTTAAATTCCGTACCAGAAAGTTCAAAGCTGAATGAAGGAGGACGCTGCCTGGGCCAGGAAAGAGTTTTTTTGGATACCTCTGTGTCAACATTAGTTTAATGATCCGTGTTACTCAAAAAAGGGATTGGAATTTCAGAAACTGGTAGGAAAGGAAATAAAAAAGTGGAAAAAATTATGTGATTGTTAAAATCTGCCGTATGCCCATATCTTGTGTACAGTGAAAGTTCATCCACTGCCATGAAGGTCATCGGTGCAGGTGGAATTTTTACCCAGTGTGAGCTCACGTGCAGTAGCCTAGATGGGCAGGTGGGCATGGTTTGGGGAAGGGGCATTCTACCGTTTCTTTATTTCTACACTTTTCTCAGTTCTTGGCCAGCCACCTCTGGGTTAAAGCAGCCTTCCTCTGACAGCAGTGGTGTTTGTCCTCCTGCGTTCCTGTGCTTTAGTCCCGTTAGTGGGCACCGATAAATACTGTATCGTACGTGCTCTTGCGTTAAACCATTCCAGAGAGGAACGTGATCTTTTACTGCCTACCGCCCAGCTTGTCAAGCAGGCGAGCAGGACTCCTGGAAGGAGGAAGCTCTTTGTAGGAGTGAGAGGAGCCGGAGGAGGACTGCACGCTTGGGTTTCTCTGTCCTCCAGAAGTCTCCCATTGCAATGGACGGGCAGCTGGGCTTCCGCAGCGAGTGTGTGTTAGCGCGCTGTTTCCGTATCTGCTCCGCTACTCACGCCAAATTCCGTGTGAAAACCACCAGCCTTCCTGTTGCAGTTTTGTTAATATTCATGCTAAAACATACGTTCATCGGAAAATATGTCACTAACCCTATTGGCAGTGTTGGCTCCACGGGATTTAACACTCGGTATGAAAGCTGAAAATCCAAAAGCCTTTCTTCCCGAGATCTAACCACAAACCGGTTCTGAGAACGGGTTCTGGTTTGTGTTAGAAAAGGCTTCAGTGCCAGTTGTTCATGCTGCTTTTACCTCCGTTTCAATCAGCTTTTGATTAAAGAAGTTATAATTGTTAAAATCTATATTGTGCCTGTTTACAGACTTATCTTTTTATTTTTAAATAACAAAATGACCAGGGTTTTGGCAGCCGTCTGGATCTCATTAGGAAATGTACATCCAAAGCAGCTTACGAGGAGAGGTTAATATTAGTTTTTGTATTAGATGCCTTACATTTAAATGCTAGAAGAGAGAGTGTGTGTTTGTGTGTGTGTGTATATATATAATATATTCACATATTAGAAATGAAAATTTTAATATCTTAAGTTTCCTTCTTCCTTTTTATTTTCTGTACTAAAAAACTTGTTGCTTTTTAAACGGAATCAGTAATTCTAAGCAAGGGCATTGATTTAGAACAATAGTATAAGAGAGATGCCTGCTTTTTCTGCTCCTGCGTGGCCTATTTACGGAGTCACTGGTACACAGTGGAGCTTACTGGGTTGTAGAAGAGCCGATCAGGTAGTTTGAGATTGTACAAGTTGTACACATTCAGAGCAAAATGTGATAATTATAACTCTGCCCTTTCACTCCATCAGCGTTAACCAGACTCACTGGGAGAAAGCGTTTTGTTGGAGAGAAAGTATTTTGAATGACTAAGTTGAACCAGGACAGTTATATAACTCCATGCAAGCCTAAAATTAGGTTACTGAAGTTTGTCCCAGATGCTAAATTTATCTTGTGGGCTGGCACACAGCAGTTCTGCTAGGCTTACCCCCCAGGTTAGAACACGGTCATGGGTGTATGCAGTGGCCTAACGAAGTTCTTCTGTGTAACATCTCCTCACTCACTCCTCCTGCTTCCTGGGTTGTACCCAGTTACTTATCTGTGCAAGAAATGTCCCTGGTTTGCTCTCTCCGTTTCAGTTTCTTTACAGATTTTGGCAGGGACTTTTTGAAAGCCTTTCAGAAAGCTGGGAAGATGGTTTGCATGAGAGCATCTCAGTGTTTTTGCTTGTTGGTCTCCTCAGAGAATGCTAATGGGTTTGTGAGGTCTGATTTTTGGTTTTCAAAAGCAATATGGACACTTCTGAAGGAGACCCATCTGGTAATGATATTATCTGGGATAGCTTCTACCGACTTATTCAGGATGGATATAAGGTTAGCAACCTGTTAGCTTCCTCCCTGACCATTAAAAATGGCATCACATTAGCCACCTCCTGCTTCCCGAGGTGTATAAGCAAGAGCTATATACCACAAGTACCAATTCAGGAACTTCATTCTTGTTTCTTTATGCCCTTTGGATGCCCTGATATGGTTGTTACCTTGTACCATCCTAAACATGCAACTTCATGAACGATTTGCTCTTATCTGCTCTGTCTCTGGTCCAGTTGTGATCTGAATTATCCTTTTACCTCCTCGCAGCCCTCATCTTTCCCTGCAGGTTTGGGTTGCTTTACTTTGGGTTGCTCAAAAATGCAGAACAAGATAGATCCGAGAACGATCTGCGCTGCACCTCTTAGGAGTGTATTGGGTGGGCAAGAGCATCACCTGCTTCTGGGTCAGTAAGGCTTAGTGCTTTGGCAGCTAATCAATCTTTAATCCATTTAACATATGTTGTGTTTTTATAATGCTTGAATACTTTAATTGAAATATTATGCAACATTTGATCATTACTTAATAAATCTAAACGTCATTATCAACACTGTTTTCTTTTCCACCACATGTGGGGTCTCCTCAGATGACGTTGGTGAAGTGAATGGGACCAGACCGTGTTGGCTGGGGTTGGTTTGATTTCCTGCAGAGACTGCCGTACCTTGAGCCTGTGGTTTGACTGAGCTTGAGGGAAACTAATTGTTTAGAACTTACACATACCAAAATCATCCTTCAGCTCTTTCATAGTCATTATTTTCTTCACTGTTTTGGTATTAAGATTTTTGCAAGTCAGCCTGTATAGTCTGAGGGTCTCCTTGGAGACCTCTTCTTATCAAATCCCCCCTTTTAGTTTCTTTGTCGGTGTTTCTGTGCGGACAGCCTAAGCCTAGGCAGTAAGTGTGGAGCAGCTGAGTAACTGGTGCAGTGACAAGTGGAGAAGGTGTTTCACAGCCCCCCTGCTCCCCCAGTGCCCTGTGCTGGCCGTACAGAGACCACAGACGGTGTCGCTGAGACACGGCGTCGTTGCTGTAAGCAGGATTGTGACCGGCTGTGCCGGGGACCCCAAGCAGCCCCCACACAGATTCTTCCTTGTTTCTCCTGCAAATCATCCTACTGCTGTTAATACTGGATAGCATGCTTTATCTATTGCAACCAGAGAGGATCCAAGACTGTGTTAGGATGTGATCAGTCTTTAAATGCATGCAAAGCTCCTCCAAATCCTGTTTTAGGAATACATCTAGGCAAGCCAGGCAGCAATAATTTTGGGTATGGCTATTTCTGCTTTCTTTAATGTGGTAGAACGACTTTCCAGAGTATTTTTCAACCCTTGGTTTCCATGATTGACTCCTCTAGCTCCTGTAAGGAGTCTGGCAGTCAAAGGTTGTTTAACAGCAGCTCCAGGTGTACCATCTGTGGAAACTCTGTTTAATTTCTTCACAGTCTCTTTTGGAATAGTCACCCCAGTGTTCCCAGGGTCCCAGTTTTCCCAAGATGTTTGTGTCACAGTGTCATCGGTTAGAACAGCCCTGGAAACTTTCTTAGCAACTGGGTTACACAGACACCAAGTGCTGAGGAAATGCGAGGTCCTGTTCTCTGTGCGTGGAGACCAGGGGTTGTGTCCACGGGAGAAGAGTCTGCGGGTTGCTTGGGTCCATACGGCAGGGAGCGAAGGATCTGGCTTGTGCAGAGCTAGAGAATGGGATGCTGCTGGAAGGTACAGATGTTGGAGTTTGAATAGTGAATATCAGCATGGCGAGCACAAGCCAGTGTAGATCTGCTCTGCTGATATCGTTGTGGAACAATGAGGTTCTGATCATGAGGTTCTGATTACAAGGACCTTCTTTTTTCCCTACTTATATATGGTAAGACTTTTGGAGAATGTTACTTGTTTAGGAAGCGGGTAACCTCTAGATGTGAAAGTCAGTTTTATCACCCACTGTTCTATAAAGACACCCTGCTTAGTTTCAGGGATTAATAAGTGTCTGGATTCATCTGACTGAACTGCCAAAAATTGTTGTACCTTCTGTTTAGATCTTACATCCTCATTTTTATTTTTTATTAGTGAAAGAGGTTTGAACTTTGACGGAGTGTTCCAAACCCTTGCTTTCAGAGCCTCATTTGACTCTTACTGTTCCTCTGGGAGATTGCATGCCTTAATTTTGAGATCTTAATTAAAAAGAGAGAGTCAGAAGGACAATAAAGAAATAGCTTTTCAATCAGGCAGTCCTTGTATGGATGCCGAACTGGCAGTGATGTCAAGGTCTATTGTGCTTTTTTCAAATGTATTTTTAGAAGAGTTGGTTGCCCAGAACTGATGATTAATAAGCATCCCTGAAAAAAAAAAAAGTTCAGAGTATGCAAGTGAGAGGTTCTTAATGCGCCAGCAATGGCAATAGCCAACCTGCAAATGATAGTACAAAGAGAAGAGAACTCCAGGCTCACTCGTGCGTGAATAAGGGTTTCTTCTGCTCTCTGCACCTTTCTGGATTTGCTGCTTCTCCCACACTGCAGCCTGTGAGCATTAGCCTGTCTGTCTAATAACCTTTAGGAGTATGAAAAGCTTTGTCCCTTGTTTTAAATAGCCTTATGCCAAGTTCCTGTAAGCCTGTATGTATTTATAGTAAATGTTACATTGTGTTTGTCACCAGGGAGATTGCAGCTATGAACTGGAGATTCAGCCACACTTACGTATTGAAGACGTTAATGTTCGAAGGAATAAAAGTCATCTTTCTGTGACCAACTCCGCATTTGATCAGAAAGCACACTCGTCTAGAAAAGATGTGGCACACAGGTCAAAAGTAAAACCATTTTTACCTGATGCAGATGATGATGGGAGTGAACTCTTTTCCACGTTTAAAATAATGAAAACAAAGACTTCCAAAAGAACTTCTGGATTAAATTTGGAAGTGCCAGTGTTGCCTACAGATGTTAATTCTTTGGCTTCTTGCTCACCAAGAAGGCTTGCTCCGGTTGAAGATGCTGACCAGGGCAGTCAAAAGGATGTGGAGCTAGAGGTGACATTTGACTTAAATGGATTTTTTGACATATGTGACACCAGTGAAAGTTCTACAATTCATGAAAGTGCAGCACTAAAGGAACACAAAGCTGTAGATAAAGCTTGTAGGTCACTGGAGACCAACCATGGAGATTCGGGTTACAGTAGCCTCACAGCTGAGAAATCACCTGTATCCTCTGGCTTATTTTATCTTCCTGAATCATTTGTGGATTCATTTGCGCTTGTGAGACCATCTGAGGAGCCTTCTTGGTCAAAAGGAATATATTCCCAGGTGAAAAGGCTTTTATCACAATCTCCTCCCTCTTTGAATAAACTTCATGATTTTGAAAACATGATGAGAACTGAGGAAACAATATATCCTTTTCAAAAAGTTATTTCTGATGGTCATTCAGAGAGACTGCAGGACAAAGGCTTTTCCGAGTCCTCAGAAGCTGATTGTTCACTGCTGCTCTTTGAAAATCCTCCCCAGAAAGTCACCAGTGAATTGTGTCCTTCTGTAAGTACCTGTTTGTCAAAACCTGCGTCATCTGAGACCGCTGTTGGTAAAGCCAAAGAGGAACTTCACTGGAATGACAGCTTTGAAAGTCTGTTTGACGATGAAGAATTGACTGAAATTCAAAAGAAAACGCCAACAATAAATCACAGTGTGACAAATAACCCTTCAGACAAGTGTTTTGCTCAAACAGATAAAGAAGATTTTGAAATTAACAGGAAAAATGTGATTATTGAGGAAGAGAAGAGTATACATTTATTTGAAGATGAACACATTTATGATACAAATAATGGAAGTTTTTCTATGAAAAACAAGTGTTTAGTCAGGTCAGATCCGGGCAAGAGTGGTGTTGGGGCAGCTGCAGAGCGAGGCTCCGAGTGGTTTCATTCAGAGGTGTGCGGTGTGAACGCTGAGAAAACCTGCAAGGAGCAGGCGGTGAGCAGGAAAACCCCGGCCATGGCAGTGCCGGCTGGTGCTAGCGTGACCGAGCCGGTTCTGGATGATGAGGGTCTTTACGACTCTTCTCAAGAACTGTTTTCTGTGAACTTTGATTTGGGATTTTCCATTGAAGAGTCTGAGAATGAAATCTGTGAAGAAGATACAAATACTAATAACACCAAAAAGTTAAATGGTGCCTGGGGGCGTCATGCAGATGTTAAATCCACTGAAGATAAAAAAAAATTACTGGGTGATAGCTCCAGACTTGAGACAACACCAAAACGGGGTTGGAAAAGTTTTGGGAGAAGAGACGTTTCCACACCAGTGCCATTGTGGAGTAGGAACATGGATGATAGAGAAGGGACTGAGGACGGTACCGCTGCGGCGCCGTGCTTGAAGGCAGGAGGCAAGAGAACGGGATCACCTGAAGCTTTGGCTTCTTCACTCTCTACCCCACCAAGGAGGAAGGCTATGAACAGTAAGCCTCTCAAAAGAATTCCTATGAATACCTTCTCTAGCACCAGGGAGGAAGGTCCAGAGGTGCGTCTTACAGATAAAGAAAATAAAAATAAAACCCCACATAGGCAGAGCTGTGGGAGTTCAGCCATGGATGCACTCGATTCCCCTGTAGGAAGAACTGGAAACCTGGGAGACTCCAGCCTTCATCGTTCGTGTGTGTCTCCTGCTCAAGGTAGGGATTTCAGCGGTACACTTGGTTAATAAGGAAATAATGTAGAGTCCAGTGTCGTTTGGATCCCCAATTGGTTTTATGACTCAAGTGGGAAGGATGCAGGGATAAGGGAATAATGACTGTAACACTAGAAGCTGGCTCAATGGCTTTCCAGAATTTTAACCTGCATCGACCCTAGCCAGCTGAGGATGACACGCACACGTGTTGGAGGGAGTGCTTGGCATCAGATCTCTCGTATCCCTTCACAAGCACTAACAGTGCAACCATGTCAGACAGAATGGTGTGAGCTGTAGCTGCCTCTAGAGCCCCTTCCTAATCCTCTCAGAGTCTGATTTGTAATCATCTGGATCTGTTGCACTTCCATGGCCTTCATATTTTCCTATCATTGTTCCCAAGGAACAGAAACTCTGCTGATGGATTTCTTTCAAAAAATTTAATTGCATGACAGCTGAGTTGAGTATAAAATTTTCTGATAATAACTTTAGCACAAACCTGGATTGTCTTACAAATATTGACGGTTTGTAGGTTCTATTCTATCTTTATTTCCTCCTTTTTCTCTCCCGTTCTGCCTTTTTCTGGTTTAGGACCAATATAACACAGAAAAATATTTTGTATTCCAATATTGCCAATATATAAATGGCCATCTTTCTTCACTCGTAGGTTGCTTACAGGTTATATTCACACCCTTTGTCATAATTCTCTCTGAATAACACTTTCAAAATAATTCAGGCTTAATAGTACTCGGCTTGATTCATAGGGCACATTGAGATTTTCTGAATGGTTTTATCGCTGTCCTTAAACATTGAAACAAAGCATAAGCTTCCAGAAGTGTAACTCTGACTCAACTTTTAAGGGCTTCTTTCCTCGGTTTCATTTTTCACCTCCCTTTTTCTGTGTCTGTACTGCCTGGGGCAATCACTTCCAGGCAGAGACTCCCCAGGGAAGTAGGATTTATTGTACTTCTCAGCTGGAGATGATATATTTTGATTAACAAGGCTAAAGAGAACAATATTTGCCACATAGATCAATAAGTAATCTCCTTTGGAGGTGCTTTTATAAGAGAGATTCTATAACTTGATTGCTCAGTTATAGAAAGGCTGTACTGTGAAAAACGCATTTTCTTGTTGTTTACTATTTTTTCTGTAGGAACCAGCAGCGAGAGTGAAGAAGAGATTGTTTTCCAGAGAAAAAATAGGAAAAAAAAGAATGTTTTGAAGTCTCCTGATGTGAGTCTTAGAAAAAGGGGAAAAAAAAAAAAAAAAATAGAAGCAAAATGGCAAGGAAGTGAAACAGCAAAGCAGAAATCCTCTTTGCAATTATACTTCTTTCTGTTTGCGTAGGTTACGAATGACAGTGATTTTGAATCGCCGATTCGTGCCATCAGGAAACGTCGACAGCCGCTTAACATGGTTAGTGAGTGCTTGGGTGAGACAGAAGAAAAATAAAGCAAACTCATGGAGTATGTGTTTAACCAGTTACTCTTTCTCCAGCCAGTAGGCAAGTGTTCTCAGTGGAAATCTTTTATGCTGCCTGACCTAAGGCATATGAGAATGTAATCCCTTTCCTTCCGTCAGTTCTTTCCCGGGGTCTCCAAAGATGGCTTTGTAGTTGGTTTTGGCTGTGAGTTATTGTTATGGGCAGGAGAGGTGAGCCTCTCCCTTTGTGAAAGGCAGGAAAATAACCCCTTTTTCCACCAAGCTTTGAATTAAAAAAAAAGTCCATGTCACATTTGACCTGATTTTTCTTCCGAATAACAAGTTTTTCTGTTCCTTTTGTATTTAATGATTAGTGTTATTGCATTATTTTGCCATAGCAAATCGATCACAAAAATCAGGTGTTGCTTAAAAACCCACAGATGTTGAATGATGACTGTGTAATTAAAACATTGTTTTATTCTTATTTATTGAAGTTTTTGTGCAATGTTCCTCTAGTCGGATACGTCCAGTGACGACAGCATGGATTTTCACAAGCACTCCAGTAGGACCTCAGCAGCCTGTAACAAAAGCCAGCCGAGGAGTACCAAACGGCAGAAGGTCCAGAACAATTTTACATACAAGGTATGTGACAGTACACGTCTCTTTTAACCCTGGGAAGGTCATGTTTGGAGCAGTCTGCGTGGAAGTTGCAACGTAGCTGACTGCTGTGCTTTGCCTCGTGTGTGTATCTATGTGAGCGCGCGTTTGCAAAATCTGCTGCAGGAGAACGTGTCTTTGAACGTGAGCAGCACGTTACTGAACAAAACCAAGAAGAGACACAGAAGGAGACTTCGTGAGATTCTCCTTTCTGTTCAAACTGCAAGAATGAATGGAAAGTATTCTCTAATTTGTCTGTATTTAAATGTAAAAACCCATGAAAATGCCGGAAATGTTGGGCGCTGGTTTCACCCACTTAAGAAGAAAACTCCCTGTGTCATTGAGTCACTCGTTCCGGAGCTTGTGTGTATTTTATGGCCTAAAAAAATGGAGCTTCTGTCTATTGTATGGCCTTTTGTAGGATCTCATGATACAAGTGTATTATGGTAGGCATGCAGCTGGGCGGTTTGTTGCAAATGCAAACATTTGAGATGAAATCTTGAAGCCCTGGATAATGATCTTAGCCCTCACATCCATTGCCTGGCTTTCAGAGGAGTCTGCGGGGCCCTGCACAATGATGTTCCGAAGCAAAATCTCAATTTACATTACCAGTAGAAGGTGCTTAAAGATTGGCCAGAGTCAGGAAGCTTGGGTCCTTGTCCAGAAATTACCCTGCGAAGATATTCGATCACATGAATCTTAAGACAGCAGTGGTCTCTCCACCCCAAAGCTTAAACCTCAACTTTGTATTTTACACTTTAATCTGTCACTGCATCAGGAATAGAGGCAGGAGAGGATGCAGAGCCAGAATAATGTGTTCATAGTAAGTTGAAAAGCAGTTAAATATGCACGGGTATGGTTCCAGCGGGAATGACTGTAATCAGGGCTCTGGGGCACACTATGTTGGCTATCTTTACTATTTTAAAGATAATCTTCGTTATGGAGACTTCCCTATAGTGTCACTAGTTTATGTTCTGGGATACAAAGAATTAGATTTTCAGTTTTATTTTTTTTTTTTTTATGTGAGACCAAAAGGCTCATGGGAGGAGAGTGTGTTACCTGAGTGCTTAAGAAATCCTACTCTGCCTTCAAACACCATGTTGCCTAAACATTCACAGTGATGAGCGTGTCAGAATTCCAGATCCATAGAGATCCAAGACACCAAAACCATTCTGATCAGTCCACCACCAGTTCTGTCAGAAGCGCGGGTAACGGAGTTGTGAGCGCAGCAGAGATCTGCAATTAGATTAACGGAGACTGGGAGAAGTCCAAGGTGACCAAAATAGCCTGAATTCAAAAATTCAATAAATCATCTAAGCACCTGGTGACTTATTGTGTGACCAGACTCTTGGCTGTTAGTTTCTGGTGTCTCAGAGCTTTTCACGCTGCAGGGTCTCTCCTCTCCATGGTCCTTCAAAAGCCAGAAGGATTACGACTAATTGGCAATAGCGTTGGGAGTTCTTTCCTGTAAACAGGTGACTTCCAGTGTGGTTCAGAGTAATCAAAACTGTTCTAGGAAAGGAACTATTAATAACGCCTGTCATTCAGGCTTACTAATTGGTGTAAGCAAATAATTAAAAGACTTAGTTAGGAAACTTTGAAAATCAAATGTTGCTTATTGTAGCACAAGATGCCTTAGTCTGCCACGTACCAAACTAAAATTTACAGCTTTCTGCTTTTTATTCAAAGTATTTGAAGGCAAACAAATCATTCTTTTGGAGTAATTGGGATACATAAGGTTTGGGGTTTTTTTTTCACATTTTCCTTTAGTACCTTATAGCTGACATTATAAGAGAAAAAGCCTAATATAAAATATCTCTAACAAAACACCTGCCTGAATTAATTTGCTTTGTTCCCTTGTTCATCGTTGCGAATGTTGTGTTTCTGTTCCCGATGGGACTTAGTACCAAGGTCTGTATCATGCCTCCAGGAGTGCAGTTCACCTGGGAAGTGCCCCATCTTCCCCGAAAGAAGAGCATTTTCTCAGTAATGAGTCTCATTGTCTGATGAACGCGTGAAACAATTCCTCCTAAGTCCTAAGCAGAAGAGGGCAACCCGCTGTGGAGTCTGTAGCTGAAGTTTCTGGTGGACTTGGGTTCAGACTAATCCACCACTTTGAAACCAAACCAGGTTTTTGAAAGCAAATAAAAGGAGTAAAACTGGATTTGTAAGTTACAGAATAACCTAATGGTTTTGGGTAGCTTAGCTACAAGGTGTTAGTAAACTCTGCCTGTACTGTTAACTAGTGCAGGTGCGACACAGGGGGTTCCTTTGGCCAGTGCTTTGGAATGGACCTTTGTGCTCTCTACCTCGCCATCCCTGTGACGGATCCTCTCTTCAAAGCCAGAAGCCCAAGACCTGTGATTGTCCAAGCGGCTGATGTTCTGGAGTCATAATCTGAGGTCTCACACCTAACATTAGTTAACTGGGAGGCAGCTTCTAACTCGAACTTTGCTTGGATTTTTTTCTCTTTTAGGCTGCAGCAAGACAGTTTTTAGATGAAGAAGCTGAGCTGTCCCAGCAGGACGCCGATGGCGTTTCATCTGATGAGAGTGACGATGCAGAGAACGAGCTGAGCTCTTCGCTTGCTCAGTTCCTGAACGATGACGCAGAGGTCACACAAGCGCTGAACGGTGAATGAGGAGAGCTGTTGGTGGCTTTAAGATAAGAGGTGTTGTGTAGCACACGGTGTGTGATAGGCACGGCCGTTCGGTCAGATAATATGTCAGCATGTGTCAGCCAATACGCAGCTGTGGTAAATCGGGTCCTTTCCATCATCGGTTTGAACCTTTTTTTTGTTTGCATGAGTTTCTTGTGTAGTAATTTCCTCGTTGGAGTCTCTACCCTGCCATAGCTTTGGGCAGGCTGGGGTCAGGTCTTTGAGGATTGCGGGGGCAGGAGATTGCCTCTCTGAGTGTCAGCCACCCCCTCGTACACCATTGTGCCTGACCAGAAACACTATTTTCCATTTCGCTTTGAAATCTCTGAATCTTTCAGGTCTTCTTTGACAGAGAGACATAAATATGACATGAAATAATATGGAAGTTAAAGATAAAATTACGTGAAATTGCAGGATGGAATCATCTTGTTACCATTTAGGATTCCCAGGTGTTGTGGAGGATTTTTCTCCTCCACTGAAATTGTGAGTTGTTCCCTCTAAGATCCTGAGTGGGCTTCAGCAGATCCACCCCTTTCCATACAGTCTGTTTGGGAGAGACCAGCCACAGGGAAAACCAAGTGATGGGGGTTTGCTGCCCTCCTCCCCGCCCTGGGCATCCAGAGCCCTGCCTGCTCAGAAAACCTTCCGCACGGCCCCTTGCGTGGTGGCAGGCTGGGTACACCTGGGCCTTTGCTCTGGGATGTTCACAGATGTCTGGAGAATTTCAAATTTTTGTTTTGTGAAATACAGCTTTTTGGGAGACTAGAGAGGAATTTCTTAATATGGAAAACAGGATGTAAGAACAGTGAATTGAAAATGATATCCCTATTGATACTGTGTTCTCTTTTATCTTCTTGTTTAACTCAGACTGTGAGATGAAAGGAGTTTACCTGAAATCCGTGCGCAGTCCAGCTCTTGGCAACAGATACAAAATGGTTCATCGTGAGTTCAACAGCATGGCAATTTTCTCGCAGGTGTGGAACAACGCGACTGCTGTCCTTGTGACATTCCGATGGCGTGTCACCCGTTCTGGGTTCTAATCCTACTTTGAAGGGTAGCTTGCAGCCTATTGTCGATAATGTTTGAACAAAAGACTTTTGCCTTCAGTCTGATTTTTAAGTGAAAGCGTGCAGACACTATGCTTTGCTAGAAGCATCCACACTGCTCTTCAGCCCGAGAGAGGCTGTCAAACAGCACGTGACATAAAGCATTTTTTAGCTACTTAATTTTCCCTTGTTATTTCATAGAGAGTAAAGAGACCACAGAATTGGAAAAACAGATGATCAGGATGGTTCCTTATCTCCCCACAGTTTTTTTTGTTTTGTTTCCTGTATTCCTGTTTTTTTTATTACCTTCAGCAAAATAAAATAGAGATCTATATTTAATGAAGAGGATAAACCACTCTTTTTTTGTTTGTTTGGTTGGTTGGTTGGTTTGTGTTTTTTTTTTTGCACACAAAAATTCAAGTTGTGCTCACTGATTATCAGGAGCTGCTGAGCATGTTCAGGGGAGGGGTCGAGAATTCCCTCAGCCCCGCAGTACTTGTGTGTAGGATGCATTGGATAAGCAAAGTGCAGTTATGGAGAGGAGCAAAATCATGACCGTGTTTCAGAATTACAGGACTTGGTTTTTCCCCCCACAGATTCCTGAGCAAGACCAGACTTATGCAGAAGACAGCTTCTGTGTCGGAGAGGGGGAGGAGGAAACTAGCAAAAGAAGTGAATCTAGCGAGGAGGAAGTGTGCGTTGATTTTGATCTCCTGAATAATGAGAGCTTTACTAGTGGAAGAAAACAATACCTCACTCGCCGCAGAAAAAAGTTAAACCAGGTTGGGATGGAAGAGAACGGCTCTGTCCCCGTGCAAAAGAAGAAACCATCCCGAATTATTGTCCTCAGTGATTCCAGCGGGGAAGAAACAAGTGTTGGCAACGAGAAGCCCATGCAAACAGACTGTTTCTGGGCAGAACAGGGAAACGCTAAGTTACCCGAGTCATTGCCTTCAGTCTCTTCTGTGCAGCTCAAAAAAACTGCTGGGGAAATCGGTGTTCATCGGTCTGCGGAGAGCAAGAGCGAGATGCTTCTCGGCTTGAAAGCTTCAGTATCTGAAATGCTGGATTTTCACCCAGAGCCTCCAGCCAGGAGCACGCGTGTTCCACCAGCTGCCACCAGTTCTGGTTCAGGGAAGGAGGGTCTCCAGGTTCCCACTGAGGTTGGTGTCAATTCAAAACGAGGACCTTCCTCTCGCCTCACGTTTTGGTAAAGAACCCCACGGGGATGTGCTTCTGGTGAGAACAGAGCAGGTCTGTTCCGTTTCTCCTGCTTTACATCATCTCCCTTTTCTTTGGTATAGGAAGCTTTTGTACTCGCAGGATAACTTGGAGATTATCTTAGCAGCAAATGCAGAAAATTGTGGATGAGATCCTGTCTGGAGTCTGACAGTCATGGAAGAAAATGGATCTATTCCAATAGTAGAGAGTGTCCACTAATTCCTTGGATTTTGTAGTTATAAAACACTTGTTCGCTGTCCTAAATTAAGACCCTTCATAGTCTGAGGTTGGATTCCTGATCGCTGACACGTTTCTGCCTGACTTGTATCATTTACAGTATTCGGTTCTTGCTGAACTGGTCAGTGAAGGCTGTGTGCTTCGGTCATTCAAGCTGCTAAACCACGAGATCAACTAATTTGGGAGATTGTGCATAGGAGACTAAAGGGTTCATCTGAAAGTGTTGTGTTTTGCAATATCAAAAAACACCTTTAAGAATTGATTAATTGGATTTTTGATCTGTTAAACAGCAGTATTTGAAAACCTTGGGGGTTTTTATTGGTATGTTTTTCTTAGGATTCTGTGATCTCTTAGAAATACTGTCTGATTTTCAACACTCACAGGTGGAAAGTTCTTTGAAGAACACCCGTCGGAGCACTTCAGTTCCACATTGTTCTGCTTCCACAAACCCCTCTTCAGCTGCGGCTCTGTTTGCATGTGACCCTCTGGAGAAACAACCTCCGCTCTGCGTCCTGGTAGACAGCCGGGAGATCTCCTCCGGAGCAGAGGTGATTTCTTCCCTGAAGGCGGTTCACGGGGTGAAGGTGCAGGTTTGCTCGCTGAGCAGCAGCGATTACATCGTGAGCAACCGCATGGCCGTGGAAAGGAAATTTCTGTCCGAATTACT
>WKFP01014202.1:80922-104395 GCA_011057875.1 Pterocles orientalis | reverse complement strand
TTTAAGATAAGAGGTGTTGTGTAGCACACGGTGTGTGATAGGCACGGCCGTTCGGTCAGATAATATGTCAGCATGTGTCAGCCAATACGCAGCTGTGGTAAATCGGGTCCTTTCCATCATCGGTTTGAACCTTTTTTTTGTTTGCATGAGTTTCTTGTGTAGTAATTTCCTCGTTGGAGTCTCTACCCTGCCATAGCTTTGGGCAGGCTGGGGTCAGGTCTTTGAGGATTGCGGGGGCAGGAGATTGCCTCTCTGAGTGTCAGCCACCCCCTCGTACACCATTGTGCCTGACCAGAAACACTATTTTCCATTTCGCTTTGAAATCTCTGAATCTTTCAGGTCTTCTTTGACAGAGAGACCTAAAATATGACATGAAATAATATGGAAGTTAAAGATAAAATTACGTGAAATTGCAGGATGGAATCATCTTGTTACCATTTAGGATTCCCAGGTGTTGTGGAGGATTTTTCTCCTCCACTGAAATTGTGAGTTGTTCCCTCTAAGATCCTGAGTGGGCTTCAGCAGATCCACCCCTTTCCATACAGTCTGTTTGGGAGAGAGTAGCCACAGGGAAAAACGCTGCCCTCCTCCCCGCCCTGGGCATCCAGAGCCCTGCCTGCTCAGAAAACCTCCCGCACGGCCCCTTGCATGGTGGCGGGCTGGGTACACCTGGGCCTTTGCTCTGGGATGTTCACAGATGTCTGGAGAATTTCAAATTTTTGTTTTGTGAAATACAGCTTTTTGGGAGACTAGAGAGGAATTTCTTAGTATGGAAAACAGGATGTAAGAACAATTAATTGAAAATGATATCCCTATTGATACTGTGTTCTCTTTTGTCTTCTTGTTTAACTCAGACTGTGAGATGAAAGGAGTTTACCTGAAATCCGTGCGCAGTCCAGCTCTTGGCAACAGATACAAAATGGTTCATCGTGAGTTCAACAGCATGGCAATTTTCTCGCAGGTGTGGAACAACGCGACTGCTGTCCTTGTGACATTCCGATGGCGTGTCACCCTTTCTGGGTTCTAATCCTACTTTGAAGGGTAGTTTGCAGCCTATTGTCGATAATGTTTGAACAAAAGACTTTTGCCTTCAGTCTGATTTTTAAGTGAAAGCGTGCAGACACTATGCTTTGCTAGAAGCATTCACACTGCTCTTCAGCCCGAGAGAGGCTGTCAGACAGCACGTGACATAAAACATTTGTACAGTGTTTTTTAGCTACTTAATTTTCCCTTGTTATTTCATAGAGAGCAAAGAGACCACAGAATTGGAAAAACAGATGATCAGGATGGTTCCTTATCTCCCCACATTTTTTTTTTTGTTTCCTGTATTCCTGTTTTTTTTTATCACCTTCAGCAAAATAAAATAGAGATTTATATTTAATGAAGAGGATAAACCACTCTTTTTTTGGTTGGTTGGTTGGTTTGGGTTTTTTTTTTTTTGCACACAAAAATTCAAGTTGTGCTCACTGATTATCAGGAACTGCTGAGCATGTTCAGCAGGGGAGGGGTCGAGAATTCCCTCAGTACTTGTGTGTAGGATGCATTGGATAAGCAAAGTGCAGTTATGGAGAGGAGCAAAATCATGACCGTGTTTCAGAATTACAGGGTTTGGTTTTTCCCCCCACAGGTTCCCGAGCAAGACCAGACTTATGCAGAAGACAGCTTCTGTGTCGGAGAGGGGGAGGAGGAAACTAGCAAAAGAAGTGAATCTAGCGAGGAGGAAGTGTGTGTTGATTTTGATCTCCTGAATAATGAGAGCTTTACTAGTGGAAGAAAACAATACCTCACTCGCCGCAGAAAAAAGTTAAACCAGGTTGCGATGGAAGAGAACGGCTCTGTCCCCATGCAAAAGAAGAAACCATCCCGAATTATTGTCCTCAGTGATTCCAGCGGGGAAGAAACAAGTGTTGGCAACGAGAAGCCCATGCAAACAGACTGTTTCTGGGCAGAACAGGGAAACGCTAAGTTACCCGAGTCATTGTCTTCCGTCTCTTCTGTGCAGCTCGAAAAAACTGCTGGGGAAATCGGTGTTCATCGGTCTGCGGAGAGCAAGAGCGAGATGCTTCTCGGCTTGAAAGCTTCAGTATCTGAAATGCTGGATTTTCACCCAGAGCCTCCAGCCAGGAGCACGCGCGTTCCACCAGCTGCCACCAGTTCTGGTTCAGAGAAGGAGGGTCTCCAGGTTCCCACTGAGGTTGGTGTCAATTCAAAACGAGGACCTTCCTCTCGCCTCACGTTTTGGTAAAGAACCCCACGGGGATGTGCTTCTGGTGAGAACAGAGCAGGTCTGTTCTGCTTCTCCTGCTTTACATCATCTCCCTTTTCTTTGGTATAGGAAGCTTTTGTACTCGCAGGATAACTTGGAGATTATCTTAGCAGCAAATGCAGAAAATTGTGGATGAGATCCTGTCTGGAGTCTGCCAGTCATGGAGGAAAATGGATCTATTCCAATAGTAGAGAGTGTCCACTAATTCCTTGGATTTTGTAGTTATAAAACACTTGTTTGCTGTCCTAAATTAAGACCCTTCATAGTCTGAGGTTGGATTCCTGATCGCTGACACGTTTCTGCCTGACTTGTATCATTTACAGTATTCGGTTCTTGCTGAACTCGTCAGTGAAGGCTGCGTGCTAAACCATGAGATCAACTAATTTGGGAGATTGTGCATAGGAGACTAAAGGGTTCATCTGAAAGTGTTGTGTTTTGCAATATCAAAAAACACCTTTAAGAATTGATTAATTGGATTTTTGATCTGTTAAACAGCAGTATTTGAAAACCTTGGGGGTTTTTATTGGTATGTTTTTCTTAGGATTCTGTGATCTCTTAGAAATACTGTCTGATTTTCAACACTCACAGGTGGAAAGTTCTTTGAAGAACACCCATCGGAGCACTTCAGTTCCACATTGTTCTGCTTCCACAAACCCCTCTTCAGCTGCGGCTCTGTTTGCATGTGACCCTCTGGAGAAACAACCTCCGCTCTGCGTCCTGGTAGACAGCCGGGAGATCTCCTCCGGAGCAGAGGTGATTTCTTCCCTGAAGGCGGTTCACGGGGTGAAGGTGCAGGTTTGCTCGCTGAGCAGCAGCGATTACATCGTGAGCAACCGCATGGCCGTGGAAAGGAAATTTCTGTCCGAATTACTGAACTCTGTGAACAGGAGTAAAGTCACCCAGCGGATCCAGCGCCTGCAGAGCATGTTTGAGAGGATCTGTGTGATTGTGGAAAAGGACAGGGTTAAGGCAGGTGGGTGTTCCCGGCGGGGCAGCGTGGGGATGCTCTGGCCACACTGGCTTCGTGTATAATGTGGAACAGAAAGTAGATTGAAAACTCCTATTTCAGTCTCTGTAGTAGTACTGATCAGGTCACCAGCTGAACATTAATTTTTTTTTTGCTTTTGAGGGTCAGTTAATGTAGGCAGAGATACACCACTGGTTCCAGAGGGATACGGTGTGTGCTAGTTACCGTCGTAGGGAAAAGCAACTCAAACTTTATTAACTGACCATATTAATATGGGAAAAAAAACCCAACTTTAAGACAGATTTCAACAAAGATGGTAGAATAAAGGAACAAGCACAATCTTACCTGTGCTTGGAACCAAAAAAATAGCGAACCCAAGAAAATATTTTTTTCTGGTAGTAACCTAATGAGTGGTGTCTGTCAGACTGTCCAGGAAAGTTCTCACGGGTTGGAACCAGCGCGAGGGGCAGCTGGCCTGAGCACATCGTCCCATCTCTTCAGCATGCCTCCAAATGTGGAGAGCAAACCACGCAATGGCTGCTGCTCGAACAAGCAGAAGATGATCAGCTGAATGAACTCAGCTTTTAGAAGAAGCCAAAAAGAGCACTCCTACCTCCACAGAGTTCCCTGGGGAAGGCTGTGTTTGCACTATTGCCTCGTGACACACAGCACAGAACGGAGGAGTCTCAAAGACGCCTCCTGGCTTGATTAAACATTTGTGGAAAATTCAAGACTGTTTCTTTAATTTATGTAGTTTGGACAAGCCATTTGTTTTAATTCAAAGACCTAAATCATGCGATCAAACAATTTTACTGATGCTGTCTATTCTCGGTGCCATCTAGACAATAACGGAGAGGTCTTGCTCCCACCTGCTTCACAGAGGATGGACCTAGAGCTCGCAGCTCCAATTAAATTACAGATGTTCTGGGATAGAAAATCCTCTATTGAAATTAAATTGTTGTGGATGCAGGTTTGGTTTTGTGACATAAATCTCATTTATTGATGGTTCAGATATGGAAACAGAATTGGTCACTGAAGGTGTAGCTTCTCAGCAGGGCTGGAGATAAGTGGATTGCCTTTGAGCTGCCTTTTCACCCCGCTGCTGAAGCTGTCCTTCATCTTCAGCGGTTCTGTCCGGTTTTTCTCACTACCCTGTTTCCAGAGTGCTGCTGGTTTCCTGTTTGACAGCGAGTTCAAGTGCATTCTTACCTTTGTAGTTTTGCCAGACCTTCTGATTTGGTCTGGCCTGTTCATCACTTTTGTCATGTGTTCTTCTCCAGCCTCTTGCCTAAGGACATTTCATTTGCATTTTCAGTGTTAGTTCCTAAAATCTGCCTCCCAAAGAACCGAGTAAATCCTGCTCCCATGACCCCTTCTGCCTCCTTTCTGTGCGATGTTTTCCCTCATCAGGTTTTTCTTTGGGAGCTCTCAAAGCAGAGGCTCTTTGAGCCGTTTTGCTTTGCAAGTGATTCATATTCGGTGTTTGAACCTCACGGGGTTTTCTGAATTTTCACTCCGCAGGAGAAACATCACGATTCTTCCAGAGGACACAGTACTACGACGGTGTGCTCTCAGCCTTGGTCCAGGCTGGGGTCCGAATTCTCTTTAGCTCCTGCCAGGAGGAAACTGCCGGTTTGCTGAAAGACCTGGCTCTGGGGGAGCAAAGGAAAAACGCTGCCATTCGTGTGCCGACGGAGGTGGAGGGGCACAAACGGGAAATGCTCAACTTCTTCTTGACGATTCCCAATCTCAGCTACCTGGCTGCTCTCAATATGTGCCATTACTTTGGCTCCGTGAAGAAGATGGCCAACAGGTAACAGCAAAGATGCACGGCGCGTGCTTTGAGGCCTGCCTTTCCTTTTGCTCTTCTCTCGCGCAGGCCCTCCTGCTTGGTAGCTGCTCAGGGAGCTCCTTGCTGTTACTGCCAGAGCTCCCCAGGAGCTCGCCTGTCTCCCCAGCAGTCCTGCCCTGCTCCTTGTGCGTTCCTCAGCCTCTTCAAGCTGAGCGGGGCACTGACACAGGCTCCGCTTCCACCATCCCTCCTCCTGCTCTACCTTTTCCTTTCCCCTTCCATGGCATCCTTTTCTCTGCTGCTCTCTTAAGCTTGCTTACTGTGGGGTGCAAGCAGCCCTCAGAAACCTGGAGAGGTGACCTCCAGCTGCTCGGGGCATTCCCGTTATTCTTTCCCCTGGACCCTTCTTGCCCCCTGGCAGTTTCCCCTTTGTCTCGTGCAGCTCCCCGTTGGACATCGCCACCGGCGCCCAGGTCAGCCGGCAGAAGGCGGAGGAGATCTTCCGCTACCTCCACTATGGCTTTGAGACGCAGATGCTGCCCGAGAACCTCTGCGCTAAGGGGAGAAGCAATGCTGTGAGCTGAGGGGCGTCAGACTGGCTTTCTGGACCCCCAGGCTCTTTTCTTTTACATGCACTTTACTGAGTTTGGATTCACTGTAAGATATGTAAATAAATCCTTGCAGAAACCTCTGGGGCTTTTCTGTGTCACGCAGACCTGTGTCTGTGCTGCTGCCCAGGCAGCTGCCCCCCAGCACGGGCTGTATGCGCAGAGGGAGGCGCCTGCCGCTGTGCTCAGGGCTGGTTTTGTTGGCTGGTTTTGATCATTCCAAAACTTTGAGAATAATGGCTGAAGTGTTTTGGTAAGGTAAAGCTTTCTGGCTCAGGCAGAAAGGTGGGGAGACAGGGGAAGGTACTCGGTATTTACTGCAAGACTGGTACCCATGGTTCCCAGGAAAAAAGTGAGTTGCAAACGTTCCTTGTTCCTCCTGCCCAGAACACAGGAAGGGTTACTAGGGTTGAAGTAGAGCTGGCTGGGCCCAGGGCAGCGAGTTCCCTTGTCCTTAGGTGGCCTCCCAGCTGCCAGCTCCTTGTCCCCTGGGACCAAGCCTTCACCCTTCCCTCCCGCTCTGGCTGTGGGTGGAGGTGACTCCCCCGGTCCCGCCTGGCTGCGGGGGGACAGGCTGTGGGGTGGTGCTGCCACACTCTGGCTGCCTGGCAAAAGAACTCGGTATCTTTATTCCTTCCTCTTCCTTTGGGAATGTGCTCAGGAAGAGGCCGGTGCAGAAGTGAGGGAAATTAATAACTAACCCTGCTGCCACAGGAGGGGTGTGGGTCCAATACAGCCCAGCCCAGCTCTTGGCCATGGGTGGTTTTTTAAAAACAAAAGAGGATGAAACCTTCCCCACCCTTAGAGCTGAAACCAGACTGATGGATAGCTGGTGCATTCTGCTTCTCCCCCCAAAGACTCTGCTTCATATGTGAGTAAAAGAAGCTTGTGCTTTTTTATTACATTAAGGAACTGTAAAAATTCAGACTCTCCGTAGAGGAAATTAAAAAGCAATTCCAATTAGTTACAGACTGCACCATTATACATTTATTGTACAGCTATATTTCAAAGAAAGATGTTTTATCTTAAAATGGATACCAATTACTGGCAAGTTTTGATTCAAGAACACTTGCTCCTCCTCCAGGAGAAAGGGAAAGGAGGAGCACGGCCAAGAAAGTAAGTACGACTTGTACACATGAAAAATGACAAACATTGCTGGAGAGGCAGCAAGATGAGAATGGTGTTAAAACACGTAAAAACGTTGCAGTCAGCGTTTCCAAACGGAACTCTTGACATCACGGGAATACCTTCTCCAAGGGGCAGCCAAGGCCCTTTAGTTCATGTGAGAGAAGTGTCAATAAAAATCCCCAAAGTTCATTCATTAATCAGAAAAATAGGAATAATCCTGTTCTTCCCCAGAGGACTCTGCTGCTTCAGCCACAAAGAGCTTCCCTACAAGAGAGCTCTCCACTTCTGCAATAAGAAAATCAGGGGAAAATATTAGTGTGCATGCCCAAGCTTAAAAAGCAGTAACAGAAGGTCCAAAAATCAAAGATGCTGATGAGAAACAGACTCTTGCAGAAAAATTATTAAACCCAAAGATTGTGGCCACCCAACAAGCCCGTGGCAGTGTGACAGGAAGAAATGAGGAAGCAGAAATGAGGAGTACTTACTTCTTTCAACACTGAACTTGTTTCTGTGTGAAGCTGGCGTACCAAGCACACCTCCAGCCTGAGGGAAAGGACAGAAAGGCTCAAGCAGTGGCTCCAGCCCAGGGATGTCAGAGCAGTTTGGGGGGGACTGTCACAGGCTCAGGGTTATGCTGGAATTCAGCCACCCTAGTGCCGTGCTACATTTTCTCTAAAAATTTAAACTGTTCAAATACTAGAAACGCTTTCACTAAACTGGAGGCACAAGACATTTTTCTGCTTCTGGGATCTCAGCTTTTTGTGGAAAAGCCAGAAGGATTACAAAACCTAGGATCCTGAGGGAATAAATAGATAAATTCAGGGGCTGACAGAAGGCGAGAAGTATTGTTTCCCTACCCACTGTACAGAAGAATACAGCAGGAACTCACTGTACCTAGAGATCTCTGAATTCAAAGCAGTTACAAATCCAGAGAACAAGCCCTGTGTTCAATCCTGGCAATAAATAGCTCTTTCCTAACAAACAGAACTTCTCTCCAAGAGAGGCAGATCTAAAAACCCAGAACTTTGGGAGGAAGGAGGGGAGGGTTCCTGGTTTCACTAGTCTGGGATCTGGGATCCCGCTTAGCAAGGCTTTGCACCGTTACGGTGGAACTAGGCAACATTCAAGGAAAGCGGCATTACCGACTTCTTCGTGACCTTGTCCCAGCTGCCTCTGCTGCCTTGCGTGTTCTTCTGCATTCTGAACACGTGCCTGTCGTAATCTTTCCTGTAGATACAATCGAGCGCGTTAGCATCACTGGTGTGCCGCCTGTGGAGTCCGTTGGATACCGTTAAAGCCACTGTCCGTACAGCTCTGATTCAGAAAGTTAGCGTGGCCGTTAAAAACAGCTCTGGGAGCGTACCAGCAGAGCAGTGTTTGATTAGATGACACTACAACTCCTAACGCAAGTACCAGACAAAGCTTCATCATCTTCCCAGATGAAGTTCATTCCTTGTTCAGGAGATAAAATGCTGGTTACTCTGCAAGCTTCAAGACGATCCCAGTTTCAGTGAAGCCTGAAGCAATTGGGTTAACAAGGTTAAGACTCAAAACAAGCAGAGAAACCTCTGCTGGGGCCCAAACTGAAGCCAACTCCCTTCCCCAGGAGTAACAGGACATGCGAGGGCACTGGTTTCGTTGCCCACGCTTAGTTGCGTAGCTCAAACTGCACACGCTGTCAGAGGAAAGAGCTTTCTCTAAACAAATCCCCCACGGACTGGAGGGTTTACCGTGCATCCTCCAAGTCTGGAAGTGAACTGGTGTCCCAGTTCCAAATGATCTTTCTCAGAAGACAAAAAGCAATCTTGGGGAAAATGAGAAAGCAAAAGGTTATCAGACGAGTTCCTACCTGTTGATGGGGACCAGCATACCGGGGCTGATATGCTCACACTGAGGGGTTTTCGCCAAAGGGAAGACAGCTGAGGAAGGTGTGATCGGGTTGTCCGTAAGTGCAAAGTCATCGTCATCATCATCTTGGCTTCCCCGGAACGTCGGCAACTACAAAGCCACATCAGAGCAATCAATGACCTGCCCTTCTTAACAACAGTGCTGACAAGGCTTCTCCCGGGTCTGTCTCAGGGTGGCGACAGGACACGGCCTCCCGACTCTGTGCCCCTCTCCCCAAAGGGAGGAGTCCCAGGCTCTCTATTCTCTCCTCAATAGGCAGTGGCTCTGCTCCCTTGCTCCCTTCACTTGTGTTTTTGCCTCCACTATGGCCCTGGAGGCGCAGAAGGCAGCAGTGTGCGCAGTGCACAGACTGTTGGCATGCAAGGACTCGGGACAGACACCAAACGATGCCTCGGTCTTGCTCTTACTACTCCTCCCGTTGATGCCCAACACTTTTCTGGCCTTTTTTGGCTGCTACTGCACGTTCAAAAAATAATTTCTGATTAAAATTACACGGTCAAAGCTGGCCATTCCTACTCAGGAGGAGGATTTCAGGATTAGTTAGTGAACTTCTGGTCATTCCATTTTGAAAAGAGAGGAGAACTGGAAAGGTTCAGCGAAGAGCAACACGGACGATCAGCAGGTCCTGGGGGGGAGAGCTGTGACTGGCATCAGGGGTGAATGGGGACCAGGACAGTTGTTCACTGGCTCTTCCCCATGAGAAGAGGAGGATAAAGTCAGCAGATGCAAGTTCAGAACAATTATAAGATTACGCCGCTTCATGCAGCGAATAATCCAGCTCTGGAACTTGGCCCAAGAAACTGCAGATGCGAAGAGTCTGCATGGGTTCAGGGAGGGGCTGGACTCGCCCCTGGGTGGGCAATCTGCTCGTGACTCCTAAATGGACAGAATTTCTGGAGATAGACCTCTCACCGTACACTACAGAAGGAGGTTTTTTTGCACACTCAAGCTAGGCAAAATTAATCTTTAAAAGAAAAAAAAAAACCACAAACCAGGAGGAGAACCCTTTTGAATCACTGGCTGAAGTTGTATTCTACCAAAACCAGTCTCCTGGAGAGCCCCTCTGCAGAACAGGGTGTCTTGGACAGGGACACGTTGATTCTTTCATGGCCTATCCGCTTGTACTAGTCATGGGGATTTCTCCGTAGCACATCGCAGTTTGTAGAAAGCAATGAAGCTCCTACTGCTTGAATTTTGACTTTCCAATGAGCCACGGCATTACTCTACTTCTGAATGCGTGTCAATAAGAAATGCTGTGTTCCCACAAAGAAAACCCACAAAACAAAATGTATCAAGGACATAGAGGTGCCCTTTGGAGTCCCTACTGGAACTGAGGCACTGGTTTTGATGGGCAGAGCTGGTTTGGACAGGTAACAGCAAAAACAAAGATGTGTCACAAAATACGCTTCATAAATTCTCTACAAGGGAAAAAAAAATATTACCCTCTTGATAAGTGAGGGGCTGTTTACAAATGAAAACAGGGTCTTAACTAACACCTGGAGTGCATAAATGTGCTTCACCACCGTTAGCCAGCGGTTTATCGCAGAGCCGGGTAACGCTCTCCAGCGCTGGGCGTGCTTGGGGGTGCACATGGGGCAGGAGTGGGGCAGCCCTCCTGCTTTGGGCACGGACAGCGAGCCTAACCAGGGACACGGGGCGGCTCCTCAGCCCAGAGAGGCAGCAAATAGGAGAGAGGGAGTGAACAGCAGGCGAAGGGCAGGGCGAGAGGGTAACAGAGCTCCCAGAGAAACCCCCCCACAGCCAGCGTGGCGAGGTGAGCGGTTCTGAACGAGGAGAGGAAGAAAAAAATCCTGTAAAGTACCAGCGTGACTTTAGGAAATCCCCAGCTCCACAGCACCAGAACCTAGCACTCAGCCCCAGGACAGCGACAGCACTGCACCGCACCACCCCCCCTGCACAGCGCCAGGAGTTCCTCCACAGAGGCGGAGAGGACACCCATCCCACCGGCTGGGTTTACACATCCCCTCAGCGGTAATACTTGTCTGCAGAAATCGCGTTCCACACGTTCTCACTGCCGGCCATCGCAGTATTGCAATAACAAATCAAGGAAATGAGCCTCTTCCCCCAAATCCACAAGGTTTTATTGATGGAACTGAACCAGCAGACTCGTAACACACCCTTGAAATACCAACCAGAAAAGCACACACATACATACAGTGTTTTCCCAGATTTACCTTCACTCTTCTGTTCTGAAAGGGCGTCGCAGTGAAGATATCATCGTGGTTGTCCTTTGGCAAATGGTCCAGGAAATCTCTCATCTGCTGCTTTCTTTTGAAGGTTCCCATTTTGGCAGTTATCGCAACCGGCTCTTTCTTATCTACATGAATCAAAATATTGATTGTTCTAAGGCATGAGTTATGGAGCATGGTTTTAAAATTCATTAACTGCAATCAATGCTGGTGATAGAGTTCAGTATTCCTCCTTTGGGGAAATGTCTGATAGCTTCTTGGTGATCCTTTGAGTTCTCATACAATTTATGCTTTCAAAAATAATTTCTCTACTACATCTTAATCTGATGCTTGCTCTAGAGCCTTACGTGGCCGTTGCAAGTGTCACACATCGCCTGTTTCATTATGATTTTAACAGAATTATCCATGCACCTGCATTTCAGAGACAGACAACACTAAGAAATGTCACGTGTGTCAAGAGGCATAAAGTGCTTGAACAAAGGCTCTGCTGCACAGAGAGCAATTTGCCATCCTTGACACCAAGTTTATGGAATGCTCATCTGAGACTTTGCGAACCTTAATCAAATCACCGCACCTGGGGCTGAAACTACTGGAAGGAAAGACAGGACTTTGTATCTTCCACTGATGCATGTATTCCTGTCCTCTGCTTTCTGTTACAAGTGACTTTCAGGGCAGACTTAGAAGAACATCTTCCCAATATCCTCATTTTTAGACAAAAACTAAAATAGCTGCTTGCACAGACAGTCAAGTAAAGAAGAAAATTAATCCCCAGTTCACAGATTTTCAGAAGAACAAAGTATTTTTATCTCTATGCCAAGATTCATCGTTAACAGGACAGACTCATCTTCTGAGAGAAAGCCAGCAAACTGCTCCTTCAATGTCAAAGACCAGGTGAAACAGGAAAAACTCCTCTATGGGAGATCAGCAGTGGGGACATGTACAGCAACGTTAGCAGAAGCTTTCCTAACCACAGAAGTGATGCCTGGCAGGTTCTCACACAAATTCTGTAACTGCAACAAACATTTCAAAGAAACATTGAACTAAAGTGCATGCCCTGCATTTGAACCCTCAGTCTGCTGCTTTTCCAAGTCTGCACAAAATCACAGTTCACTGACTTCAAGGGCAGGGAAACCTGCTGAGATCTGCTCCGATCTGCGTTACCGGGGCTACAGAACGGGAGCCAAGCGTTCCCGCGTGAAGTCCGGTAACTGTGAGTAGCCTGGGTCACCTCATCTGGAGAGGAAAAATTATTTTAATGCTTTCACTAAGTGGAGACTGATGCACGCTTTAACCACTGAGAAACATCACTGGAACCGTCTTTGCCCACAGTTGTGTAACACTGAAAAGCTTCAGCTTCCAACGGCTGAGCGGTGGCAAGTCTCTGTCAGCTAGAGGGGTTGCTGTCAAACAGCTTTCCTTACCTACGTGCCTACTAACTCATTGAACCTTCTCTGTGTTAAGTAACTGGATTGAGCATCTTGTGCCTTCCGCTTCAGGGCATCCTTGCTCTCCGAAAACATGAATTACTGACTTCAGGACCAGACAGAAAACAGCAACACGTCACTGTTCTTACCCCATGCTGCCCTTAGTGCACGCAGGCACCTCCCTGTGCTTTATGGATCAACATCTCTGCAAGTAGCTCCTTCTCTCCTAGGCTCCCAGAGCCTCTTACGATAGAGCTATTTTCCCCTAGGTGACAAAGCCAGTTTAAGTCTTCCCATCACGCCAAAAACTAGAAAACTAAAAACATCCTTTCTCTTCTTGTTACTTCAGTCATTTTTGACAGCCTCCAAGCTCTGCAACAAACCTTTAAATCACAGAAGATAACCTTCCTGGCTACTGGACTCTGATGTGTGTTCATGTCTGTATCTCCCATCCCATAATAAAGACTGAATTTGGAATTATGTAGAGACAGGAATGTACCCAGACCCAAGATGTCAGTACCTTTCTGTTCTGGTTTTCCTGAAGAGGTGGTCTTCTTGGCTTGCGTTTTGGAACCTTTTGCCTGTTGTTCCTCTACATACTTCTGCTGGCATTCTTCAGCAGAGCGGGACCCCACGGCCATGGCCACCTCCACCCAGAAGCCGTTCTTGTGCTTTGGAAAGGAAGCAATGGCCCTGCCAAGAGAACAAAGCCACAGCCCTCGTCACACAGAAGACTCTGCACAACGCTGCTAAGCAAAACACCAACTGCCCTTCCTAGAAAGGACACCGGGAGTTGGGTAGAGAGAATCTTGCCTCTGTTGTCTTGTCCAGACACTTTAAACAGTGCAAAAATGTATCTGAACAATTTAAGCTAACAGCTCAGTTACAAGGTAAATTTCTTCCTTATTTACAGCAGCGCCTCTCCACGCCCCCGAGACATGAGCTCATGGCTTTCCAGGTTTCTAATCTAAAAGCCCAAACCCAAACACGAGAATGTTATTGCTTAGTGTATGTATTAAACACTGTTTGGTAGCTTAAGTAATTGGCCAATACATTAATTAAACACTCTTGCAGTTAATCTTCCCTTTACAGAACTTAAATACATAAGCATGTCGTGTTTAACATTTTATTCCATTAGTGGAGACAATACGCTACCTCTGATTTACTGCCTAAATAGGAAAACTTTTGCCAGATTATTTACTCACTCGTGTTTTTCAGTTTCACTCGTAGGAATGTTTATCACTTTTGACAAGATAAAGTATGTGGTTTTGAAAAACAGGCAGATGAGTAGGTTCACAAAATTTTGCCTAACATGGGTGTTCCTCTCACTTTACACTGATGACGGCGGTAGGGGCTGCTGCAAGATCATGCATCTACAGTTATTTTAGAAAATACTCAGTTGTCTCCTTTATTTTGCTATTTTTTAATTTGTTAGCAAAATATATTTTCTAAGAGTGAATTAAAATGTAAAGGAAACCTTTACAGGTTTAAGAAGAGAGACCAAATCTGAAAAATCCAAATCCAGAGCATCCAAACCCTTCAGTATATTGTGACTCCCGATCACTGAAGGAATCTTTGCCCTGTGAAAGCAGGGCAACCACTTGCCTGTAGAGCTTCTCTAATTCCTTTTCAGACCAACCATCAGCTGCCCTCGGAAAAGGTTCTAGAGATTTCTGCACCTTTTCCCTCTCGGGTTCTCTTGCTTTTGCTGCTGCAGACTTGGCAGTATTAGAAACTTTACAGTTTGGGTTTTTATTGGGTACTTTTGAATTCCTTTCTTTTACTTCAAACTTCTCTCCACTGCTTTCAGGCTCAGTGTCAGAGTCAAGCAAACACCTCGGAGGGTTGATTCTGCTTCTTGTCCTCATTGCCCTCTCAGGCAGGTGGGAAGTACTGGACTCACTAGAGGGGGTTTTTCCTTCAAGCAAGTCAGAACCGTCAATGGATCTGGGCACACTTTGCCTCGACGGCACATTGTGGGAGGCAGCAGAGTGTTTTACTGTCTTTTGTTCACCTGACACCTTGTTTGCATCATCCTGTGAACTTGTACAGCTAGAGTCAGGTTTAGAGGTTTGAGTCACTTTTGTAAATAAAGGTTTATTTTTCCTTTTGATAACCAGTGGGACATCTTCACTGGATTCCTCTTCCTCAGGTTTGCTTGATGAGTCTTCTCTTAAATGCTTGTCTTGAAGGTGTTTGGATGACCTCAAAGAGTACTTGTAAGCCTGCTGATGCATAGGCAGCTCTTCAGGTTCTGTTCCCCTCTTTTCCTTTGCCATTCCTGGGTTTCTGCTCTTATCATTATATCTGTTCAGTGCTTCAACATTTAAGGGAGTCAGCTCAACAGAAAGCTGTGTTTTAGTTTTTCTGCTAGTGATTGCACGATCACTTCCATCATCATCTGAAATAAAGCACTCGGGCTTCTTGCTTCCAGCAGACTTGGCTTCTCTTTTGGAACTTACTGCTTTTTCATTGTTTTTCCCTGAAAGAGAGGATGTCAGTATCATATCACGCATCGCCACGTAAATCATTGCTGTGTTCTCTGACACGCAAAGAACAGATGCAATGCAAATGACTAAAAGAATTAGGATTATCAAGGCTACAAAAGGGAACAAGTATTGAGCAGATAGAGAATAAAACAGTAAACAGAAAATGTTTCATCGCTAAAATGCGGTGACTGAGGTTGTGCAAACACTAATATCCCAGAAGCTTGACTTGTGCTACGAATCGCTTTTCTGCAGGAAACACTACGGTTGCTTTAAAAGAGAAACGTATGCTTTATATTGACATTGTTTTCAGGGTTCTACTATTTCCCACATTTTATTAAAAATAATGGGTTTAAAGCTCTCTTAATACACTTCTTTTCCCCTACATAGGAATTTCATTTATTTTATTTATGCATCTTAAAACGCAAAGCCAGGCCACCAGAGACTGGACAGGACTGAGCTCCGCTTCTCTTCGGGCTCTCTCAAGTCACACCTAATAGCTATGTTGAGAGATCCAAAGTACAGGAGCAGAAACTTCAAACCAATCATAATCCTTTCGTTTCAATTTCTGGAAAGACATCTGCATGTTCCCATTATGTAAATAAAGATGTGATTTACACACACAGTTTCTATTCGGAGCTGTAGAACTAGGAAGCCAGGCATTAATGCTACTCTGATAATCCCTCACAGAAGCAGCAATCCACTACTAAAAGATTTAAACAACTGCTTTGCACTACCAGGACACCACCATACTGCTCCAGCACCAAACTCGTAATCCCATTGATTCTAGGTGATAACTTTAAAGAAAAAAAAAATTACCTTTACTTTGTTTTTTTGGCGTTTCTTCTGTTGTCTTCATTACTTCCTTTCTTTTATTCTTAGAGGTGGAACTCATCCTTTCTTGGGATTTTTCACTACTAAACATCTTCAAAATAAAACAATTTAATCTAAACTTCTGCAAGAGATTACATATCAAGCCTATTGATGCCAGCTCTGAAAAACCCAAACGTTTACAGGATGGGTAGATTTAAAAGTCACCTACACTGACCAGTATCTACTAAACCCGGTTTGATGAACACAGGCGTTTTAAAATGTTTTTATAATGTTTTCAAGATTTCCTTCCTTTTCAGGTACTTCTAAGAGCTGCACTCTTTGTTAGATACCTAGTCAAGTTTATTCATTATATTTAAGACACATTTAAGTAACAACATGCAAAAGAACCTTACCAGAGTCAGATAATCTATTCCACCTTTTTCTACAGTAACATTTAGATGCTGATCAACCAGCTCACGTTGCCCACACCAGAAACTTAATGGTGGTTTAACAAGCCGGCCGCTACGGGTGTAAACTCCGTTTGAGTCACTCACCCTGGAATGGCACTTGGGTGTTGTATCTACGAGAAAAAACAAGAAATCCAGTTTTGTCCCAAATATTGTATTGAAAATTCATCTCTGCAGACTTCACAAGCATAGGAACAATACTGTGTTTAAACCAGTTCGTTTGCACTTGGTACATGGAAAATACAAAACGTACTACAACATCACGTTGTTCTTTTCAAAGTGTCCAGGTCAGAAATAAGCATACCTTGACACGGCTGAAGTAATCATCTTCATAAATTACAAAATTTACTGTTGTGAACTATTTATTTTTACTTTATTTAGAAGATTATAAATACTGTAAAAGCCATATGGGGAAGCAGAAAGTTGTCACAGTGAACAGATCCTAACTGTAATGAGAGAACAAAATAAAACAGCTTTCCTAGTGTTAGCAAGCCATTCCGATTACAGCATTAACAAACACTACGATGAAGTTTTGCCAACGCCCTACTGGAACCTACGACAAGATATTAAAAGGAAGTCCAAGTTCAAACCAAAATCTGTTAGTGTCCATAACAAATCTAGGGTTGTGTTACAAGGCAACGAAAAACCAGGTGGATCAGTAGGTTATGGCTTTACAACCATTTCTTTCAGAAACAAAGCCAACGTAATGAATTTTTCCACAATCCATTCCATCCATCCCCAATTGTTAAAACTCTCTACGCCTCAACTGTGGCAGAAACATTCAGATGCCGTAAAATAAACCTGCTCAAGGACTTGACATGAGTTAAAACTAACCCAGCTAAAAAAGGCAGTGGGCACTGCAGGAGGGGAGTCCCAAGGATGGAGCCTTGACAGAGGTATGAAATCCCACAGGCATCCCAGAACTAAGAAGAGAGTATGTTATGCAAAACAGCAACTGGAAAATAATTAAAGCTGCTGTCAGAATAAACAGCTCTGGAGTCATTGCCTTCAGCTACTACAGCCCACAACAGTTTCTTGCTTCTTTCCCAGGGTTTACCCCCAGGACAGCCCCCTTGTTGTAGCTGTTGTACACCAGCAAACCAGAAAAAAAGAAACAAGTCAACGCTCTTGATCATTGCAGTCAAAGTGAACACAAACAAAAAACTTCACCTAGGTGGTTTATTACCTCTTCCACACAGCCTCATTAAAGATACAAACCAGAGAGATCTTTTGTTGGGGAAAACAGCTCTCAAAAAAACCCAACTTAAAAAAAAAATAATTAAATACTCACACTTGTTTTCATCATTCTTCGGTAATGCTTCATAGGTGGTCTTTCTGATTTCATGATTCCTTACATTTCTTGCTGTGTCTTCTGCATTTTCCAACACATCTGTACCCACCACTGAGTCACTCTCTTCATCCTCACCACTATGTTTTTTTTGTTCTTTCCTAATGATTTGGAGTTTAAGAAAATAAATAATAAGCACCTGAAAAAGTTGTCCTTTCACAACACATTAACTTACATAAACTCAAAGTCTTCTCCTCACCTCGGTAAAAGCCCAACAGCACAGTGCAGCTGTACTCATACAGACACCGTGAGAGGCACTACAGCTTGTCTTCACTCCAGAACCTCAATAAATACTTAAAAAGGACATTGCAATGAAACAGAATCTCCAAAGAAATTACCTTCTTCTTCCCTCAAGAAACACCTCAACATATTCCTTCCACTTTTTGGGAAACCCATATGTAAATCTTCTGATGAAACGATAGGGAAATCCTGTTTGACACAAAAGTAACATTAATAGCTAAGCAATCCTTTTAATCAGTAAGGGTAGAATCAAGACTTAGACCCTAAAAATCAATCAGTTTACTAACTTACAAAGCACTGACACCCTAACTAGTCTGTCTCCAAACAGAAATTCCATGTAGTGGTGCAGAGCTAGTCGTTAGTTACTGACTAGTGAGTCACAGATGAGTGAACACCACAGTAATTTCAGCAGCGTATAACAGTGCCTATTTGAATGTCTTAGCACTACTTAAAATGCCAAAACACTGACCAAAATGGCAATCTTAGCAAAAAAACATTCTTTAAAAGAATGTGCCTGTTAGCCAATTTCAGGATCTGAAAGCCCTCTCTGTAACGGCAGCACCCTAAAAACACCAGCTATAATTAATAATAGATAGTATTTTGAGATCCGATGCTGGAATCCCTCTCCAGTATGTGCTCAATACCCACTGAGCCCAATTAGCAGGATAAGACAAAACATTCCCTTCAGCAGCATATTCAGTCATAAATTTTATACCCTTCTCAGTCTGTATTGCTGCATTAAGAATCACCTTCTTACCTTCTTTTTGCATCAAAACCGAATTCATACGTCCCTGTAGCAAGTAGATACTGCCAGACGAGGTTTTCACTTTGTTGCGTGCTATGCACTCCACAATTGCAGTGCTGTGCCAAAGCACATCTTTCATATCTCTAAGAAAAGACAGATAAGAACAAAAATAAAACACTGTTTTCATAAAAGAAGGAATTTAAAACTAGAGTACTGATATTCCGCATGAGACTGGCAGGGATACATATTTCATGAGCCATACGGACACTGGCAGGGTGCGCTAGGTTTTCTTTCCGTTGCTTGGAAGAGAAGCAGTTCTCTTCTAATCCGTGGACAGGAGACAGAATGAACACGTCACCTGCTGCAAACCTGGGTCACAGAACACTAGCGTGACATTAGGCTGCAGAAGAAACATGGTCTGAAGGGCTCCATCCAGCTCATTATTGCAGTGATACCATTACACAAGTTACAAAACTACCATTATACAGGTGAAATGTATATCTTCCCCAGGATTTTTATATTTATTTCTGACCTTCCTATTTAAAGACAAGAACAACTGAAGAAGGGGCCCTAATATGTGAAAAAATCAGAGTTCTTAAGAAATTATTAAGAGAAATAGAAAACAGACCCAAGCATTAAAGCAGAAAATCTACATAGAGTGTTGGGAGGTTTTGGTTCTGTTTTTTTGGGGTTTTTTAAATATACTTTAGAACAGCAACCAAGAGACCAAACTACAAAACAGTATTAAGGACTGAAACCCAAGACGACAGTGAAAACATTCCACTGTATAACTTGTCACTAAATATGACCAGACGTCAATTGAGAGGCTCTACAAAGCAAATCAAATATATCACGTGTAAGCAACACGCATCAGAAATACACCAGCACAAACGAAGAGAGAAAATGTTGCTGGCAGCGAAGCGTGCAAAGTGAGAGGATCAGTAGTTTCCATACAGCCATGAAACAAATGTCAATTCCTACTACAAACCCTCCCGCAGAATATGCAGCCTCCCAACATCGTTCAGTAAGCTACTGAGTTCCTTCCTTTCACCGCGCTACTGTGACAGCCCACCAACACGTTTTACTTTGCATTTAAATCAGAAAACCTTTTCTTACTTCCGTTTTCCTTCAACAAATATTGCAGTGTTACCATCCATCACGTTAATTCTCCAACTGGTTAGGCAGATATTTTTCTGTTACCAAAAAAAAAAAAAAAGAAAGAAATTTTTACATTTTTAAATTAGACTAAGCTATGCAATATCACCAAGGCATTAGCAAAATTGAAATTACTTCCTGTATAACTTGAGAAGATATTTAGCACCATCCTCCAGACCAGAAAACCTGAAAACAATTATTATACGCATAAATGCTGAAGCAAGTGGAGACAGGAATTAAAATTATAGAAAGTTTTGAGTAATTTAATGTTGACTTTCAGAAGACAAAGTCATTGGCCAAGACCTCTAGCAAATCCAAAGAGCTCCTCACAAAAAATACCAGCACTATGCAGCACCTCTTACACTGTCATCTGTCTTCCGTTACTGTTCAGAAAAAGTGTTACCCATGAAAAACTCCCACTGTATTTAATAGCTCTGTTATTGCTCACATTTAGGCAGTATTGAAATGGCAAAACAAAACCAAAAAAAACCCCTGAATATTCTCATCTTGGAGTACAGGGAAAAAAGAAATCCTTTTGATGGGAAAGCATCTACCAGTATAATCTCTTCTGAGCACACATTACTTTTTGACAAGAAAAAATAAATAAATCGCAACTACGAGCTACAAGCAGCCCACAGGAACGTATCAGTTGCGCTAAGTTAAGTTAAGTTCTCCCACCTCTTTGCCTGCTTTGCCAGCAACTTGATCTGTATGAGGTTTACCCAAAGGGACCTTGCTGCCTTCTTTTGGCTTTCGCTTCCCTGGAATGTGGACTTTGGGAGGAGAGAGCAGAATACTACATAGGCACTGTGAGGGCTTTTGAGAATTAGTCTCTGGTATTTTTTCTGCTCCACGAGCCTCTTGCTTATTACTTGGCTCCAGCTCTCTTCCGTCTTGATGAAGATCAGCGTTTAAATTCACAGCGTCAGTCACTGTACTAAGAGACATTTCATCATCAGCATCCACCGACTCCACAATGAAGTTATCCTGATCATCCTTATCAGTGGCCACCTGCTCTGGAGGATTATTCCTCAGCTGCTCAGCAAAAGCAGATTTGCCTAATGGCTTTTCTGTAGTTGTGGAAGGAGGAATGTTCTGTCTGGTTGTGTTTGAAGCTGTTGGATCTGCCTCTTAAAAAAAAAAAAAAAAGGAGTAACAAGGAAATTAGTGATATTTGAGAATTAATAAAAGTCCACTCATAAAGTTAGCTCAATACGAGGAGGTTGTACTGATTAGCATTACGATTGTGAAAGCACTGCCTATTGCAATTGTTCATGTTAACAGTGGGCCACTCTTGACTAGCTTTTCCTCACCCGCAGATCAATACCCCTGCTGTTAAGGATTTACAGATACCCCACTTTGCCCCAAAACCAAGCTAACACACACCATACCTGTTAATAGTATATCTTTACCATTCTTACTATCTCTTCTTTAATGAATCCTCCTTGCAGAGCTGTCCTGGTTTCACAAAACCCGACACCTCAAATATTTCCATCTTTGCAGACATCAAGACCTGGACTTCTAGCCATGCTGCTGCTATGCTGGGAGCTACAAGCACTGGGGTCTGAGTTTGCAAATAAATTAAGTTCAGTTTTGAAGTTGAACACTACCAAGACTTTAGCAAGCATCTGCATTTTCAAAACTGAATTACAGGACAGAAGCATACACAGGCTTGCTATCAAATAACAACATGGAAAAAAAAACAAAACAAGAGAATGTATCATGGAACCAAACCTTTTCTCTTTATGTATTAAAAGCTGAGGGGGGGGAAAGCCAGCATATATATGAGGTCTAGGATTTTTCTATGTTTCTTCATTTTCCACTGTGTGCAGACTACAAAGAAAGAAGAACACCACTCTGCTAAAGCACACGAGACATTATAAGCAAGAACAGAAAGTCCAGAAAGCTTTTGAAGTGTTTTTAAGAGCAATACCAAATACCTTTTTGCTGCTGCTGCAGTTTGCGCTTTATACGCAAGAAGAACTTCTGAGGGGTTTCTGATACGAGAGGGTCTATGGCCAGTGCTTTCATGGTCTGGTTCTCAGGAATCTGATTGGAAGGTAATTCTGGAAAATAATAATAATACAAATAAAATCTTTGAATTTGGGGAAGAAAAACATTTTCATGTCTGGAGCAGGGGAAGCAAAGTACATACTTCATAAGATACTAAACTCCACTAGATAACGATGTTTTCTTTCTCAAGATGGATGGGCAATAAGGCCTTTCCCTTTTCATCAGGGGGTAGCTGTTACGTTGCCTCAGCTGCATGTGAGAAACACCCTCAGGTGTGTGTCTGGATGTAACCCAACCCACAGGGATCCACAGGAGTGTGGAAGTGCCTGCAAATGGGATGTGTTTCATAGTGGTGAGTGAGGTCTAACAAGCAGCACCACTACCGACCCCTTTCAATATTTGATCAAAAGTCATTATCAATCTGTGATGTGATGATGCAAGGGCAAAAATACACCTTTTGGAAAGGTGTTCTTAAAAAGGAATGAAAACTTTTGGAGCTTTCACTTTTTAGTAAAACCATAGAATCACAGAATGGTTTGGGTTGGAAGGGATCTTTCAAGGTCACCTAGTCCAACCCCCCTGCCATGGGCAGGGACACCTCCCACTAGCCCAGGTTGCTCAGAGCCCTGTCCAACACATGAATGTTTCTAGGGACTGGACGTCTACCATCTCTCTGGACAACCTATGCCAGTGTTTTACCACCCTCAGTGTGAAAAATTTCTTCCTTATATCTAGCCTGAATCTACTGTCTTTTAGTCCAAAACCGTTACCCCTCATCCTATAGCTACAGGCCCTAACATCTCTCCTGTAGCCCCCTTTAAGCACTGGAAGGTGCTGGAAGGTCTCCCTGGAGCCTTCTCTTGTCCAGGCTGCACACCCCCAACTCTCTCAGCCTGTCCTCACACGGGAGCTGCTCCAGCCTCTGCCCATCTCCGTGGCTCCTCTGGCCCCGCTCCAGCTCCAGCTCCGTGTCTGTCCTGTGCTGGGGACCCCAGAGCTGGGTGCAGCACCCCAGAGGGGGTGAGCAGAGCAGAGCAGAGCAGTCCCCCTTGTCCTGCTGGTCACGCTGCTGGTGACGCAGCCCAGGACACGGTTGGTTTCTGAGCTGTAAGTGCACGTTGCTGGCTCATGTTGAGCTTCTCATCCACCAGCACTCCCAAGTCCTTCTCCTCAGGGCTGCTCTCAACCCATTCTCCTCCCAGCCTGTATTGATACTGAACCAGGTTCAGGACCTTGCACTTGGCCTTGTTGAACCTGAGGAGGTTCCTCATGGGCCCACTTGAACTTGTCGAGGTCCCTCTGGATGGCATCCTGTCCCTTAGGCATGTCAGCTGCACCACTCAGCTTGGTGTCACCTGCAAATTGGCCGAGAGTGCACTGGATCCCACTGCTGAAGTCATTGCTGAAGATATTAACCAGTACTGGTCCCAGTAGGGACCCCTGAGGGATACCACTTGTCACTGACCTCCATCCGGACACTGAACTGTTGACAACTACCCTCTGGATGTGACCATCTAGCCAATTCCTCATCCACCAAACAGTCCAACTATCGAATCCACAGTTCTTCAGTTCAGAGAGAAGGATCTTGTGGGACACCGTGTCAAAGGCCTTACAGAAGTCCAGATAAATTACATCAGTGGCTCTTCCCTCCTCCGCTGATGTCACTCTAGTTTCGAAGGCCACTAGGCTGGTCAGGCAGCTCTTGCCCTTGGTGAAGCCATGCCAGCTCTCTCGAATCACCTCTCCATCCTCCATGTACCATAGCACAGCTTTGAGGAGGATCTGTTCCAGGATCTTCCCAGGCACAGAGGCTGGTATTTCCCCGGGTCCTCCTTGATACACTTTTCAAAATGGGCCCAATGTCTCCCTTTTTCCAGTCACTATAGTTTTTGTTTAATCTCAA
>WKFP01014202.1:59925-73088 GCA_011057875.1 Pterocles orientalis | reverse complement strand
GTGGAAGTGCCTGCAAATGGGATGTGTTTCATAGTGGTGAGTGAGGTCTAACAAGCAGCACCACTACCGACCCCTTTCAATATTTGATCAAAAGTCATTATCAATCTGTGATGTGATGATGCAAGGGCAAAAATACACCTTTTGGAAAGGTGTTCTTAAAAAGGAATGAAAACTTTTGGAGCTTTCACTTTTTAGTAAAACCATAGAATCACAGAATGGTTTGGGTTGGAAGGGATCTTTCAAGGTCACCTAGTCCAACCCCCCTGCCATGGGCAGGGACACCTCCCACTAGCCCAGGTTGCTCAGAGCCCTGTCCAACCCAGCCATGAATGTTTCTAGGGACTGGACATCTACCATCTCTCTGGACAACCTGCGCCAGTGTTTTACCGCCCTCAGTGTGAAAAATTTCTTCCTTATATCTAGCCTGAATCTACCCTCTTTTAGTCCAAAACCGTTACCCCTCATCCTATAGCTACAGGCCCTAACATCTCTCCTGTAGCCCCCTTTAAGCACTGGAAGGTGCTGGAAGGTCTCCCCGGAGCCTTCTCTTCTCCAGGCTGCGCACCCCCAACTCTCTCAGCCTGTCCTCGCACGGGAGCTGCTCCAGCCTCGGACCATCTCCGGGGCTCCTCTGGCCCCGCTCCAGCTCCAGTTCCGTGTCTGTCCTGTGCTGGGGACCCCAGAGCTGGGTGCAGCACCCCAGAGGGGGTGAGCAGAGCAGAGCAGTCCCCCTTGTCCTGCTGGTCACGCTGCTGGTGACGCAGCCCAGGACAGGGTTGGTTTCTGAGCTGTAAGTGCACATTGCTGGCTCATGTTGAGCTTCTCATCCACCAGCACTCCCAAGCCCTTCTCCTCAGGGCTGCTCTCAACCCATTCTCCTCCCAGCCTGTATTGATACTGAACCAGGTTCAGGACCTTGCACTTGGCCTTGTTGAACCTGAGGAGGTTCCTCATGGGCCCACTTCTTGAACTTGTCGAGGTCCCTCTGGATGGCATCCTGTCCCTTAGGCATGTCAGCTGCACCACTCAGCTTGGTGTCACCTGCAAATTGGCCGAGGGTGCACTGGATCCCACTGCTGAAGATATTAACCAGTACTGGTCCCAGTAGGGACCCCTGAGGGATACCACTTGTCACTGACCTCCATCCGGACACTGAACTGTTGACCACTACCCTCTGGATGTGACCATCTAGTCAATTCCTCATCCACCAAACAGTCCAACTATCGAATCCACAGTTCTTCAGTTCAGAGAGAAGGATCTTGTGGGACACTGTGTCAAAGGCCTTACAGAAGTCCAGATAAATTACATCAGTGGCTCTTCCCTCCTCCGCTGATGTCACTCTAGTTTCGAAGGCCACTAGGCTGGTCAGGCAGCTCTTGCCCTTGGTGAAGCCATGCCAGCTCTCTCGAATCACCTCTCCATCCTCCATGTACCATAGCACAGCTTCAAGGATCTGTTCCAGGATCTTCCCAGGCACAGAGGCTGGTATTTCCCCGGGTCCTCCTTGATACACTTTTCAAAATGGGCCCAATGTCTCCCTTTTTCCAGTCACTATAGTTTTTGTTTAATCTCAAATTTATTGCATCCAACAGAAATAATGAAAGTAAAACATGGTTTTAGGAAGACTTCTTCATATCTAACCATAAAATGAGGGCACTGCCTCCTTCATAACAGGTAGGTCTTAACCCCCACCCAAAACTGGATAAAAGTTTAGTACAGGAGATTCACAAGTACTGTTTACAGGATACATGCCGTGATGAAGCATAACCCTTCTGAGAAACCACCCAACATTTCAGTGGGTCTCCTGCTCTGGGTGATCACAGTGTGAGAATAACGGGGCACCACCCCAGGACACCTTCCTCTTTAAAATATCTGTTACCTTTACAGATACACAGCTCTGGGACGTGAACCAGAAGGAAGGCCATGCCTACCTGCCCACAGTACCTTTCTCGGGAGGGGGCACAGTGCTTGCAAGTTCACATTCCACCAACCAGCCAGAAACAGAGGAGGCACTGAGAGAACCAGCAGACCAGGCTGCCCAAGGAAACACCCCACGATTTCAAAATGCAAACAATTCTTCCACCAACCTTTCTCTTTTCTGTGTGGACAGAAAGGAGTAAAGTAATTGGTTGTTTTGATTTTTTTTCTGTACAAAGCCTAAATCTCAGGTTTTCAAGATGTTGCAAAGGGTCAATCCCATTCACAAACAGAACAGAGGGGCAGTTAAAGCCAGATTGAGCAAGAAAGGGAAAAAATACTATGGAAAATATTCTTCTAACATAAAGAAAGGGGAAGAGAAATCACAGGATGGTTGGGGTTGGAAGGGACCTTAAAGCCCATCCAGTGCCACCCCCTGCCGTGGGCAGGGACACCTCCCACTAGCCCAGGTTGCCCAAAGCCTCATCCAGCCTGGCCTTGAACCCCTCCAGGGATGGGGCATCCACAGCTTCTCTGGGCACCCTGGGCCACTGCCTCACCCCCTGCACAGGGAAACATTTCTTCCTCACATCTCATCTCCATCTCCCCTCTTCCAGCTTCAAACCGTTCCCCTCGTCCTGTCACTACACTCCCTGATAAAGAGTCAACTTTTTTTTTTTCTGAGATAAAAATCAACTACGGTACAGGCACATCTTAGCATCAAAAACCCTCCATCCAAACTTTTTTCAGGGTAAGCCCAATACCGGCAGCAATGTCTTTCACACCGAGCACACCCTGGCTGCTTTCCAGGCCCTGGACGAGCCGTCAGCGGCACGCGGAGGCAGTTGTACCCACCTCCACATTCAATACCAGACGGATTTCCCGGAGAAGCAATGAACAAACCTTGCTCTGGCTGGACACCCCCACCGGGCGCCCCGGCGGCTCTCTGCCCGCCTTCCGCCGGGTCAGGCTTCCTGGGCCCGCGGCCCTGCTCCGGGCGGCCGGTGGTGGGGGTCAGGATCAGGTCCCTGGCGCAGCTCTGCGGAGGCGCCTCTTCCGCTCTGTCCCCCTGCCGCTGCAGGGCCTTGGCCTTCATCCGCTGGAAGATCTTCGCCGGGGACTCGCCGGCGGGAGGCTGGCCCGCCTGTCGCTTCAGGCACCGCTCGGGGCCGAGGCCGGACAGGATCTCACTGACATCCAGCGGCTCCGGCCCATCCGCGCTGCCCGTCACCAGCGCGGACTGGAAGCCGCCGTCAGCCGCCGGCCCTGCAACGCGGCTCTCCCCGCGGTCCGCCGGCTCCGCGGCGGTGCCCTGGCGCCTCAGGAGCTCCTTCAGGGGAGTCAGCGAGCCCTCAGGGACGCTGCTGAGGGGCACCGACTGGAACGGCAGCTCTCTCCCGCGGCGGGCGGCCCCGGCGGGGTTCCGAGCGGGTATCACGACCATCGCGCCGCGGGGTTCCGTGGGGCCCTCCCGGGCGGTCTCTCCCCTCAGCCCTGCGCTCTCCTCCTCAGACGCCGCCAGCGGCGCGGCACAGCCCGCCATAGCTGTTAGAAGATTTGAGCGCAGCCGCCGCGCGCGGATTGGTAGAGAGGAGCCGTGGCGTCACTGCCTGCCTGGGCAGCCACAAGCAGCGCGGGGGGGAACGCTGCCGAGAGGAACGACGCTTAGGAGAACAGCAGCATGGCCTTCCCCGCGGCCTCCCCTGGCGGGGGTGGTTCAGCCCGCCCGGTGGGCGTGGCCTGCGGCGCTGAGGCGCGGGCGGCCGTTAGTGGCCGGGAGGGAGGAGCCGCTGTGGAGGTGCCCTCGCCCGGGGCGGTGGGAGCGGGGTCCCCGCACAGAGGAGGCTCCGGACGGGTTGTGCCGCTGGCGAGAGGAGGGCGAGCTGGGCGCCATAGGCTCTGCCTCTCGCCGCGGCCGCTGAGGCCGCCCGTGGTGCCCAGTCAGCTGCGGGGAGCAGCGCGCGAGCGTTCACGGGGCACCGTCCGCACGAGGAGGGGGAACCCGCCGGGGAGTCAGCCCCGGAGTAGGGCGGTGGGATGGAGAGAGAGCGCCCCAAGGCCTTCAGAGCCCGCAGGGTGAGCGGGCCTGGGTGCGGGTGGCTCCTCCGCGCGGGTACGGAGCAGGGCAAGGGGGGCGAGCAGCTCGCTAGCCCGTTGCAGCAGTGCCGGACAAATCCAGCCTGTAACCGCTGGGCTGGGTGGGGCTGTAATTAGCGCTCAGAAACAGCAGCAGGTGTGCTGGGCGGAGGTGCAGCGGCAGAGCCCCCGTTCCCAATGCCCTGCTGCCCCCCGGCTGACCGGGAGGCTCCCTGATGAGTTAGTGGAACCAGCTGTGCCCCAGCAGCTGGGCTTAGAAATCTATTTGTTTAAAAATTATATATTTATATACTTATAACTTTATCCTCGGTGTTTATTGCAATTGACTAAATGCTTATTAATAAAGAGTAGCTGCATTTTTATTAAAAAAAAAGTAGTTATGCTGGGTATCTTGGGGTTCTAGCTGGTATTTTGCAATATAATTTTTTTTTTAATTAAAGTTTTTGGGCTTCTTACAGGAAATGCCGGCGCTAATTAGAGGCCCAGATTAAATAGTGGACAGTGATACTGTGCTTGCTGATTTCTAAGAATTCATATGCAGAGAAGTCCAGGCACACAGCTGTCAGAGTTTAGGAATCAAAGGTAGGTGTGTCTCTGGGGAGCGGGCCCTAAGCTGTAAAGAAAAAAGAAGTGTTTTGTGAAAATAGGTTGTATGGCCTTCAGGTGTCTTGGTGAGGGTTTCGCGTGCTTCTGAGCTGCTCCAGCCGCTAAGGAAGAGTATCTCCTAAAAGCATTAAATCTGGAGAGAATAAGCTGGGCAGGCACTGCCTGGTGTCCATGTTCAGAGGCCGGGAGCAAGTGTTTTGGGAAAGGTTCAGTCCCAGAAGGGATCTCTGCAAGCAGGACCAGCGCTTCGGGTGTTTGCTGCTGGCCTCGGCTCCCTGCACCGCTCCTGCTGTGGCAGGGTGGGAGCGGGGGTCTCCGAGGGTCGTAATGGGGCTGGTAGCCACTGGCGGGGAGAGCAGCTGGAGGAGGCGGTGGGGGAAATGAACATGAAAGAGTCAAAACGGGAATGGGGAGCAAAGGCTGTGCTTACATGTTTACGTTTTACGTGAGTTGTTACATGGCTGGTTGTGGTTTGTGTATAGTGGGCTGTGCGTAGGGTCTCAGCATGGCCAGCACAGTACTGGTGGGCCAAAAGCTGCATAAGCATCTGTTTAATTCACTGTAATAGTATCTAACGGGGTGTGTTTGCGCTGTAATGGTTCAGGATCTGTACTGTGTGGGGAAACTGGGAAAAAAACCCAAAACCTTGCATGATGTTTGGCTCAGGAGTGTGTGCTTTTTTTTTTCTTTTTTCTTCATCATGGAGATGCTTAAGGTTCTCTCTGTTTTGGGGGGTGTACTGGCAACGAAGCAATCCTGCAAATTGTGTATCTGTATAATAAGTAAGAATGTCTAGAGTCCTGTGAGTGGTTTTGCCTTATTGCAGGCTGGCAGTCTCTCCTGTGTGGTGTTTTTTGTCCTGGAGCGATGCCTGCCTAATGAAAGACCAAGGGGACAGACAGATTCTGTTAGTCCCGTGTCACCTGCAGCACCCAGGAGAGCATGCCGCATGTTCTGTCCCAAAACAAGGTTCCAACGGGAGAAACAGAGCAAAGGGAAGCAGCTTGTTTAAAATCAGATGCCTTGTACTGTGGGCTGTTTAGCCGAGATAGATTGCCATTGATAATTAAAGAAAAGTCGTCTTGCCCTTGGGGTTTCCATTCTGTGTTCCTGTAGTTGTTGTGAAGCTCTGGGAAGAAGCTTCGTCTTTTATTGCTCCTTTTCTTTCTGGAGCTGTTTTTCTGGTGCTGTAGTAATTCCGTTGGTCATATCCACACGTCTGCCTTGCTGACTGTGTGTCACTTGCTGGCAATACCCTGGCTGCGCTTTACCAGTTTTATTTTTTTATGAAAGGCACATTCCCACTTCTGGGAGAAAAATAATTGTCTTAATTTTCCATACTTTTTATAATTCAATTTATCCTTCATTCAGCTTTTTGAGATCTTAAATCAATGAATTGCATAGCTGGAAAAAAACCCTCCTGCTTCCCTTGTTGGGGGGAGCAGAAGGAAATACTGGGAAATTTCATATGTGTATGGGTGTGTACAGGATGGCTTGTTACTGGCTTTAGAATGCCATAGGTCCTGCGGACGAGGAGGTGTTAGCTCGGGTGAGAGTCAGGGAAGGCAGAAAGGAGAAGGGAACGAGGGAGTGTTTCCTTAGCTGTGGAGATGTGTGTGCTGGGATTCAGCTCCTGCTCCGCTCTGAGCTCTGTGTTTAGTGGCTGCGGAGCGGACTCAGATGGGGGGTAGGTGGCAGTGTGGCAGTTGTAACTTCTTACAGAAGAAGCAAAAACACTTAAAGCCTAAAATTGCTTTTAAATATGGTAATTAAAATTTCCAAGGCCTATTCATTGCCATGATAGAAAGGTATCCTGTACAGACCCTGATCCACTTCTCTTTGATGTGTTGAGATCCTACTGATGATCTAAATGGCTTCAGCTGCAGTATTAAGCTGCTAACGTGCTAATTTGGTTAAGCATATTTAAAAAAAAGTTTTAAACCAAATTAATGTTGTTATTCAAAGTTTTAAACCAAATTAATGTTGTTATTCAAACATAACTCTAAAAGGACCCTCTTCATAATTTGTTTTACAAAGATGCATTTGGAAAACGTATAAAAGAAATGACAGTTTCTTTGGTCTTTGTAGCATTTTGCATAAGTAAGGTATAAGAGTAGTCTCTAAAATATTTTATTGCTTAGAGATGTTCTACTTCAAAGCCCTGTCAAAATTTGATTTTGCCATACACGCTCTCACTGTATGAAGTGTAGAGGCAAAAATAGCTCAGCTCTAGGGATCAGCCACTAAACACCCAGTATTTCTTTTCCAAGTCTCCTGAAATCCACAAACAGCTCATGCGCTGCTCCCTGGTGCTGTACATGGTGTGTGAGCTGCTGGGGGGGGTTCCTCGTGTGGGAGAACATTTTCTTCTGCATCCAGGTGGAGAGGCCCAGCTGACAAGCGTTTCCAGAGAGGAGGTGCTGAGGCGGGAGAAGCACCGGTGGTGTTGGAGCGGGTTTGCTGTGGGATGCTGGAGCAGCGGGTTGGTGTCCACGAGATGGCAGGAGCTGCCTTCTGTGCTTCCCTGTGGCCAGCACGCAGCTCAGCCTGCCTTGCACTTCTGTAAAACAGCGGCATTCGTAATGCTTGCCGTGCTTAGCGCCCGGATATGCCCGTCTGTGGGCAGGAATTGCTTTCCCAGTTGGTTTCCATTGGACCCGTTGGCTCGCAGGGGAGCTCAGCACCTTTTGGGGAGTGATTTCTGATCTGATGGATAAACCGACCCCAATCCCAGGGAGTTGTTCCACTGACTGTCACCTCAGGGTCCCTCCTGCCGGAACCTGTGGAGCTGCAGTTCCCAGACTCCTCCTTTCTCAGCTGGGAAGAAGAGCGGTCTAAGGCCAGGAACTTTCAGCCCGTGCAGGTGGTGAAGGGGCCACATCCTTTCCCTCTGTTAAAGGAAATTGGAAGAGCTGCTCTCATCTCCACAGGCAAGGCAGGTTTGCCAGGTCTCTGATTGTCCTGTTGCTTTCCAGAGGCCACGTGGAGGTTGGATCCTGGGTCTCCAGGGCTGCGCACACCCGCAGTGTCGGTGAGGTTCATTTGAGCTAACCCTTCAGCATCTTCCCTTGGGCTTGGCCATGACCTTCCCTTAGGGACACGTACCATCAAGGACTCCTGAAGAGTTGCTTTCAGTCCTGTCCCGCTACTGTCATAAGCTGAGCTAATTTTTTAACTGATTGCTCATTTTTCCAGTTCCATACGGTTGCTACTGGAGCGTATTCCTCAATATTTCTTCTCTAGGGCTTAGCTGCTGCCTTGTCCCAGTGTGAGTGGATCCACAGCTAATTTGTAACCCCCGGGTCCCGTGCTGGCCCTGCCCGCTAGCTCCCGGAGATCTCTCCGTTCCCTGGCTGTCTCTGGAGAGCAGTCGCACTTTGTCTCCGCCTGGCTCGCTGAGGCTGTGTGTTTGAAGCCGATGATCAGAGCTGTGCGCAGCTCTTCTCTACGAGCCCAGCGCTGGGTTTGTACGGGAGCAGCGAGAGTTTCATATCCTTAATGGGAGCGTCTTCCCCTGCGTGTCCTCAGGTGCTTGATGTGGATTTCCAGTTTGGGTACAACTGCAGATCTGACAGAACGTTTCTGTGGGGCATTTGGCTTACTCAGGTGCAGTTTTTATAAAATCCATTCAGTTTCAGATCATCCTGGTAATTAACGCTGCTCTCTGAACCCCCTCGCTCTCAGCCTGCCTCGTTTTGCCGTTCTGGAGCTTTCGGGACATCCCCCTTGCCCCGGTTTGGGAAACCTTTAAGAAATCAGCCTTTTGCAAAGCTGCTCCCAGAAGCGGCTGTGAAGTTTCCTGAAGGCTGTCTGTGCTTAGCTTTGGTCATTCAGTGATCTGCTGAGTTATATGGGGATTGTTGAATAGAAAATATTTTTGTTTTACTGTAAAAAATAAACCAACCCACCATACTCGGTATCTTTACGAACGTGGAAGGTAAAGATTTAGTGAATGCTTTCTCCAACACTGTGAGCTGTTACAGTGATTTCCTCCACTGTGGTTCTTCTAAATCATCCTTGTTGTCCTTTACCTGGTTGGTAAGAGTTTGTTTATTTTTGTTTGTGTCTGTAAGTTTCTGTATCTTTCGTGTGTATTTTGTAAGTTACCACTTCCAGTAATTTCCGTTGGTTGCGAGGACACATGTCTGATGTTTATTTAGGAGGGGCAGATTTATGATGCCTGTGATGAGGAAACAGCACATTTTGATTCAATGATCTCACATTATTTCTCTGGTTTCAAAATCTCACAACATGCGCAAGGTTTTTCATGAAGTTATGTGAAAGTAAGAGTTGAAAAATTCCCGTGGCTCACAACTGGGGCTCTCCAGAGAAGGTGAGTTTTGCAGTGACAGGGATTTCCCGGCAGTACGCTTCCATGCCTGGAAGAGCAGTCACCTCGGAAGTGGCAAATGCATCAAAACCTGAAAAATCCCTGACCTGAAAGGGTGCAAACTAGGGCAGGTTTTTGGGGCAGAGTCCTCTGTGTTTTCCCTGGTTTTGTCCTTTTCCCCAAGATATCTCCTTAGCCCGGTATCAGGGCCGGGGTGCTGAGCTGCACAGCCCTTCGATTGCCGTGTTCTGCTGTAGCAGAGGTGATTCGTCCTGGATGCTGGACGGAGATCAGTGAGTGAGCGCCTGCTCCAGAGGGTTCCAGCCCTGCTGCGTCCAAGAGGAGAGCAAACGTACTGACCCCGTCTGACGGCAGTCGGAGCGGCTGAGCTGAGACCCACGGAGCCGGGGGTCTCGGGCAGGATTTTGGGAGGGACACGGGGACCTGGCAGGGGGCTCTGACCCCGTCTGGTATGGGTGCTCGGGTGAAGAACACGAGCCAAGGGGAGCACGCAGCCGTGCTTCCTCGGTACGCTCGCAGGGCACAAACTGATTTCTCTGCCCAGAACCAGTCCTGAGGAGCGATTCTGTTCCCGTTAGTGGCACAGCCCAGGGCTCTAGTTAGCCTGTGGAAACCCCCGAGAGAAAATGATGGCTATGGCTTGGGTTTCTGTGCTTTTACATCTGTTCTTTTCCCATGGGAAACGCCTCCCCAGGAAAGGTCTGCGGTGCGTGTGAGCTGTCGCAGCATTGCCGTGTTCGCCTTGCCTCTGCCCGGGAGCCGCCTGGAATTGCTCTGCAGGGTCCCCGGGAGCACTCGGCACAGGGCTGTGTTTGTCACCCTGGCGGGGGCACAGGGGGTGACTGCCATCGCACGCTCCAGTGTCCTGTGTAATGAAGGCTGTTCCTCTGCTCCACTTTTATCTGTTTGGAAATGCATCCCATCGACTTCAAATCATCCCCGGCGGAGACCAGTCCAGAGGAGTGACAGGGGCCAGCCTGCTGCCGTCCCTGGCACCGCGGTGGTGGGTGCTGGGGGCTGTGGGAGCACAGACAGCGGAGTGGCCCAGTTTGCTGCCCCCGCACAGAGCATCTCCCCTTGCTGCTGTCGGAGCAGAGCCTGGGGACACGGGTGGCCAAGGTCCAGCCTGCAGGACCGTGCTTGTGTTCTCGGTTCCATCACATCCGTGGTTCTGCTGCTCCAGGAGCTACTTGACACTGCCCCCTCTCCCCCCCGAGTATAACTTTCCTGTTACTTGAGTCCTGACGTTGTCTGATTCCAGCCTCCAGGCTTTGAATCTTATGGAGCATATTTTTTGGATGTGATGGTCCTTCCCGGCCCCGTTACACAGGAGAGTTTGCTCTGCAGGTTGTGTTCACGGGTTGGTTTGTGCAGGCTGTGGTCAGGTCTTTCCTTAATCTTTGATAAGCTGAATAGATCGGCTCCTGAAGTCTCTTACTCTAAGGCAAACTTCCAGATTCTTCAATGGTTCTCCTGGCTCGTTGATGAACCCTCTCTGATCAAACTTTTCCTACAACTGGAAGGATGGAGATGTTCCCTTCCTACATAGGAAGGATGGAGACGTTCCCCTTCCTCAGATCCTGTTCCAGGCTGACCCTCGGGGCCATCTGCCAGTGGCATGTGCTGAGCAATTTAAAAGTACCAGGACCAGCGTTAGCCTGCTGCGAGCACCTTGTTCTCCCTTTGCTGGCGCTGGAGTTTGCACCCAGGCGCTGCCGGGGCGTTCAGCGGCGTGTGCTGCCGGGGCTGTGTCCGTGCTGCCGCAGTACAGAGCTGTTGATCTGTGCTTTCTGTGGGGGCGATACCAACGCCATACTGTCTTTATTAAAAACAAGCCAAGAAAGAATATCCACCTGTCCTGAGGGAATACTAATTCATAAACTAATTGTGAGGAAATGTCAGCTTTCTGGACTTTCTTTCTTTGCTCAGCATCCTCTAATTAATTTTTCTTATTCCTTTCTCTTTCATAACTCATTTTTATTAGAGCCAACATCTGTTGTCTGTTTGAAGTTGATTAAAACACTCTAATATTTTTTTTCTAAAATTGTTATTCAACTTCCAAAAGAAGCAGTAGCATCACAAAAATATCCCTGCTCTTTGTTCCTGCTCCCAGGCAGGAGGAGGTCAGATGAATCTCGTTTCCAGAGCAGGCAGGAGGGAGGAGGATTCGGCGTCAGGCAGGTACCCGCTTGCTGTGCGTGGGAGAACCCGGTGCCGTTACAAGACCTCTGTGTCAGCACTCGGCCTTTTGGGGCTGATTTGATTTGCTGAGAAGTTTGTTCAGAACTAGTCTGGGTTTCTGTATGTGCCTTAGTGGTATTTTTACACCCTCTCAACGCGTCCCGCATCCCCCCCGATGCCAAGGAGGACGTGGGTAGTACAGTGCTGTGTTAGAACTGGCATGGGCAGAAAATGCACGCTGTCACGGAGATGTCATTGACACAGACCTCTGCTCACCGGGGTTTTGGGGACATCGTCACACAGCAAACGTCGTGGGTCAGCCCTCTGCTTAGGGCTGGATTGTGCAGCAAGGTACTACTACCACTACAATACAAATACAAATTGTGTTTAATGACGTTTCAGCCTTGTTCTGCGCCGCTGATCTGTTGGGGGTCCAGCTGTGGGCGTCCTCGCCAGCCCATGGACCACCCCCTGCTCCTGGTCACCGCAGCGGGGTTTCTGGCTGGATGTCTGCAACAAGCTTCTCTCCTGTTCCTGGTCTGTGCTGTTCTCTGTTTCTCATCTTATAGAATCACTGAATCACAGAATAGTTTGGGTGGGAAGGGACCTTAAAGCCCACCCAGTGCCACCCCCTGCCATGGGCAGGGACACCTCCCACCAGCCCGGGTTGCCCAAAGCCTCATCCAGCCTGGCCTTGAACCCCTCCAGGGATGGGGCATCCACAGCTTCTCTGGGCACCCTGGACCACTGCCTCACCCCCCACACAGTGAAAAATTTCGGACAAACTTTGTTTCAAAGTCTTCTCTGTTTTTGATGATGTTTCTACCTGTTTATGTTCCTGTAACAGCCAGTTAGCGGGCGTTGAGCAGGACTGCCTGGTCTGCCTCGCCGTGCTCGGGCACCATGTCCCTGCGAAGCTCAACAGGAGCTTATTTTCCAGCTTCAGCCAGAGCGTGTGTCTGAATGACACAGTGCTCCTGGAGCAGACACGGGGAACGCAGACCAGCCACGAGATGACCTTCAAACGGATGAGACAGAGAAGGCTCACATCTCAGATATTAGAAAAAATTTCTTCACTGCAAGAGTGCTCAGGCACTGGAACAGGCTGCCCAGGGACGTGGTGCAGTCACCATCCCTGGAGGGGCGTCAAGAAACGTGTGGATGTGGTGCTTGGGGACATGGGTTAGTGGGTTGGGTGGGGTTGGGTTGATGATCCTTGAGGTCTTTTCCAACCTTAATGATTCTATGATACAACAACAGAGATGGTGCATCTTGGTCACCGTCCTGCATTGCTGTAGCTGCTTTCAAGTGTCAAAAAACCCTGCAAATAACTCATTAATTATTCATAGTGTGCCTAGGTTACTGGTCGTTGACATTGGCGCTCCAAGTTGGCTCAGTGTCGACTTTCTACCTTAGTAATGGCAGAAATAGTGACTTGGCAGAGTGTCTGTGTGCTCTGGTCTTGTGTAGTGGTTTCTGAATTGAATCCAAGCTGTTTGGCAAAATGGGCAGAGCTGAAAAATGTTTGAGACAAAATCCTTTTGTTTGTGTAGTGTTTTTAATCCTCCAGTGAATGGGGTTAATACCGAGTAAGATTTTGGTTGTTGTGTTGTTTCCTATGGAGCTACTCTGCAGAAAATAGACATTTGGGTCTTTCTGTGTAAATGCAGAAAAGATACATTGTGAATATTGTTTAATTGTGAAAATCTTGCTAGAGCCATGGGTCTTTGGGCTTTCCTGTGCTTTTCAGAACAGCAGAACAGTGTGGCGGTGGTGGTTTAGTTTGGCTGTGGCACAGTGCTGGTGGGTGCGCAAAGGATGCGCCTTGGGTCCCGGGTAGATCCCTTGCTGAGTAGCTTGGGAGGGTTTTCATCCTGTGAACCGACCTGTGGTGGGGTTGGTTTGGGTTTTTTTGCAGTATTCCTGATTCTCACCCTCTTACTAGACAAAATCAACTCCGAGTAGGTGATCAAAAAAAAAAAAAAAAAGGAAGGGAGCAGAATTCTAATAT
>WKFP01014202.1:45543-58456 GCA_011057875.1 Pterocles orientalis | reverse complement strand
AAAAAAAAAAAAAAAAAAAAGGAAGGGAGCAGAATTCTAATATTAGTCTGACTATAGAAAGTAATTGACTTATTTTAAAGAATTACCAAAAGGGATAAAAAGAAATTTAGAAATTTTAGTCTTTTAGAGCTGAAAGTTTCTATTTTTAGAAGTGCCAAGCGATCCTTTCTCTGGAAGCAGTTCTGTTCTGTCGAGTTGTCTTTCGCGATAAAGAGAAGGCATTCATTCTCACAAGTGCTTAAAGCTCGCCTGGTGGTGCCCTTTCAGTTCCTCTGAGTGATCCCTTCTGGCGAAATTAAGGCAGGAACTGCTGTTTGATTGATACAGATGCCGACAGATCAAATCCATGTTTTCCTACCGCGAGGAGAGCATCCCTTGTACGATCTCTTTCCTCGGGGTTTATGAGTTAAATTGGGCAAACAGCCACCTTCCTTCTTAGCTGTGGAGGGTTTCAGAGCATGGCAACCTCACAGTACATGCTTTTCTCTGAAATTATTGCTCTGTAACCCCTGAAATCTCCATTTCTCCTCAGCTTTGATTCGCAGCATTCCTTTAAAACACCAAGAGCAGCAGAAACGGAGCTGAGGGAGCAGCGCTATGCCATCTCCTTCCCTTCCCAGCCCCAAGGAGGCAGGCAGGACGGCTCTGCACAGGCTATTTTTATCTTTCGCAGCACCGGCAGCAGGATTTCACGCTGTGCTGGGTGTTGCTGATCCTCCTCGGGATGTCTTCACGGCTGCCACACGTGAATTACGGTCTCAGCTAAGGTTTGCTCAGTGGCTTTGCCATTGTAGACCCGCCGTCAAACGGGAGCTGCCGGGGCTGTTCTGTGGCAGCAACGTCCTCGGGAGGTCTGGTGGCTGGAAGATGAGGGGACAAACCCTGTTCTGTCCCAGCAGCTGGTGGCTGATTGGGACCCACATCCTCGCTGTCCTCGGGTAAATGTGGAGAGGGAAACTGGGGCTGCCCAGCCTCACCAGTGCCTCCAGCGCCGGTCCCAGTTCATCTGGCTGCAGCAGCTCTTCTGTCCGGACAAGCACCGACTGGCTTTTTGGGGGACATTTCACTGCCCCACCAGAATTTCGGAGCCTATAGGGAATGTTTTCTGACTTTTTTTTTTTTTCCAAGAGATCAGATTGGAAATTCAAAGCAGCCCCTATTTGTTCACAAGTGGCTCTGCGTCCTCGGAGTGGTGCTGCTGGGAAGCAGGGGGAGGACGGATCTGGCGTCAGTGCTGGTGTGGGACGTCTGGATCTTGGGCTCAGTTCCCTGCACGGGCAGGACGTTGTGTGAGAGCGGACAGACGGTTTGGGACGTGCTCTGTGCACACCAGCAATCCTGTGAGGCAGAGGCAGTAACCCAAGGCATAAGAGGGAGTGTCTTGGGATGGTTCCTTGCTTTCTGCATCAGTCCTCTCTGTGAAATGAATGCAAGAGCCGCTTCCCTTACTCTTGTTCAGTGTGACTCTCTTGGTTTGTGTGTTTACAGCTTTCAGGAGTCATCACAGCGCTGACAGTGCACGTGCTTTGGAGAGAAATGATGATGATGGGATGAGTTCCTTCCTTTTTGCTTATCCACTGAGGCTGCCTGAGTACTGCCACGTTCGAGCCGTGCCAGGCTGTGCACCGCTGCTGGGGACACGGGGCTGTTTTCGAACAAAATAGGAAGGGACGGATTTGAATTTCCCCAAGGTCTCATGTCAGCTCTTCCTATTCTTCCGTCAGCAGAGGAAACCAGCCTTCAGCGTGGTGTGTTCCCCTGCTGCTGGCACACCTGCGAAACCAGCATCCCTGGGCTGCGCTAATGATGGTTTTTTTCCGAGGGCTTTACTCACAGTGACATCTGGCACGATCAGGAGGTGGCTTCCTCCCTGCATTCCTCCCTGGATGAGGCTTTGGGCAACCTGGGCTAGTGGAGGGTGTCCCTGCCCATGGCAGGGGGGTTGGAACTTGATGATCTTTAAGGTCCTTTCCAACCCAAACCATTCTGTGATTCTACAATTCCAAAACGAGACAGTGCCTGGGAGAGCAGGAGATGACGGATCTCCTCCGGCAGCCGCAGTTGTTGCTGTGACTCATCCAGAGAGCCCGCGGGCAGTGCTGCAGCCAGCAGCAGGCTGGGGGGAGAGCGACTCCCCAAAGCTGGGACCCGGTGAGGGGGCTGTCACTAGTCATTTTTCCAGCAGATATGTTTCCCTCCGGGATTTCAGTGGGTGAGGCTGCCGCTGTCCCCCTGTTCTCCCGGGTGATGTGCAGTGTGACCTCTCTCAGCATCCCTCTGTGCATGAAGGGGGTGGGACAGGGGGAGGAAGATGCTGCAGGAGGAAGGCACGGGGCTGGATGGTCTGTCAGGGCACCCGTGGCTCTCGAGCAGCTCTAGGGCACTTGGAGAAAGGCTGTTGGGAAGACTCTCCGGTCATAGGATGTGTACAGAGACCTGGGTCTCCTGGGCTTTGAAAGCCATTAATCATGTGGAATTAAGGCAGTTAATCAAGTCTCAGAAACTGACAAAAGATTGTCCCCGAGGCTTTTTACCTTGAATATCTTTGGAAAATGATAGTTTCAGCTTTCCACTTGACTACCCCTGTAAGCTAATTCATTTTTTCAGCAGCAGACCAAGGTCAGCCATTGCGCAGCTCTGTCAGCTCCCGATGAGGCTCCGCTCGCGCTGAGCTTCGAGCCTTGCGGTGACTGCCACCGATGTCCCGGTGTCACCGAGGTGCTGCCGGGTACTCTGGCAGGAGCTTAACCAGGGGCAAAGAGCAAATGCTCCAGACATCAATTTATCTTTGTCTGAAACTTGCGATATTTCAGTCTCCGAGTACACCCAGTGATATGTGTGCAGGGATGGAGGGTGTTAGTGCAGAGCCGGAGCGTGCTCGGGGTGCGGGCTGTGGTCATGCTGTCTGCCTTCTGAGTTCATGCAGAAACATTCATTTAGCTAATCTTTCCTCATTACGTAATTTATGTAATTAATTCCAAATTGAATTGCTCCAGATGCTGATTCTGCCCTCTTGGTTGTCTGCTGCTTTCTTTCCTGTCAAATCTTGCAGGGGTCCAAAGTCCCTGCTGGGGTCTGGTCCCGGCGCTGGTTTTTGGCTGGGCTGCTTGCTGAACGCTTGGGCTGCAGAGTCCCCGGCGGGGAAGATAGCGAGTAGATGTGGTGCAGCCCTGAGACCACGCTCGACTGCGGCGTTCACACCTCCCACGAGTGCGATGGTAGCCCTGGGATCACTTTCCAGGTCTCGGAGCACAGTCACTGGAATGAAGAAATTAAAAACACCGAGGGTCAGAGAATCTGCTAAATCCTCAGGATGTCACTGTCACTCTGAATTCACGCAGGGATGATGCTCAGAGGTCCCCATGTGAACCATCCCACGCAGATGGCACGCCGGGGTTTGTTCTCCGCAGTCTGAAGGAACCGTTTGCACAGCGAGCGCAGGGGTGTGCCGTGGTGGAGAGGAGGTGTGGGGCTGGTAGTGGTGTGGTGCTTTGCCACGGGGCAGCAGGGCTTCTCTCCTTTATCCTGTACCCAGGCGGGAGGAGAGCGGCTACTGAAATAGAGATAATGGATCTCTGGATGCTGGAGTTTGTCCTGCTTTGGTGCTGAACTGGCAGCCGGTCCAGCACTGAGCGGTTGTGCTGTATGGCTAGCTGCACGGAGCCTGCCGTGCTGGAGCACTTGGACTGGTTTGGTGTGGCACGGGGAGACTGGAGTTCCAGGTGTGGGTTGGTCTGTGGTCCCAGAGCGATTCAGAATCAAAGTACCGGAGCCTTGGTGCAGAGCTGGTTCACATTAGTGGGAGGGTTTCTGCAGCTTCCAGGGGCTTTGAAGCTGTTTCTTCCTGAGCTGGGTGAGGTAGCGCAGGGGGGCACACAGACACAAGTGCCAGCTGAAGCACTCTGTAGCAGCAGGAGGGTGTTTAGCATCTCGGAATCTAGAATCCTGCAGATTTGCCTGCATCCCACGAGCAGATTTGCCTGGGAAAACAAATCAGACACCTGGCCTGGGGGATGCACCTGCCCCGAACCATGCACCCCAGGCCACCCGCTTTGCCGTGCTGGTGCAAATGGCAGCAGCAGCGACTGTTGCAGTGTTATCGGCATTGATCCTGCGTGGCACCGACCAGGGCTCCACGGCCGTCTTCTCCATCTAATGCTGCTGGTGGCCGTTACAGTAGTCCAGCCCCACGTGCAGCTTCCCTGGGGCGGCAGATGAAGCTGGAAGGGACTACTCCTGAGGTGTTGCAGAAACTGCACATTGACCATTCAGGCCCAGACTGTTTTGTGGTGCCTCGAAACATTCCTGTTGTAGATAAGAAGATGGCCAGGAATGCACCTTACTAACAATGGACTCAATCCTCGAGGCTCTGATAAGGCGGAGCCTCCGTGATGTCCAGCTGCAGATAAGAAGAGGGCAAGGAATGTGCCGAAGGCCTTACTCCATGGACTGGCAAAACCCCTGCTGAGTAAGGCCATCAAGACCGGCACCAAACCCTGCTGAGTCTAACAATGGACCCCATCTTGCTCTTACAACAAAGCAGCAAATCCGTGCTGAGCAAGGCATTGCCTCTGTCTGTAAGAGGTGAACAAGCAAAGAGAAGGAGCGTGCTCGCGCCCACCACCTGAGATGCTGACAGACTGATCGAGCAACCCCCCCCTCCAAGGTGTCGACGCTTTTCTCCAAGGATCCAAAGAGTGGTGAAAACTTTTCTCTCTTTTCTCTCTTTCCTTTCTTTTTCTCTTCAAATATCTCTTGATCTCTCCCTGGCACATATGGCTACACCTTATAAGTTTTATGCCAGCTTCTTTTGGGGCTGTTTAGCAGGTTTTCTGTAGGTTGTTTAGTTTAATACTGAAAAGTGATTGCAAGTGTTGTGAGCGGTTGCAGATTTCTCAGTAGTGTTGGAGATCATGCTGAAGATTTGGTGTTGTTGGCGGTTGGTAGCGTTGTCATGAATTGTCTTTACCAATTAATTTGTTTTCTTTTATAATTCTGTTAAGTTTAATGACAGCTCCTTTCAGGGGCTTGTTTAGTAGGCTTTCATGTAGATTGCTTATTTTGGTGGTGCTTATTATTAACCCTAGTGATATTGGTGATGATGCTATTCTTACCCCAGTACTACGAGATTTTGTGTTATTAGTGAATGGTAAAATACTCATGGATTGTCTTTACCGAGTGATTTTTCCTTTTCCCTTGACCCTGATGTATACCCCACATTTTCCCTTTTCCCTAAACAATTATATGCATTAAAATTATAAGCCAATATGCAATTCTTTGGTGTCGTTTCACCTTAATTTGCCCCAAGGGAATGTATATATAGAACCTCCGCGAACCCCACTCATCCCACCCAGGGTGGTTCTATGAGCTGGGTTGCGACAGAAGCATATAATGGGAGCTATTGATAATAGGTGAACGGTTGGACTAGGTGATCTTTTAGGTCTTTTCCAACCTTGGTGATTCTATGATTCTATGATAAGACAAGAGCATCCCGTAACTGCTCTCCTGTAATTCCCGTCGGTAGCACGAGGTGGCGAGAACAGTCTTTATTTCACGTCCTGCTCGGTGCCAAGCACAGCTGCCAGGGATAAAGCCGGTAAGAGCAGTACCACAGCCTCAGAGAGGACAGAAAATAGTTGTTTCTTCCACTTGCGTTAGTGTCACAAGGCGAGCGGGTGGATCATGTGGATCCTGATGCAAACTCTTTCCCTGGGCAGGGGATGGATGGAGCTCTGTCCCGCAGGATGGACCTCCCAGCCTCTTCCACCTGGGGAAGAAACGTGGCAGTGCTCACCCTGCAGAGGACCAGGCTTGACAACCAGCACAAGCAGCGAGCGTTCTCCCGCGCTGCGGTGGCCTGGGTGCAGTGCGGGAGGTTGGGATGGCTGCTCTGCTCCACTTGGTTCACCCTGTGTGCTGAAAGGCCGTGGCAGGGTTGGAAATGCCTGGAAGTGCTTGGGAGAATCCTGAGGAGCTGAGCTCCCAGCTGGCGACGGCTGTGTCAGCATCAGCTGCTCCCAGCTCTGCATCAAGAGCCAGCGGGGCTGGAGCAGGGGCTGGAGCAGGGGCTGGAGCAGGGGCTGGAGCAGGGGCTGGAGCAGGTCACCTCCAGAGCTGCCTTCCCACCTCCGCCACGCAGGGGCTCTGGGGTTTGGTGGGCAGGGGGCTGCAGGGCGTCAGCCCAGCACCTACCCCAGCAGGACCCACGCCGGTGGCAATTTAACAAACTTTCAGGGCTGCCCAGAAGAATATCTGCAGTGGTGGCCTCCGTCTTTTGTACCGTCTTAGCTCTGCAAATGCCTGCTGTCAGGGAGTCAAAGTTGCGTGCAAAGAGCCTGGGACAGAAAAATGCAATTAATGGGAGCGTGTGAAGCAGTTTTCAGCTACGTGGAGCCTCTCTGGCAATTTGACTTGCTCTTTTTCGTATTTTTTTTTATTGCTCTGCAGAGAATAAATTAGGTCAGGTCAGAAATGTTGCCCGAGTGAAGATAATGAGGTAACAGAGGATCCCGGTGAGAATGTGTTACCCTGTGCACCGCCCTGTTTTGACTTATGGAAAGAAATCAGTTGGTAGGAGTTGGAGTTACTAGTACGGCTTAACTCAGGGATGGCAGGGAGAGAGCAGAGAACACAGTGGAGCAGCAGCCCTCTCCTCCCTGGCAAATTAACTGGAATTAAATCACAGAAAGAGCTTCCGAAAAAGTAATTTTTCCGTGATTATTTCAGGAGAGGAAATGGAAAACGTTTCTTGCAAGATGTGTCCAGGGATCACCTCAGCTTCCTGGCAAAACCTGAGGAACGGGAACATTTGGGTAGGGCTGGAGATGGGTATGGTGTGCCGTGCCGACCCTCAACGGCAGGGTTTGGGTTGGACCCACCTCCTGTGGTGCGCTGTGCGTCCCTCTCGTTGGGATTTCGTGGCATCCCCTCCTCTGCGAGGCACTGCAGTGTGGTGTTGGGGCTGGTGCATAGCTGGGGTGGCACTCACACGCGTTTTGATGGCCGTGCCGCGATGCGAGAGCAGTGTTTGTGACGGGAGTGTTTAGTTCGACAGGCTCAGCTGGAGCACCATGGCTTTGGAATGAGAACTTTCCATATAAACCCGTCATTTTCCTGAATGATGTTTGTGAAAATACTCTTTCATTGAAAAAAAAGCAGTCAGGACAGAGGCTGGAGTTTGTCTCGATTCCCCGGCTGGTGTCACAGAGCCCGTCCTCGTTGGCAGCCCCAGCAGCAGCCCCGGCAGGGCCAGCGGGATCGCAGACACGTCCCGGGCTCCTCCTGCGCTGCACCTACTGCTCAGCATCGCCTGGCGTGGTGTCTGTGGGCTGTGGTTCAACAAGAGCTGTTATCTCCTGCAAAGCTACTGGAAACCAGTATTTGCTTTAGTGCAAGTTTTCGGTACGGATAATCCAGCCGATGCTCTTGGCATCAGTCAGTCCTTTTCCTCCTGCCCCAGGGTCGGAAGCAGGGCGGGTGCTTTTCCCTTTGCATTTCCCCCTGCACTGCTGAATGGTAACAGACGGGCCACGGTTTGGATCTGCGCCTGGGCAGACACCTTGCTGAGGGAGTGGTTGTCTTTCCCAGGTCTCATGTCACCTTCCTGTGTCCCTGACCGCTCCAGCCCAGCACTGGGAATGGTTCTTCTCCCAGTGGAAGTTTGTGGAGATGTGCTCAATGCATCAAACCCCTGATGGGCTGTCTGCTGGGAGATTGTGCTCCCTGACCAAAGGACCTGGCGTTTGGCCACAGGATCGCCCTCTTCTCGCTAGGGCACCCTGCAGAGCCCTGATCTCCTGATGGCACCCCACAGCCCCGAGCCCCCACCTGCAGTTCCAGAGCTGTTCACCATCCACGCGCCTCCTGCCCAACACCATTGCCCATGTGCTGGGGGCCACCGGACAGTCCCAGTCCGTGCTCTCGGCCTCGACAGCAGAGTGGCACGGCATAAGAAATAATGGACTAAGGGACCATTTGGAAGGATTTTAAACCCTTGTTGCAGATCAGTCTGCAATGTCCTCGCTCCATTGATATTCTGGAGAGGGTAATGTAACACAGCCATCTCGTGATTACTCTGCTGATTACGGGGCATCGTTATAGATCCCTTTCGGAGCTTTCAGCTGGCTGGATGCTTTGAAGCTGAAGACAAATAATGAAGGTGCAGAGCAGACAACACCTTCTCTCTCCGTATCTTCAGGTAAAATCCCTTCTTTGATTTATTACCTACCCCTCAAAAAAGCAGGACATAAATTACTGAACGTTGCCGAATCTCTCACAGGCAAGGCTGTTTGCTAACCAGTCTATTTGAAAGTCTTTTCGGTGCTGCTAAACATCCTGACAACAGTTTGCTTGGAAACATGGGTTCTTGGTGAGTTTCACTATTGGAATATACAGGAGTATGTTTTCTTACTCAGAGCCTGTGTCTGAAATGGAAACAGAGTTCAGGGTGTTCATCTGTACCCACGATATCATCTTCTGTGGATGCAGGCTGAAATAGTTTTGTTATAAATGCTGGTTTTTCTCTGTTGCCTTCATTTACGGCGAGATCTGACTATTGCACAGGTGCGTTCAGAGTGTCAGCCTACAGGAGAGAAAAGCAACCAAACACGGGAGATACCTACGAATAAACCTGCGTGCGTGTTGTCGGGCAGCAGTCTGCTCTCTGCGTTAGTGAGTCGATAAGAGTCCCACAAAATGAGCAGTCCCCTTACGGGGACCTTAGCGGTCTCCTAAATCCACATGTATTCGTGCAATCCACCCACGAAGCAGAGCCTGGAGACTTTCAGGGACAGAATCATCCTTCCAGAGGTCCTCTGGTCCAATCCTGCTCAAACATTCCTGATGGCAGCAGGCTGCTGAGGGCTGTGTCCAGGAGAGGGATTCGACAGCCGCGCTGCCCAGCCTGCTCAGTACTTCATCACTCTCATGGGAATTTTATTTTTTTTTTGCAATATCTCGTGGTAATTTCCCATGTTTCAACTTGTGCCCGCTGCCCCTTGTCACATCACCGTGAATGACCTCTAAGGAAAGCCTAGCATCTCTGCATCTTGTGGTCTGTAGACAGCAACGATCTCTCCCCTCTCTTCTCCAGGCTGAGCAGGGCCAGGCTCTGCTCCCACATCTTGCTCTGCAGCCCTCTGACCACCGTGGCGGTCCTCCCCTGGGCTTGCTCCAGTGTGTCTGGATCCTCTTGGTACGAGGGAGCGCAGCCCTGCACACAACACTCCAGTTCTGACCCTTCACTTCTCTGAACCTGCTGCCTGCACTCCTGCTGCAACCCAAGGGACGCCCATGGACGTTGTACCCAGGTGGGGCACACAGCTCCCGACTCCTTCCTCTGCTTTGGGTGCCTCTTCTCTCCCACAGACTGCTAAAGGCTCAGGGACCTGGGAGGCTGAAGGACAAGCCTTACCTGTGAAAACTGAGGCAAGGAAGGCAATGTGGCCTCCGCCTTTTCCTGTCACTTGTCACTAGGTGACTACAGCCCACATTCCCCTTCGCTGTCCCTTTGCTAATGGTGCACTTACAGAAACCTGTCCCCTGCCCTGCTGTCCCTGGACAGCTTCAGCCCCAGCCACGCTTTGGCTTTGCTGACTCCATTCTGGTATGTACTTGCAGAGTCTTTGGTTTTCCTTCCAAGCAGCCTGTCCCTGCTTCCACCCTCTGTACGTTTCTTTGTCGTGTTTGATCTCGGTGAAGATCTCCGTGTCCGTCTGTGCCTTTTCCCACCCTTGCTTGACTCTTGCGCATTGGGATGAACCGTTCTCATGCTTTGAGCAGGGTTCCTTCGACGATGAGCCAGCTCTGCTGGACACCTCTGCCCCCCCAGGGGTCTGTTCTCATCAGATCCTGCCGAGTAGGTCCATGAAGAGGCTAGAATGATTTTTTTTTTTCTGAAGCCCATGGTTGTATTTCCACTCTTTATCTTGCTCATTCTGCTCAGAATCTCGAACTCCACCTTTTCTCATGGTCACTGTGTCCGTGTTTGACTAGCAGATCCAACAGAGCACCTACCCTGGTCATTTCATTGATCAGTTGCGTCAAGAAATTATCCTTGAGACATTTACCTGGGTTGCTCGCACCCAGCCATGGTGGCAGATCTGAGATGTTCAAAGCCATCCGTGAGTGCCAGGGCCTGTCTGCAGGATGTTCTCCAGCTGCCTGAAGAGGACCTGCAGCCAGGGCTTCATCCACCAGGTCCCTGGGCTGTGATGATCCCCCGTGTTCAGCTTCCCCGAACCGCCGCCTGAACCGCACCTCCCCGGGGAGCAGGAGCCGTGTCCCCCAGCCTGGTCCCAGCACGTCCCGTCTGCCCGGAGCCCCTGGGGTGGGCTGACCCTGGCTGGGCACCAGTGCCCCCCGAAGCTGCTCCATCACCCCCCTCCCCAGCTGGACAGGGGAGAGAAAACACGACAGGCTCGCGGGTCGAGATGAGGGCAGGGAGATCACTCAGCAGCCACCGCCACGGGCAAAACAGACTCAACTAGGGGAAATTAATTTATTACCAATGACATCAGAGTAGGGCAATGAGAAATAAAACCGAGTCTTAAAAACACCTCCCCTGCCCTCAGTGCCTGCAGGGCTGCTCTTCTCAGATATTCTCGCTCCTCTCTCCTCTGCTCTTGTTGTGCAGCAGGTTTTTCAACTTAAAGACGTTGTCCCGGAGGCACTCCCACCATCGCTGCTGGGCTCAGCCTTGGCCAGCGGTGGGTCCATCTCGGAGCCGGTGGCACTGGGGGAAGCTTCTGGCAGCTTCTCCTGTAGCCCCCCGCTACCAAAACCCAGCACAGCCCAGCAGCGTGGCGGCGGGTTGCTGCAGGGTGGGCAGAGCCGCCTTTGCCAGCCCAGAACGGGAAAATAAATGAAGGCACGATGATAGCAGAGGGCTGGAAACTGAGAGCGAACGCCATGCCGTCGGTGGGGGAATGACTTGTCAGCTTGGGGTCGAGGGTCAGTGGAGTGATTTATTTTTAATTTGGATGGTTGGCAGCCGTGATTTCATTTGTTAGCCTCCGCCAGCGAGGGTACGACATGCCGAATAAAACGTCTCAGCTACCGTGTCACATCACGGCAGACTGCGATAGCGCGTCTGTGCTGCAGCTGGGGACACCCTTCGCAGGGCTCCTGCAGCCTTGCAGCTGTCGGGCAACGCCGCAGTCCCCTGCAATGCAGCGTGGCACTGTCCCGGGCCGGGAAGCGCAGACCTTGCCGTCACACAGAGTTGTCCCTTTCGACTCTGTGCACAACGTCCTGCTACAAGAGCGGCTCTTCTCGCTGTGTCCTTTTCTTGTGGGATGCTTTCAGACCTCTTAGCATCAGGTTTTGCCTCAGCCTGTTGCACGTTCGAACCCGGAGGTGAGAGGCGGTGGTGCTGCTCCCGGAGTTGGGGGTGGAAAAGGAGAATTTCTCGGTGTTGGAGAAATGTAAATTAGCCGTTGGCATTCTGCAGGCGTGGTCTCTGTGCCTGATCGAGTCATGGTTTGTGGCAATGGTCTGATGATGTATCTGTGGGTTTACAGCCTCAAGGGAAACCAGCCTTTTGTATGGAGTGAATATTTTGAGTGATTGAATATGAATCCAGATATTTTCTGCATACTTTACAGTAATATCAGAAGGAACCATGGTGTAAGTGATCTATCTGGCAACAAAACCACTGTAAGTAGAAAAATACAGAGAAGGTTTCACATCCGTCATACTAAAGTGATGTTTTACCACTGCGAGGAGAGATAAGGATTTCATTATAAGTGACAAAACCTGAATTCTTTTGGATTACAGTGCTATAATACATTAATACTAAAAAATAATGCGTTTATTATCAGTGCAGCTTTTGATGACTGTTAACTGATGTATGAAACAGCTTTTGTGTGGATCCTGGGCAGATTATGTCCATCAAGCCATGGCACGAAGCGCAGTGCCATTGGATGTTTCGGGTGGTTGTTAATCTCCCAGCGATGTTCACCAGTCGTGCTTGTGTTGTCACTGGCAGGCAGCTGGCTGTGCCGCCGAGGTTCTTTTCCCTGCGGCTGTGCCAGCAGCAGCCCGCGCTTGCGTTCCGATAACGGGGTCACAGAAGCTTTCTGGACAAGTTGATCAGGTCCTGTCCCCATGTCACAGCACCCTCTTGTCCCCGTGTCACAGCACCCTCCTGTCCCTGTGTCACAGCACCCTCCTGTCCCCGTGTCACAGCACCCTTCTGTCCCCGTGTCACAGCATTCCCTTCGCGTGTTGTGGCTTAGGGACCTTCTGAACCAGCCGTGGTATCGTTGCAGTTGACATTTCTTCATTGATTTTTTTCCCTGGGGAAACAGGAAACTTTTGCTGGTGTACTTCCACACCCTCAGATGTTCCCGTTCAGGTCTCTTTGAGGCATGTTTGCAAGTGGCTTCCTGATCGATCCTTTTATTCTTTAAGGAGAAATTACTGTCGGAATTGGAATGCGCTCGATTCGCTAAGGGCGAAGGGAGAAGGTGAAGCCTAAGAACCCTGGGTGTGAATCTGAGAGAGGAAAGCAGCAGCCCTTTAATTTCCCACTCAGCATTTTGCTGTAAGGAAATTTATGCAAAGCCCATAAAAGACAAGAACAACCTAAATTACTCCAGAGGCAATCAGAGTCCGTCCTCAGAGTGTGTTAGAAACCTGGAGACCCAGCTCTGCTGTGCCCCCAAGGGTCTTGTCTCCCTGCCAACAGGAGCAAGGACAGAAGCCACCCGCGTGCCACCGTTCCGATAACGGGGTCACAGAAGCTTTCTGGACAAGTTGATCAGGTCCTGTCCCCATGTCACAGCACCCTCCTGTCCCTGTGTCACAGCACCCTTCTGTCCCCGTGTCACAGCACCCTCCTGTCCCCGTGTCACAGCACCCTCCTGTCCCTGTGTCACAGCACCCTTCTGTCCCTGTGTCACAGCACCCTTCT
>WKFP01014201.1:1098748-1154200 GCA_011057875.1 Pterocles orientalis | reverse complement strand
TTTTTTTTTCCCCCCCCCCCCCCCTTATTAGCTGTTTAATAGTTTGATTTCTGCATCTATCAATAAATGTGCCAAAGTTCTTGTTATGCTAATACGGAACATTGCTGTTTTCTCTGGGTTATTTTGATAAAGATGAAAATGTTAACCGACTGTTGTTGTTGGGGGAGGGAAAATAAAACTAAAAAGCCTCATATGAATATGGAACAGTTTTTTTACTTACTGATTTCCAAGTATTGTTTAACTGAGTCATAGGTATTTGTATCTCCTTTTGGATGGTGGGCATGATACGGAGTATTGCAGAGAGAATGAACTCCTAGTGCAAAGTGCCTTGGGTCTGCAGATGGTTGACAAAACTCCTCCAATCTTTATGACAGCATCTTTAGTAATAATTTTATATACAACCAAAAATATATTTCTGAAGAAAAGTCAATTTTGTTTTCATATCAGCACATAATAGAGGCACAGAGAAGAATGTCTGACTAGAGAGGATTGCCACGTGTGTTACTGCATTTCAGCTAGTCTGTTAAACTTCCCTGATGAGTAAAGGAAATGAAATGAAATGAAATAATAAAAAAAAAAATAACATGTTTAAGGTAAGATTCAGCACATCTTAAAATAGACATCTAAAAAAATCAGTCAAATGATCTGCACCCTAAAGTCTTCACTGACTATAAATTAATTTGTGGATAACAAGCTCAGCTGTAACCTCTGCAGTGCAGGCAGCTAAGCTCAGGTGAGATTAACACAGTCTCATGACAAATTTTGCCCATAAGAACTTGGATCACTTTGCTTTGGATGATCACTTTTAGTAAACACGGAGACTTGAAAGCATGGTTGCGCGTAAAATGGGTGCAAACGGAATTATGTATTGTTAAAACACGCAGCAATGAGCTAGGGCGAGCACGACACCAGCGTGTTTTAATGTGCTCCCCCCAGGCCAGCAGCCACCTTCCCAGGAACATACCAACCCTCAGCCTTGGCAAGCAGCAGTTCGTGTTTCTCATTGTGTCTGTGCCTTTTTTTTCTCCCAATCTTTGATGATTTCATGTCTTTGTTTTCAGCTGTGACTAGCTCTAATCAAATCAGAAACTCACCTCTGTGTTTGTTGTCTCCAATGTACTTTCATTAAAACTACAGCATGTGGAACTGACTTTCGTACAGAATAAGGAAGACTATGTAAAGTGCCCTTATTTCAGCACTTGTTTTACCTTGAGAAATGCATTTTGTCTTATCAATTGCACTATACATACATTAGGATTCAGAGTTTTCCTCTTTCTCTTCTAACTTTTCCAGACATTGCTGCTGTCTCAGTAGATCTCTACAGGAATGCAACAGTGACTTTAGTTATTTTCCATATAACATTAATTCTGTATATTCTAAACCTTGGCCTATTGTAATATAGCTGAGCTCTTTGACCTAGTTTCCTGTTTATTGCAGCTTAATTATTACACTGCTCATTAACTAGACATTTAACACAGTTTTAATTCATTTTTTCAGATATTAAGGTTGCTTGCAACAGAATTAAGCTAAAATTAAATTGTAGTAACTCAATTTTTGCTTATAGTCATTTGGGAGGGGTTTTTGATAATTCATTAAGAATTAAATTATGTTTATTTGTTCGAAACATCCCACTTGCCTTTAATATCTTGAAAGATAAATTTAATATCTTACTCTTACCTCCCGAGAATGAGTCCTTGTTTTACGTGAACTTCTCCTACTGTTCTCTAAACCTTGGAAGATACAATCACTTTCTTCTGCCCATTTTTCTCTCAATTGCAGTCAGGAAGCTGAATTTTGGTTTTGGAGAAGGGACTTGTACTAAATTACTATCACAAAAAAACAAATGGTCATGATAGTAACTGACAAATCTTGGAAGAATTTGGATAAATCAGATATGCAAGCTTTGCCTCAGCAGTTTTTCTTTTAATGAACCCAATCTCAGATATCTTAAACCTCAATTTAAAAGGCCCTTGGACTCAGCTTATTAGTCCGTTATAAATTTGGACAAATATACATGTTCATACTTTAATACAGGTTGATGTTAAGACTCTTAGATACAGGTCTTGTGATTCAGTTTTTTGGTCTTGTGGTTTGTTTATCAGATATTACTCAGACATGAATAAGGAAAGGATCATATAATATACACATCCAGTCCTTCCTATTTCTGGAGAATTATTTTATTTAACACTTACCATCTTGTTGTAGTCTGAGCTATGAAAATACTTTTGTTTCCTCACAATAGTTGTTCTTGATTTTCCTTTCTTTTATTCCATTTTTATTCTTTTGTTTGCACCCTCAGTGCCTTGCAATTCCCTTCCCCTCCATCATATCTTCTTGTCTGCTTTTCTTTCAATCAGCTACATTTCTCCCATGGCCTTGTGGAAAGCACTCTTTGTCATACACTAACATTTGCTTTTTAGCTTTCCAAGATAAATATTCACTTTAACTTGTACATAGGCACTGTTGCTTACTCTTTCTTTTGACATGCTAGCAAACATTTAAATGGCCACCAATTTTTTATGTGGACATTCAGACACTTGCTACCATCCTCATGTATTCACTGAGACAGCAAAACGTTCCCTTATTTCCCTACTCCAGGACAGACAGGGTTGCTAAGTTGGTATTTCTTCTGGGACAAAGGTACTGACCAGGGCTCCCTATGCTGGTTGCTGCTGGTGGATGCTCATGGCTGAAATGCCAGTTTAGGACTCATCTGATGTCTTGCTTCTCCTGAGCTCTCCTGGAGTTCACCACAAAGCCCATCAATCCCACCTTGCCCGTATCTTCAACAAGTCAGCCAGGCCAGCTTGATGTGACCAATGCTGTTACTTCCAGATTTTCTCTTAAGAAATTGGCAGGATATGAGGTGTGACACTGTTTCTTCAGTTGTGTTGGAACATCAGTGAATTATAGTAGAGGTACTGGCAGGAAGGATTCAGTAACACCTTAAATTGACATAGGGTTTTCTTCTGTAGTGTAATACAACTTTGATGAGGAAGAATTCCAGTTGTAAATTTACCATGGCCTATTCAAGACAAAGGAGAAAAACAGAGCTTTTTAAAAAATAGATCAGTTCAAAAGGCAGGCAATTTTTATTTTCAGAAAAACTGGAAAGGAGTTGGCACCTTCCTCTCCTCTTTTTGCATTATTATGCCTGTACTTTAAATGATAATCTGATTGATTTTTTTACTTATTATTCCTGAACTCCAAGGTAACTACAAAAAGGCTCCTTAGAAGGAAAAAGTTCTGCTACATCAGACACTTAAAACACAAGAAAATACATAGATACACCCACTTTCTAATGCAACTTTTCGGATTTAAAACAATACTCTGCTAAAAGAGAAATATTTACATGTACTGCAAAGGAAAAGTTCATGGACAGTTTGATTTAGCAAAGCTGAAATAACACATGGCATGACATGCATGTGACGAAAATTTGTTGTACAAAGCGTAATGTAGCTGCAAAAGTAAAACAGTAATAACATCAAGCTATATGCAACTGCTTTTTTTCATGCATATTGTCCCATATTTTTTCCAGGACCATCTAGCGTACCTGCACCACTGTTCCCCGGATCTTCCTTCATTTTCCTGATGCTCCACATCCCTCCCTCCCTCCACCTACCCCACTTCACTTTTCTCCCACCATATGTATTAACCCCCTCAAGCAATTTTCACTTCAGATTTGTTAACACGCACTTAGCTCTCTCTGAGAAGCAGCAGCAGCATTGTTATTCACTATACTGCTGGACAGAAGAATTGCAGGTGGTTTAAGAGAATAAACAGAAGATCGCAAGTCACCGTACCTGTTGTAATTAAAGACAATACTGGCCTGTTGTAATTAAAGACAATACTGGCTGTTACTTGGCTTGCTGAGCAGAAGGTAGGGGCCACCTTGCTTGTCACAGGTACACTGGGTTGCTGTACACCAGCTGGAACGATCCCTAAAAAAAGGAAATAATTGTGTCTGTATGGTTATTTCAGAACTTTAAACGCTAAGACTTAAAATCTCTCATGTGAGCACAGATGGAGACAATGCTGTCCCTGCAAAAGGTTGGCATCAGAAACAGGCGGACGCCGATAATCAGACTGGACTACTAATGGCTACAAGTGCACTTTGCCTAACCAGTACTGGCAGGATGCTTTCCTTACAGTGATAAATGTACAAGCTGTGACTTGCATTTAATTTCCAACCTTGGCAGGCTGAAATAGCCTGTTAATGAATGAAGACATCTTTAAGCATGCAGTTGTGTGCCAACAGCAGTTGGTAATCCTCCATATCTATCTTATTTCGTTCCATTTACAATTCTACTTGTAATCAAGCGACAAGTAAACTACTGATGCTTGGCCAGCAATACCCGCATGACCTTAGAAAGCGTTTGAAACCTGCAAAAAAGCAAAATATGCTTGTCACTAGTATTGCTTACATTTTCACTTCAGCGTGCAGACAAGCAGTGCATTTGAAAGTCACTCAGAAAATAAACTGCAGCAAAATCAACCAAAACTTTTATTATTAAACATAACAAAAAAAAAAGCCTTTTGGAAATGGCTATTAAGAGTAACATTTAGCATGAGATGTTTCTGATATAGCATATAAAAAACAATAACATAATTTCAGTAAAACCCAGAGATTTATTTTATCATGATATTGCCACTAGAAAAGAGAAAGAAAATCAGAGCAAATAAAGATATACTAAATTTCAGTACTCAGTCGCCCTCTGCATCATATATACTTTCTCTTTTCCTTAGGCATATATGGTCACTATGGGCAACAATAAAAGTATTTCCCCATTCTTTCTTTTGCCTTGAAGGCTGCCAGTCATTAAAAAGTCAGCTGTTTTCTGACTAGAGGAAATAATATAGTAATAATTACTGATGTTCCTCATCTTGCAGCACAACTCAGTGGCAACAGCTTTCTTATAATTTCTTTATTATTTCTCCCCTGTCTATAATTCTATCAATTAAATAATGAACAGTAAAGAATTACTGTTTTTCTAGCTCTTTATGATCTCATTTGAAATTTCTACACCACCACTGTGACCAAAGAACTGTCTTACGCGATAAGTTCACCTTATATTTACATTGCAGTACTTACTTTAATTGAAATACCTGGAGTACCTAAATAATTATGGCACAGAAAAACTTATAACACAAGAAGGGATCTCTTTCAACATACATCTGATAACGAGCCACAAAAAAAATCTCCCCATCTCTTCATACTTCAGGGAAAGAGAAGCCTGATGTCAAAGAAACACTTAGTCCTCAAAAGTTAATGCTACAGGGAACTTGGAACAATTTCAAATTTTTTGCTTGGAAGTAGATTTTAATCTTATTTATAAAAATACAATCTATGCTAAGAACTTTTAAAACATCTTTACTGTAACAGAGCACTTAGAGGCCATATATAAGTCATGTACATTCTGTGCATTTGAAATTTTTTATATAGTTTATCTGACATTTGCTGTCATATAATACTGTATTTATCACCTTCAGGATGATCAGGCTGTAAGTGGGTATGATCAAGTGTTTACTTACGCTGTCAGATAAAATAATTAAGCCCACAGTTAAACAAAGAAGTTTACCAAACTGTTCACTAAATTAATTACTCAGTAGATCTCTAACTCTTGCTGCAATTCTAGTAAATAACATTATTTTAACTGTTTTTAATTATCACCAAGTAACTAAATCCTATGTAATACCATAACCTAAAGTTAGTCTATGATCCAAAAAGTTTTTAGCATTTCTGGGGTAATCATACAGAAAGATTTAATCATTCTTGATTTCCTAGGATAACAAAAAAAAAAAATAGCGTCCTCTCCATCTCTTCAGGTATCTTGGCAGGTATTTGGATACGAAATGTGGACCAAGAGCAGCACCTGAGATCTCTCCACTGTTTGGAGCAGAGTGACACTAACACAGGCTCCAGCACTGCAGCAGTTGGTAATTCCACTTTGCTGCTCCATTTCCCTCCTCCACCCACCTCGCTCGCCTGCTCCCAGCCACCCACCCTGATCCTACAAGACCTCTGAAGTGCTATCCCCACCTCATCACTGTCACACTTTGCAGCACCATTTGAAGCGTCTAGAGGTAGCAGAGAGGTGAAAAAGCCTCAGTCACAGAGACAACATGTAAGAGCGTGATATCTTGATGAAAATCAGTGAAAGCATGGTTTACTAAGCTAAAAATAAAGATAATGGATAAACCAGAACAATGGTTTATGCAAACCCAAACAACTATTTTTAAAGGTTATAATCAGTTCATAAGAGAGCTCCTATTCTCTTCATCTGTCCTTTGTTCATAAGCTGCAGTAAATGCACAGATTTCTTACCTGCTAGATGTTTGTTTCTCCCCTCCTCACTGTAACAGCAAGGATCAGGTTTCCCCCAACTTCCTTCTCTTCCTAATTGCGTTTCAGATAAAAATGACACGGAATCAGTAAAAAGACCACTACCTTTATTTCTCCCACTCCTTCTCAGTTGCCAGCAAAATTTGTAAATTTTTCAAAAATATATGTTAATATTTTCTATAGATGGATAGAGACTGTTATGGATGAAGCTTCCACTTTATCCACCAGATAACTAACAGAATTACAATCTTCATAACTCCATCTGTCCTGGATATGATTTCTGATCAGTCCTCATAATGGAAAATTTTTCCATAATTGGAAATTTTGTCTTGATATAGCAGTGGTTTTCTCTCCAGCTGAAGAATAAGGTTCACTGCCAAAGCAAGGAGCTCTCATAGCACTCCCAGCTGCAGGCAATGCCATTAGCTGTTGATTTGTACAGAATGTTTTTTTTTTGTAAAAAATGAGACAGAAAAGAGGGATTTATCTTCTTGTTATATCCAGATTTTTTCCTGTTTCTCTAAGCCACGCGTGAGATTTAGTAAATCCACTGATTCATTACACTGCTGAGAAGATACATTTGCTGCATTCAACAAGCCTTAAAGTTTTGATTTGGATTCCTGGGGATTCTGAGGAGATACTGATCAAGAGGGAGAAGGAGAGAGGGAGAACTCTAGAAGGTGAAGAAACCCAATTAATTATACTCAATAGGATTAATAATAACAATGAAATTTTGGCAAATGTATCAGTTACAGTGGGTTCTAAGGAAATGTATATACTTCTAAATTTTTTTGGTGCATAGCTCTGTGGCACTATAACTACATTTTTATTCCATAAAAGAAAAAGTTTGGAATTTGTTACTATATAGCTGCTGCAACTTACTGATAAAAAGCTGTCCATCAAAGGAGTTGATGACGCAGACATTATCATCTCGCTGGCAAGCTATTAGCAACACAGATTGATTACACGAAGAGTGTAGAAAGATAGCTTATCTTTGTGCTGTAGAATTTTATATGACTGATGAAGCAAGAGGAGTTTGAAAAAGACTTTTGCCTTAAACTGCCCTAAAACAATCTTGAAAAGGCTCGATCCAGGCTTTTTTCTTTACGGACTTGCAGTGTTGACCTCAGTAGCATCAGTTAATCTCTTTGAACCGTTCTTACTCTAACAAAAGGAGGAGAATAATGAGATCTATTTAATGTACATTTTAAGGACTCTTTTTAAGATTTAAAATTTTGGATGTAAAAAACTGGTGTTAATAATACCTAACACAGCGTAGGCAGCTAAGACAGACAAATCTTTTCTAAGGTTAAAATAGCTAAGGTCCTACTCAATGAGGCTCTGGAATTCTGTCAATCCCAAGAACAGATTAGACAAACATCCTCCCACACAGAGACAGGCATGGCTCATCCTACTTTTTGGCAGGAAAGTAGAATAGATGACTTCCTAAGATATATTCCAACTTTTTGATTCTAAAGTGTTGCTTTTGTGACGTTTGTCCTAGGAGTGTAGCATCACTACACTGAAATACTTCAGGTATTTCTGAACTTTTGGATAGAAAGTATATTATGCAGTCAACATTCCTCAACAAACAAATTTTTCTCTGAAGATGAACTTTTTGCCGTGATTAGTACCAGCATCTTCTATGGTGCTGTTACAATGTACAGTGAGCCATGAAACCTCAACTAATCTAACAGCTCAGAATGAGCTTTTCACATTGAGTTATTGTCTTGATTTTCCCAGCACTTTTGATGTATGCTATACAGGCACACTCCAAAATCAAATTTGGCAGGGTTTATCAAGTAAATATAAGAAGTGAAAGTGCCAAAGTGAACTCAACCTCATCTCCTGCATTTTCCTTTCTCCTTCATATAGTTTCTACTATGTCTTTGTAGTAGAAATACAGTATAGATTCCCTTTAAAATGCAAATGACCTTGACAACAAAACCTCTGTATCATGGCTTAAATTGAGATTATAAAACAACATAAAATACAAATTGTACAGGGTATTCACAAGGAAAAACAGATTTAGTAAGAGCCAGGGAATTATCAGTTATCATTAAAAAAAAGCATTCAGCATCAATTTACAAAAACATTTGTTTACTTACATCATTAACAGCAGCAGTAACTGGGAGGTGCTAGAAAATATTCTCAGATAAATCTTCCATTCTGATATCTGATTGTAATCAAGATCACAAAACGTACTTGGTGACTGAATGATAAAAGTATGTTTGGGAAGAACAGAGTCACAATGGGAGAATTAACTTCAAACTGACATAATTTTCATTTAACAAAAGAAAAAATGTCATAATTTCTATTTTATCTTTGACTTGGTACATGAACATGAAAAGAAGAAACCTGCCTAGTGTTCAAATATTTAACAATGAAAAGCGATGGAACACCCAACCTATCTATCAAGGTTTGATAATTTTCAGAACTAAAAGGTAACAGCTAGGTTAGAAGTAAGTGGCAAATTATTGAGAAATGCTTTTTGATTTATTTTTCTTTGAATCTTGGATGGGTATCCATTTCAGACATAGATCCCATTTTACATTTTTTTTTAACCTTAGATGCTAAGTCATCCAGAGTAAAAATAGGGATTTTTTTTTTTCTTTTAAAGGCAAAATAAGAGAAAGCTAATCTTGAAGCAAAACCTGATGTCAAGTCTAATCTTTGGGTTCTCACAATACTTATGTCCATTCAAGTGTACTTTTTTCAAAAGAATTCACTCACTCCCAAAACTTTCCTGTCAACAGGATAGGATACTATTGAGAAAGCCAGACATCTAGGGTACTCCCTGTGGCTTGCCTAGGGGCCATGACACCTATAGATGTTTGCTCCAGCAAGGGTTCACACATGCTTAAAACTTAAGACAAAACAACTGCTTTCTGGTAAGTAGCTACCTAGTCAGGTCTACATCCTTGCTTTGGCTTGGAGGTTTCTTACACATTTCAGGAGAAGAATTAAATCTCTAATAGTAGGATTACAGTAGGATTCACAAAAATTCAGTGCACATGCTTAAGGGAACAATTAGAAGCTCTGATGATGGAAGACTGCGCCTCAAATCTGGATCCCATCAGAGGCAGAGTCCTCTCTCCAGTTAGGATTGAAAGGGCAACTGTGAATGCTTCTAGCAAAAGCAAGATGACTTCACTTACCTGGACTATTTTTGCTTGCACAAAGGTTGACCCATTTAGAAGTAGGCAGCTTTCTAGTTAATTTAATTCCAAGTATATGCCCTGAGCCTGAGTGTAAGAGACCTGGGTTCACTCTCTTCTCTGCTTGAGAAGATCTGAATTCTTACCTTCCAGGAGAATATCCCATAAGATATTAATGAGGGAGGAAAATATTTTCCTCCTCCCGTTTCAGCCTGAAAGCTGTTCCACTTTGCAATAACTAATTAAATATTCAGTGCACCAAAAAAAAGACTCAACTTGAGAGCAATTCCTTAGCCAAGGGCTATAGGTACCTCTCCTTAAGACAAAGAGCCACGAAGCCAGTTCTTGCTCCACTGAAAACCTTGACACAGTAACCAGGGAAATAAGAACTAAAACGTTTGCTTTCAAGAGAGTGAACTATTCTACACAAAGTGAACAAAATAGGACACATCCTACTTCCCTAACCAGTACGGCAATTCTTTTAGAGATATGCATGAAACGTTGTGTTGAATTTCTTCATGCAAAACTAAAAATTGACGGTGGGACTTCTGACAAGTAGATGGGATGACCACAGAGCACTGCTACCACTGGCTTTGTATCAAAACCAGTCTACACAATGTACTCTGAGATAGAATAGCATATTGGGAAAAGCAATAGTCCTTACCTGATGTTCCACACTGCAAAGACCAAGACATTTCTGCCTAAATGCAGCTGTGGTCTATGTGATTATTTACCCATTTACCTAGAAAAACAGGCTTACAGTGTAAGGATGGTTGTATCGTTTATAAAAAAATAATTATTTTACTATTTAAATTATTTCGGGCTTTGTAGGTTTCAAACCTTAAGGGCCACTGTTTCCTTAGAGCAAAGTAACATAAACTGTTTAATTCTTTTATTCTGTAGCATTAATAAGTCAGTGATAATAATTAACACAGAAACATGCCTATCCTTATAAGCCTGAAAGAATAAAGTGCTTTGTTAATTGCTTAACTATAGTAATGATTAATAATAAATAAAGGCAGTCATATTTCTTTCCCAGGGATAGCACATCTGTCCTTTCAGCAATTTATAACGGACCTCTGGGTTACTTGTTCTAATTAGTGTATTGAGACACTTACTAAATGTTTACTAAGTAAAACCAAATTGTATTATAAGATAATATACGCTTCATATGGCATATACCATGAGAAACATTTCTAACAGTAGAATACAGAAAATAGACTATTCTCTCAGTGGTACTGGGAAAACCACAGAATTTTGTAACATTGCAGCCATTTGTACCCAGAAGGTATTCTTCCTTGCCCCTGTGGTTACTGCTATATTCTTAAACTAATAGAGCTTAACAAATCATGGATGACCAGGGAAGCCGTATGGTACTACATATATAGTAGAGAACTTTAATTGTTGTAAGCATGAGTCTGTGGCCAAATCTTAAAAGACAAGAATATTTTTTTTGACACCTGAAGGAAGTCATAAGAGCAATCCACAGTTCCCCCCTGTATGGATCCCACTAAAGAAACACCTTTTTGCTGGTATGTTTTGGTACCAAGAAATTTATGGCATGGGCCATGCCTAACCTGCTTGTGCATCACAGACCAGTTTTGTAGATATATTTACAATGTTAAGTTGTTAGAGTCGGATATTAGGATGAATATCATGCTACTCTTCATATTGGAATATTTGAACATCATGTCCAAGGTGACTGGCATGTGTCATCTTGACTGCAGCTTCCCACAGTGAAATAAAGGAGCCACAAACAAAAATGAGAAAAGAGAGAAAAAAACAAGAGGGACAAAGAGAAGAGAACCCTTTACTTAGGGGTTAGTTTTTAGCTAAAATGCTGAAAAATGCAAAAGAACCTGTGGCAAAAGGAAATCACACATAACTTCAAGGATAAGAGGCTGGTCTTCCTAGTGGTTGGATTCTTCTGAGCTCCCTTGAACTGTTATCCATGATTTGGGGAACTTATCTGTATGACAGATAAAATACATCATTTAATGGTGGTGTGGCTGGAGTCTAAATGACTGCTTACCAGACAATTGGATTTTTTGGGGGCTTGGACAAAAAACTCTAAGAGCATATCCAGGAGAAGAAGGGAATGACTAACTACTTCATCAGCTACTCTACAATTGTAGCAGAAGAAGTGGTTTCAAAGTATTCTCATTTTCAGCTTTGGTAGACTATCCAGTTTTGCCAAGTGGTTTTATAAGTGTGTTTTGCTTTTACCCCTGATTTTTTTTCCTTTATAAAGGTTGATTGTGAGTGGGAAAGTATTGACTTTTCTTGAGTGCTCCACTGGAACAAGTTTCTCAGACTTGGGGAAAAGAGAGCAGTTTAAATTTTGCATTAATCTCTACAGAATTAAGGGAAACCTATCATAGAAGGGACCTTTCAATTTCAACTTTTAGAGACTGTCATATTCAGTCTTAATTAATTTCTATAAACAATGATAAATTAAATTTAGGCCCCTAGTTCTGTGTAAGTATGATGCTAAATTGTAAGTTCTAAATATTTTTCTTTTTAATTATTACAATAATAGAAATTAATTTTAGTTTTTAACTGAAAATTATTTTCATTTCAGTTGTGCTTGATTAACTGATCTGCTTTTCACTGGTAATGCCGTAATGGGACACATGAACATCGTTTAATGTGGCTTGATCATTTAAGACTTATTTTGAAGGGGCTGAACATAATCCCAAATCAACAAAACACTGGACCACGAAAAAAGACCCAACTTTTAAATAAGGAAAAAACTACACATATACTTACGGTTAAGCATTTTGAAGGCTACTTAAAGCCAGAAAACATGGAAACATATCTCTCTCCCCAGCAAACAACACTAATATGTGCTTGTTTTAACAGAAACCACACCTGAAAAAGATACTTTAAACTGAAATGACTGTTCAGGCATTTTGAGAGCTAAACTGTACTAATTTCTGTTTTGCTAACTTTTTTTCACATGTTGCCATGTTTTATTCTTTGCTTCTCCAGAAACTTGTTACCTGGAAGTAGCAATGTTGAAGCCAGCGCTGGAGTGGTAGGAAATTGAAACACAGAGCTTGTGGAGGTTTGAAGAGGACAGAGGGCTTCTATTTTGTACAAGCTTTTAAAATTTGCTTTAAATGATATATATCAACTTGTTTAAATCAACAGGTTTTACATAGGAAAGTGTTTTTTCACCTCCCCCTCACCCCTTATATTTCTTGCAGGGTTGACTAATGAGTTATGAGTGATTTAGTTTACTTGATAAAAAAAATCAACCTTAAAAAAGAAAGAATAAGCTGCTCCTAAATAAGAACTGTAGCTAATGAAATATACATAATTTCATTCTTTCATTTTCTTTGGCAAAGCTTTGCAAGACTTAATATTACTTTAATCAGTATATTCAAAATGAAGCAATAAAAATTGAAATTAGGTTCGAAAAATGGAAATTAAGCAAACACTTGCAAAGAATTCTGTTCTTTTGTCAGAATGCCAAAGCAGAATTATGAGTCAACTTTATGAAATTTATTAGAGAATTAGTACAGTTACATGAAAGAGAAAATACAAAATTTTGCTGTTTTAATTATATGCCCAATTTGGTGCTATTACAGTAGTTTTTCTTGATTAAAATGTTTAATGGGAACACTACACAGAAATATCTGGTATATTGACAGTTCGAAGAGTTGAATGAGCCAGCTATTGAGGCCAGTAAAGAGCACACTCATCTTAATCCTGAACACTTTGTTCTCTCTAATGGAAATGCATGTGAAACAGCTGCCTGTAAAAAAATACCATTGTCGGTAATTTAATCACACACCCAATCACACAACAAGCTCATATATAGTAAGGATTCATTTAGTGTGTTCAAGCAACAATGCAGGGATCTGTGAGAAAACCCTTTAATTTTATGGCGCTTTTTCTTCAACTACTTTTGAATCTATTGATAACAATAGAGTGGGGGTTTTTTTAGTTCATTTTTGCAATATTTGTCTTTGATCTTGGCACCCTAAATTTTCATAATAGCAATATTAAAAATATTAAATGGCAAAACTGAAATGCACATAGTTTGCTTACTTAATTACGAAACCTAACAGTGTGAACATTTTTAAACATCTAAATCTTCTGAAAAGTGAACGTCAAATATCCCTGTTAGGTTTTTGTACAAGTAAAAATCTTCCTTAGCTTCTCAGCAAAAAAAGTATATTTTCTCTGAATTAATGACATTTTTGACTATTAAGCAGAAGTCTGCAAACTATTCAGCAATTGCCCTCTATAGCTTAAGTGCATCTAAGAAGGCTTTGGAGGCACTCTCTGGGGCTATTAATTTAGGTGCAGCTCCTACCCAAGCATTGTTCCATGCCTGATGCCAAAACACTGCAACTAGAAGCAGTGTTCTCCTTATTAAACATGGCACTCTGCAGGTAAGGTAACAAGAAACCTTGGCCCTGTTTCAGGTGTTAGAAGATATAAGAAAAGGTGGTGGAACAAGAAAAGAGCATTTTGTTGTTGGGAAAAGGCTGGTTAAATGGTCTCTCCCTTTGCTACTATCCCAACACAGGGAATTAAGGAGAAGAAAAGTCATATGTGCCACTGGGAAAAATTGGACTAGTAAGGAACTGGAGTACATAAGAGATGATAAAAGGCCTCACAGTTTACTTTGATGGAAGTGTTGCATCTTATTACAAAAGATTATTTTTTTTCCCCTTCCTGTTTTTTTTTTCCCTTTCAAAAGCAAAGCTAAAACAGCCTGTATATCCTGCAGGATGCAGCTGCTATGGAGATCTGTAAAAATCCACGCACAATTGGTGTGTGATTACATGTAACCTCATTAAGAACTGGACAGACAAGGGAATTGATTTCAGCTTAAATCCAGAAACCCAAAATCTAGAAGAGATGCAGCTGAGCAGCACTTTATACCTATTCTTCCTATATTTAAATCATCGATAAACAGCATTTGCAAAACATTCTTGGATTCAGTTCCCCCAATGAATAGTGAAGGATAAGTAGTAAATCTAGAACTCCTATTCAGATGTTACTTGTGGGACAGTAGTAATGAAGACGGTAAAGTAAAGGAAAGCAGTCAGAGACAGAAAACTACAGGACACTCCTTGCTGGGGCATAAACTGTAACATTTTGCCAGACTTAAAGTCCACGTACCTACTTTGAGGTCCGACTCCAAAGCAGAGGTTTTCTCCTGATAGATGTCCTCTTCTGTGACTCCCTATTGGGTGACAAGAAAAGTCATCAGACTTCTGACCCAAAGTAAACTTGGAGGGTGTATGTGGTTTGTATTCTTTCTCACTGTAATTTCTTTCTTTCTTGGTTCATTAGTCCTGCATTCGTAAACCCAAACTGATTTTCGTCCATTACACCGACACAGAAATCTACCTAATAATCTGTTCTCTTTTGCTCTTCTGAAGTCTATATCACTATCTCTTTTCCCCACATTTTCCTTGTTTCAAACAATATTCTGAGCAGCAGTTTTTATCTTTTCCCTTCCTACATTCACTTCACTCCTCTCTCTTTATCCAGAGGGTTTTTTTCCACATTTCCCAGCTAACTATCCACTCCAAAATAGTAATATCCTGTTCCTGCTCTTCCACAGATGTTAAGTATGACTGGACTAAGCGATGATTCCTGCAGCTCTCCGCTAACTACAGTACTTTTTGACCATTACCCTTTACTTGTCATTGCCTAACGACAGAGTTCTCATCCAAGGCAATTTTTGAATTATGTTCTCAGTTAAGAAATGCTGCATCAAGTGCCTTACCAAAGACCATTGTGTGCAGCTCGAGTTCTTTGCCAACTAGCGTTTAATTCTGTTTGAAAAGAGAAGTCCCCACCACAGGCAGGCACCACACACCCACAGGCATATTTATCCCACCTGCGCCCTGACCCAGGTGGAGGGACCAGGGGGCTGGTGCCAGTTGTGCCACCATAATGTGGAGCAGCAGTGAAGTAGAACAGAGCTGACACAAAAAAACCCCAACAAAACCCCTGCTGTTCAGATACTTTAGGCCTACTCCAGTGCTTTGACCCAAATAACCTGATCTGCAAATAGCAAATAACTTCTGTGTTCTAAATCAAAGGGGAAAAATAAGTTATTTGGGTCAGAGCATGCAAGAAAAAAAAGGCCTACCCAAATGACGAGTCTCTCCCAGACACTGGGGTGTGCGTATCTTGTGGATCTTTTTAATTTGTAATTTTCCCATGGCTCCAGACAGATGTGTCAAACGGAGCTGAACGCTAAAAACATTACCTAAAGCCACAGTGACTTTTTAATATCTCCTATTTATATATTTATTTTAAATACAACATTCTGTAAAACTAGCATGGCCTTCCTAAAAGGTCTGAGGCACGCAGATGAAGGATTAAAAATAAAATCCTCTGCTTCATCTTGTGATTTCCACCCCATAGATTATTTTGGCATTCACTTAGTATAATGACATTGTCTCTTTCCAAAGTGATCAGAAACATCCTGACTTCTCTCCAAATCCAGCTTCTGTTCACTCTGGTGCATTTCTCATCACCCCCCAAGGAGTTTTTGAGGATGTGCACAAGGGACGGTGTTCAGAATGAAGAGCTTACAAGCATATTGCTTCAGTAGAATACAATCGTTTATAAATTTCCTATTCATTAAGTTCTACATTCCCAAGAAACATTAATACTAAATTTACCCTCAGTTCTGAAGACTCAGCTGGATCTGTATCATAACTTATAATGGCACAGTGAGGAGATACCCCATCACTGTAAAGAAAGAATTAAAGGTGCAAAACTTCCCCAGAAACAGCCAACATTGAAAGAAGTCGCCAATTATGTTTTTTAAATAATCCATTTGTATTTTTGGCCAACTTGGGAGCCATCTGCAGGAGAAAAGTAATAGATCTGGTTATACCCAATGATGGAAATAATCTTTGAAAAGTTCCCTTTTTATACTAATTCTACTTTGTACTCATCATTTGGGACTATTATAAAGGTTGTGTAATTTCAATATATGCAAATGGAATATAGCAAAAGAAATACACACGGTAAAACCTTTGTTTGAATCCTGTTTGCTTCATTATTATAATTCAGGGTGTTCACAGAGATAGACAGCAGCAAGAAGCATCCTTGCACATCTCAGAAACTGTTTTTATATAGTCTCTTATTATTTTGTTCAGGAAGAAAGACTGGGCTGGATATGAGTCATTTGAAAGACTGAAGAGAGCTTAAAAATTTATCTGTAAGCGAGCAGCTTTTTCAGGCAGAGGCAGTAGTCAGACATGTAGGGAACTCACCAAGGCTGGGAAATGCAAGAGACTGGCCCAAGAAAGTCATTTCACAAAGATTCTGATCTTCCCAGTGAACTGATTTGGGACAAACATGATATCCATCCAGATCCCCTCAATTAAATCCACTTGTGGGGCTCTCGCTCCCACCACAGACCTGTGAATAATCTGATCTCTGTAACCTGTGACTAAACAGGTCTTACAGCATTCCCCCCTGAACCAGATGTGAGTTCTTGAAAGACCAGCTGACTAAAGAAGTCAGTCTAGATACCAGCCAAGTTTCTGCCTGCAAAAGCTGTTGTAAAAAAGCCAGTTCAAACAGCCTGGTCTCTTGTGACGTGACAGTCTTCACATCACCATGAAGGACCCAAGTGTCACAGAGCCAGCACCAGGAGTGGGACTCCAGTCCCCTCTCTCCAGACTCACCTCCTGCAAAACAGAAGATACCTTTAAGCCCCTTTAAATATTAATTGGACACCTGAAGAAATATAGGGCTAGGGGTGCTTCCTGGAGTGCCTTTTCACAATATTTCAAGCAGACAGCGTTCCCGCAGCATGTAATACTGTGGCAACGACACTTTCTTCCAGTGGTATCCTTTTTCCTCTGAATGTGATTGCTTGAACCAGAAGGAAAAGCAGCATGTCACACCTTTTAAATAAGAGAATTCTACATACTAACTCACTGTTTTCTTAAACTAAAAGAATATGGCTATTTACAGCAAATCCTTAAGTAAAACTGAAAATAACAGCATGAGAAACACCACACCTGGTTGCTTAAATTGGATGAAAAAATTATGTTCATACATTAATCTCTGCAGTTATTTTAATCATCATAATGTTATTAACTGTTTGGAGTACACTTAGCAACATAAGCATAGAAAATTTCAGTTATCCGATTATGAATTTTTGTAATTATCTCAGCACCTAGAAGTATTATATGCCTCCCCATCGGAATGATTTTCTGAATGTCAATTCACTGATAACTGATCAAAAAGTACCAGAGGTATTTCAATCACTGACTTAATTCAAAGCCAGATGGTACTCAGCTAACGCTTAGAAATGGTTGCCTGCCTGTATACTTGAAAATATCTTTGGAAATTCCTGAATAAAGTTTGTCATAATGCATATGTAAAAATAGAAACAGATTTCAAATGACAAGGATATAGAACAGCAAGATCCGATATCTGCGGACCTAACATTATCACTTCCATTAATTACTAGGGCCAAAACAGGACTAATCAAAATTCATTTTACATTCCTGGTATGTAGGGCAAAAAAAAAAAAAATCAAGAGTTAATAATGTATTTTATTTTTTAATACTAGGAATATACCTTTCTATCCTGATATTCTGCAGTATACAGAATGTAAATAACTTAGGACAATCTCATTTGGATTTATTTTGCATCTACAACACTGTTTTCTTAGCAATGTGCATTTATAACTATTTTTGCACATGCAGAAGTGGATCTGGCAATGACTACTAAAGTTAAAACTGCATAACATTTCACATTTAGAAATTGCTTTCAGATACCCATAAAGTACTGAAAGTTTTACTTTTGGAGATTAAGCATTTTATAGGAAAAAGCAGCCTTTAATTCCTACTTAATTTTAAATATGAGATGAATTCCCAATGAAGAGCTGAACTTAAATGCAGTTCTGCCTGCGATGGGACTCAAGCATATTTCTGAATGTTTTTCCTAATTGGAGCTTTAAGCCCATGAGTTAAATCAGCTCCATAATGAATGCAGTTTCTTGTATTTATTTCATCGCTGACTTTCAGCGGTCCGTGGAAATACTTAGCCATTTACTCTTCTTGTGACATTTGGTGCCCTTGAGCAACTTACGGTTTGTGAGTAAGTTCCTTCAGACTGCAAAAATGGATAGCATAGAAAGTATACATTTTTTCCATAGTATCGTCATCACTATTCAGCAGATCGCTATTCAGCTTTCAGCTTCATTGTACTAAGTAAATACAATAAAACAGCTTATTTCACAAAGGAATAAGACAGAGGGAAGAAAGAAAGCGTTATCATCTCCGTTCTTACAAAATAATTTCAATGGGATTTATGAAAATCTATGACATGCCCATCTTCCTCGAAAGGTACCAAAAATACCTTGGAAGTATGCTGAGAGGAGAAAAATTTTGTTTTCCAAAAATGCAAGTGAATTGCACTTGGAAAACCTTCAGGTGCTTTTGTAAACTCTGTCCCTAAGCAGCTTGACCAGTTAAGACACGCACAGCCTAGTTATAAACTTAATCCAAGTATCTTAAGTTTTGCTTCGTTGCTTTTCTGACAAGACTATCCCCTCCCAGTCCTTTTCCTCACAGCTAAATGGATATGGGCTTGCTCTATAAAAGGACCGCAAAGTGCAGAAAACAGAGCAGCAATCCTCAGGAATACAATTCAGCGTCTGCACACTAGCAGCTGGTAAAAGAAAATCACTTCTAAAATGTTGTGTTTCAGTTTGGACAAAAGACAAAATTAAAAGGTCAGATGCAATAATTTTGCAATAAGGAGAGCTGCGTGTTTATTCATTCTCTCCTCACTGATAAATGACACCACTTGTTCTGCTCAAACTTGCCAATAAATTCAGCCCCAGGTAGCGAACAAACGAAGGACTTACAGCCTGAATGGTGAAGCTTTCTGAGACTAAAGAGCAACTAAGGAAAGCTGTTACGCAACCTGAACAATAGCAGATCATGACCAGAACACTGCTACTATATGAAAGATTTGTCTAAATGCATCTCCAAGGAGAAGGTAAAGATATGCAGGAAAAATTCTTCCAGGTTCTATGTGCAAGAGCTCCTCTGACTTAGCACTTAAGTACTGTTTTGATTGAAACATACAGGTTTCCTCACTCTTCTGAGACTCCCAGGGTGTGCTGTAGGGGGGAACTTCATGGACCTATATAACTGGAGTAGAACGTAACTAAAAAAAATAACAAATGCATACCTTTAAAACTATAATCCTCACATTTCCCTCAAAATAAAGCAATAGAACAACTACATTTTCCCCTAATGCTTTATCAAAGTAGTGAAAAAATGGTTTGTTTTGATTCATATTACCTTTAACCCTTGATTACAGGTAAAGGACCATCATTTCTGCTGCATACTTCTTTCTGCATGTTAGTGTATAAACAGCACATGGTATTCAGTGCTTGTAAGAGTAGCCAACTGCAAAAAATGGGGTTTTCTGCTTTACCTTTTTGCACAAAATGAGACAGCTCAGACAGATGGGCCACACAAGTCCGGCAGACAAGTCACTTCACTTAACAGTGGGGAGCAGAAGGGAATTTTGTGGAGAGAGGACAACTGTGTGGAATCAATGTCTGACCTTAAAAATACATATAGGAAACCTGCACACGCAAGTGTGTGTGTACATATATACAAATATATACATATTTTGCTTGTTTTCCTATGTGTACATGTATATATGTATGAAAATGTGTGTGTGTAGGAAAAAAAATATATATAGGAAAACAAGCAAAATAAAGTAATTCTCAATGCCTTTTTACTAGAATGAAATGCCTAGCAAATATTTTTAGAAACATTCTGGTATTATATTATCTCTCAAACTTTTAAATGAACTTTTTCTCATTAAAATGTGTAATCTAAGAAGTGCATTCATTTGTTAATTTTGAAAATAATGAATACACTCAAGACTTTTTCCAGATTCATGTTATTTCACATAATTTAGTATTTCACCCAAAGAAGAAACAGTGAGATTGCAATATTTAGTTTTGATATATAGCAACTTTTCCCAGGGTAGGATTTTTTTTTTTTTTGAGATCCAGATAGTAATATTCTCTTATACAGCATTCACTGAAATTAATTAACAATATATAAAATGGAAAATTACAGAAGTTAGATGAAAGCCATTCATTAACTGCACCAAGCTTTAAATTTGGGGAAACATAAATGATTACCAAAACAGAATAACAAACTAAGCGTTAATTGAACTATAGTTGTTCACACTGTAATTGCTATATTTACAATCATTATTAATTAGAGTTCTCATTGACCTAAAGAAATCTCTAAATCTGTTACCTCTTGCTATGGTTGTGAAGAAAAGATTGCATATGCTGAAAAGGAATTTTCCCTTTGGTGATTTTATAGAGAAATTTTCATGATAGGTATCCAAGTTCCACCTAAAGTTTTGGGTTGGGCTGCAAAACAAATTTTCCTTCCTTATTAAAATGGGATTGATTTTTTTTTTCTAAAGAATTTAGAATAAGATTGGTACATGATCAGATAAAAAAAAACTTTATAGAAATACTCTTGGATAAGAAATAGATCTGCTCAAAGTATTCCAGCTTGCATTTTCATAAAAGAAAATATCTATCAGTGGATAGATTTTTCTTTTCAATACACAATTTCCACTAACTGGGAAAAAGAATGCCATCCCATGAAGCCAATTATTCAGACTAAACTTGGACCTTTTTTTGCCATTCTGGTATTCATCCATAATGCCTTATGGATGCTGCAAATGTGGTACCTCATTTTTCTGATCTGTCATCTTGGCTGGACTCCCAGTTTGTTGGCATACGCCCTCATGCACAAGGACAGCTGTTCTCCATCAAGCAGGTGAGTTTCCATTATGTAATCTCCTGCAATCAGCTTTTGGATTTTTAATATATAAAGATACAAACGTATTTTTCTGTATAAATGGAAACCCTTTTTCCACACATTTCTCATAAAAGTTGTCTGTCCTAGAATTCACTCTGCATGCCCTTGTCAGGGTTATATATTAATCTTTCCTGGCCAGATGTTCTTCCCCTTTCTATGCTTTGCACTGATGCACCATAGTCACCAGGAAAGGTAACCCCTGTCTCTGAGGCATCTGGACAATTTGCAGGAACAGGTTTTCTGGACTTTGGAAATGTGAACGAGTTTAATACAACAAAACAAAGTCAAGCTTCTTGATTGCAATAGTTCTGTCTGATCCAAATTTAACATGCAGAGTACAAGTGAAAAATCTGTTACGAAGAGATTTGCTAGGAATTTTATTAAATAAAGCTGACAAATGTACCATACAAGGGTAGCACATGCAGTCAGAGTTTACTTTATGTTACTATGCCTATTCTGGATGCTATTTACCCCTGGTATTTCTGAAAAGTGAAGTATCTTTGAGATGTACCACTATTCCAAGATATGAAGGACCCGAATCATCCCATCTCAGCAATTTTGCAGTAAATCATAAATAATGGCAGCGAAATAAATGTGAGTAGACCAAGGCATGATAAAGAATCAAGCCCAACATTTCACACAGAGATATCTACAGGCGCACATACCCAAACATAAAATCAAGGTTAAAAAATTTAGGAGTTACTTGAGAAATATTTGCAGTGATATTAAATCACTTGACAATAAATTAAATACATAAGGTGTCTATATTTATTACGTACATTGCTTTACATGTTTACAAACATATCTCATTGCTGTGATTTATGCTGCTCGACTCCTCATCTGAAGGCATTTCGTTAGAATTTGTGGAAATATTGCCTATCTCTCTGAGATGTTTTATTCCACAGTATTTTTAAGGATACAGTTATAAGAAGCAAACTCAAAATACATAATTAAAAAGTTGCAGATTAACCACACACTTCCTTCCATTTAATTGATGCTTATGAATATTATTCTTTAATGACCAGAGACAGCACTCCGTGAATTAAATATGAACTATGGAAACAGCAACTAATTTACATACTGTACAACACATATTGTATAGATACCATTCTATACTAAAGAAGTTAATTCTGTATGTGGCTGACCTATTTCATCTCATCTTTATGTAAATGGCATTTTACTTTGATGTGTAGGATCATGCGGATTCACTAGACTATATCTTTACATCCTTGCACATTCACTTGGTAAATTTGTTTTAGACATCGGAGAGAATGAAATTAATAAGTTAAGACAAAATTACTTTTATATGCTAATAGTTAGACAAGCCTATTGTGCAAATAGTAGGATTTCATTCTGGTGCTAGCATTTTTTCCGGTTTCTTTGCTCAAGCTACTGCACAGTACTGAAGGCTGCCTCTGTGGGTGCGGAGGCTGTGCAGTACAGGGGCCACTGCAGAGCATGCTGTGTCGATACTGAGAGGTGGGGCTACACCAGCCTTGTTCTGCTGACAAGTCCATCCTGGTGTTTATGGCAGAAGTGTCACAATGCATAAATAAAATAGAAGAAATGTTAAATAAAGGAACTGTTCCAACCATCCTGAGCTGGGATCGTATCAGTGGGAGGCAGCTGAAAAGGGAGGACCCATCTCTAAGGGCATGGCAACATCGAGGAAAGACAAAAATTAATTCTCAGCCTTGAACTGATCTGAGATGGTGAGCCTAAATGTTTTATCAAAAAACCAAACCTGCCAGCTAAGGAAAAAAAGTGTAGCGGCACATCCAATCTGAGTGTAGAGACATTTTATACAAGTCCTTCTCCTTGTACTGGTGTTGGCTTGAGCTGACCAACCTGGCAGGTACCAGTGCCAAACCTGTCCTGTCATCATTTTCAGAGCTGGGCACTTCATAAATGCTACCACAGCATGAACAGCCAGGGTAGTTACTTTGGAAATGTGATAAGCTTTTTAAAAAATTCCTTCCAATACCCGGTTTGCAAACAAGGGTTGGGGCCAGATTAAGTGTCACATCTCAAGAGAAAAGGCTCTGCTCAGCAGGCTGCTACTTACTGTGAAGCCCAGGTTTCCCAGGGAGCTCTTCCATCCTGCAGCACCTCATTCATCTAGTTGTGGTTAATCCAGCACACAGACCAGAAGTAATGCAGCTGGATCTGACCTTTATATCTCCGGGTGCTGCCTCATTGCCAGGGTAATGTATTCGACCGGCCACTGCTTCACTTCATAGCTCAACGAACACAAGGCTTGTGATGCTATCAGCTTCAGGCAGACATGAGCAGCCTCACAACTAGTTTCTGCAGGCTTTGCTATCATGTGAAGATTAAACATCTGAGCAAATAATCACAAAGCCAAAAGTGGCCATTTTCTCAATAACACATCTGTCAGCATGAAATCCTGATCCTTTGTGCTTTGTGTGTGCTTTGATTGCCTAGGGAACTTGCATGATAATTTTTGCTCAGAGGTTATAATATTCAAAGTCTGATTTTTGTTTAACAGTCAGTCTTAACTCTTGGGCTGACATTTTTCCTGGATTTTCCAACATTATCATGTAATTACGTTTTGTAAATGGACGACATATTTATGTCCTAAAAACAGAAGATGTAAGAGTGTTAGCATGTCAGTCAAGCAGTAATTTCACACAAAACAATTAATCTAAAATAACTCACAACAGCTACAAGGGTAGGAAGGATTATTTACTTGTTAAAAGCAGCTATGCTCAGTTAGGGAGAAACAGATAAGGGATGGATCAAATTCTAATTATTGTTTGATTTTTTTCCTTCCCCTAATGAGGAAAAAAACACATTCAAAGAAAACCTTCAACAATCAAGCTACTCAAAATGAAACCAAAGTGCTGGATTCACAAGCTGTTGATTTTGACTTCTTTTTATCCAGTGGTTCAGAATTATATTTGTAGCCCCTCAGGTGATTTCTAGGTTGACCTTGATCCTTCTGAAAACTACTGAGCTGTATAGTATACAATGCTGTACCACTTACATCTGAAGAAATATTCTGATATTTAGAAGTAGTGGTCTGAATTCTAGCCTATGGTACATACTGGAGACAACACAGTAACACCAATCTACCTTCTCCCTCTTTCATGGGTTCCTGGTATCCCTCCTTTTACTTTTCTCTGCTCTCATAATCAAGTACAACTAGGGTCAACATCTAATTTCTCTTTGCACATAAGCCTGCTGTATAGGTAACGACTTCCTTTAAATCTCATTTTTGCCCTCTGCTTCTTTCACCTCATTCTGAAAGCACCTGGTTTTCTGGTTACTCTCCCAGGCTCCAGAGACCACCTTTTTCCTCTGGACCTCTTTAGCCTGATGTGTCAAATAACGACCAAAGAGCTACACAAATATATTTCCATCACCGCTCTAGAAACAAAGACCTACTGCAGAAGCGACAACCAGTGTCACCATTATCCCCTGTTCAGAAGGCAAGCTGTATCACGCACAAAAGCAAAACAGACAGGAGAGTCAGGGAGAATACCTCATTTCGGGGTTCCTTTTCCCATAGTGAGGCACAATGGGAGAGAGCATTGTATGAGTGCAGTCTGATGAGATCTACTGATGATACTGCTTGCTTCATTTCTCCTCTTTGGTCACTCCTTACCATCAAACATGTCTAAACTAATCTCACTAATCCGATGCTTCTGTCATGTTTGGGATGTAAGTCACCATGTCCTCATCTCTAAGAATAACAAAGAGCCACATATTCCCTGCATTTATTTTTGAAATAACTTTCTGCATAGCCTTACTTGCCTTCCTTTGACTGGGATTTCTATTTCCATTAATGACATGCTGGCTAAGAGAAGTGTTCTCTCTTTGTTGTGTTCTTTCTTTCTGCAAAGCTGCACAGGGACCCAGCTGTAGGCCAGAGTGTCCCACAGGCGAGGGAAGAATTATAACTTCATCCATACAAGCTAATCACAGAAAATTTTCAGAGGACTTAATCATTTCTGATGCTAATTAAACCACATCCCATGTCTTTCTTCCTGTATGCCGAGAGACACGTTTTTAGAGCCTGCCTGCTGCAGATGCACATAATCTGAAAAACCTGAAAGATCCTACTTACCTTTCTCTGATCTTCATTTCAGAGCCTCTGTCTGCAAACTTCCCAGCCAGGGGAGGCTGGAGCCACACCTTCAATACTTAAAAAGGCAGATATTAGTTGTTACAGCACAAATTAAGTTTTTGTACCTGATACCATTCTGTTCTTTTGTAGATGAAGTCAAACACAATTGATAAAGGAGTATGGTAGAGAGAAAATAATTTGCATGTTCCACTGAAGTGCTGATAAAAATAAATCATCTCACTGAAGGAAAAAATGCTATTTGTTGTTTACTTATTATGAATTAAACTCAACACTGTATTCAACATTTCAGGACCAAAATCAAAAGTTCATATAATGTTGTTGATATTCTATGAAAAGCATAGTAAGGGTAAATTTTTCAGATGGTTTAAAGTTTGGGGGAGATCTCTGAGCTCTTTGAAACTACAGATTTCTCTAGAGTAAACATCCAGGAGATGTTTGGATTACTTGGTATTACCTGGACTACTTGTTGTGGTTTGTGTTTTTTTTTAAGAAAGGAAGGTCTATTTGGTAATTGAATAAAAAACCTATTTATTCACTGCTATCTCTAGTAAACAAGAAAATTAAAGCATATGTCACATCATTCTAAACCTATTCTGTCACGTCAGGTGTCCTAATGCTAACAATAGCCAATTTTTACAGAAAGGTCAGACCTCAGAGAAATTTACTTATGATGAATTTGTCTGCCTTATAATGGAATTCATTAATTCAGTAATTACTTGACATAGGAGAAAAAAAGTTCCTATCTGAAAGAGACACTGGATATTATTAAAATCACCCTGAATCATTCATCACTGTAACACTCATTTCTTCACTTGTAAAGCCTGTCCAAGCTTACAACACAATCCTCAGCAAGAAATTTTTGTTACAGAGTTGACAAGTTCTAATATTATGAGAAAAATCTGACTCTGTCATACAGATGTGACTATTCACATACATAATCACAAGAAAGCAAAACGACTGTCTCTTTTCCGCCCCACAGAAAACAATGCATACTTGGTATACAATGCATACTTGATATATACAGCATGAAGTCGTCCATGCCCAGCCAGCAGCTCCATCTTTCAGCATGTTTATTTCCAGATGACTAGAATGAATGAGGAACCCTTGTTGGAAAACTATTCTTTAGAGAAACAAGATGAGGTTAGATATGAAGCTAATTCTCATAAGCGTACATGTAAAGCTCACGTTCAATCAAAAGCTATTTAATAGATAGTAGTAAAAAAACAATACAAGACTATTGCAAAATGCTGTGCTTTCCTCTGAGGTTTTAAAACATATTTACAGAAATAAGGTGTATGCGTGTAAGCATCTTTGAATAGACATGCCATATATAACAGAAGTGGGAAATTTGTTTGTGGGTATTGACTAAACAATCAGTAATGGCTCATGGCTATATACTGGTTATAAGAAATACTGGGGGTAATTTTCTGTAATCCAGAAATGCAAATGCTTTATCTAGTTTATATTGGCTGGCTGGAAGAAAGTTCCACAACAAGTAAAATAGGTATCTCCACTAAAACTCTTCTAATGCAAGGGTTTCTTCCATTGAAAAGTGCGATTTCAGTATAGTATGTGGAGTTACCTTTTCCTCATGCTTTATAGTTATGATGCAGCTTCTCATAGATACAGAGCTACTAAGATTTACCCAGCTGAAGAGCTCCACTTTCATCCTCTTTCATATTTTCAGGTGAATGTCTATATCAAGATCCACATCTTAACTCATACAATCTTACACCTTCCTTCGTATCAGCAGTGTTAATTTCAGTTTTCCTCTCTAAAGATGAAAGATGAGGTTTTGAGACAGCCGGCAGCTTTTCACCCCCATGACGGATGACACCTTTGCTTCCTTCATTGGCTTGAAATGAAAGGGCAGTACAACATGTACTTTGTGAGAGCTTGCTTAATAACCTTCTACCTAGAAAACAAATTTACTGGCATTAAATTTGCTATGTCTTTTTCATACTGGCTTGTTTTACAGAGATTTAGAAAGTGATCAGTATTGTTACCAGGGCTTTACACATTACTGGTCAGGGGTCAATCAAATCATGCATATTCGGGCCAGGTCAAAGCGACCCGTGCACAGAAGGAGAAAAAGCACATGATAAACTTGAGCTAACCACTATCAATCAAGCATTGACGTCACAGGTTAATATATGGATGACCGTATTAGTTCCACAGAGGGACTTTAATATCAAAGCCACAGAATGGCCCAGATGATAAGACTAAAGAATGTTGAGACTTAAAAATAATTCTTATGTCTTGACTCACCAGAGTGAATGACCACAAGAGCACAAAGTACCCATGCCTTTACAGTTTACAGTCTTTTCAGAAAGAGACGATTAATTTCCATTAAAACAATAGCATGCAAATATAAATAACAGAGGAATAAAAACAATGATGATCATTACCCTTTAGCCTGCCTTGGAAAGCCGCAGTTCCAAGGTGAGCTCAGGGCACCAGAGCTCTCACAGTTTTCTGTACTTGTTTTATAAGCAAAGAGCTAAAAGCCTAGATAAGGTAAAAATGAGACTGCCAGCATTAAAATGCGATACAAGATGGGACACGGGGAAATGAAGGTCAACAGGATTGTCTACTAATAAGACATGAACTTGCATTACTTAATGATACCCTTGTAATCTGTCAGAAGTCGAAAGCTTAAGGAGTTAGCGAGCAAAGAGAGTCAAATGGAAATTAAACTAGAGCTCTAGCAAAATTTTAAAGAGGTATAAAGAAAAGAGTCAGAATTAAGCCATCATAGAAGCTAAAATCCAGAGGTAGGCAAGTATATTTGAGAAGGTACATCCAGGACATATCATGCATGTTCTTTTTTCAAAGGAGCACTTTATTTTAATAAATATTTCATTAACTTCTTGAAAAGACTGTTCTTGTTTTTCCTTCTCAATTTTATATAGTTATTTAGAGGCTACCTAAGTGTTTTGAACTTAATTTGAATGTTTAGACTTGTCTTAAATATGAATACAGCAGTTTCAATATTTTATTTTAAACACTGAAAATTAATGATGGTATGGCATCAGAGTTTACCAACAGACATTTGGCTAAAGCTTTCATGTTCATGTAGCAACAGATGAAAAGACATTGATATAAATATTTTTAAATTATTTTCATGTATATTACATATACATTATATATATATTCATATTTCTGTGTGTTAAATTTCTAACTATCAGTACCATTTTAGGGTTTTGGTTTATTTTCCCTCAGGAATTAAATCACTCCAGCAAAAGTGGGTGATCTCTCATGATCAGAGATTAACATTGCCTTCTGGGAAAAGTCATTCCACTTTATCCTCACAACCTTGCGTGCATTTAGTCTCACAATGTCCTTTCAAATGTGGCAAGTCCTCAAGTTACAACATGAAAATATTTTTGTTCCTGCTGGTCCTTTCATGATAATAAACCTTCCATATAGACATGCTTATACCACAGCAAAAGACTCACAAAAAGGAAAATTACTAAGTTTGGACTATTTTAAAATTAAACTGATAGAACATCAACCAGAGCCTTAGTCTTCTGAGACAGTAGCAGCAGTGAAACTGGTATCCCTGTTAAGATGTTATTGCATTGTCAGAGTGCAGAAACTGGACTGCAACATCAACAAGGGATGGAGCTGTGATTTCTCTGCAAGTCAGCAAAGATCAGATTATTGTTTCAAATTTGAACCGGAAAACAACTGACAAGTACAATCAGCTCCATCTTTTGTGCTTTGACATATTGAAAGGAACTCAGAGCAAAGGGGGGAAAAAAAGGTTTAATGGTTTGGAAGGAATGACACATAAGGAAAGCTTAGAAAGATTAAATATGTACAGCTTGACTAACCAACAATTAAGTGGGGGGAGAGGGAGGAGATGTATCTGTCAAAAGCAATGAGAAGATAAACACCAAGGGGCAAGAGTAATTATTTAAGAATACAAATGGGATATATCTAGAAATAATGAGATCAAATTGAGAAAAGGACAAAGTAGTCTGAATTTGAAGAATGACTTACTGTAAGTGAGAAAGGGTATTTCCACTCTTTTCTCTTTAGGTTATTCCACAATGTGCTATATCTTCCTCAAAACAATTAAAATGAAATCGGTAAAACTCAAGAGACTGTATTCTGTGTTACAATTCTGTATTGGCAGGGCTTCGCTTTTTCTCCTAAGAGATCTTTTCTAATTGCAATGACTTTTTTCCCCAAAAAATTAATAAACAAAAAGAAGCTAAATAAAATGAGAAGTTATCAAATAAATGCTTGAGGATAGGAAGAAAGCTACAGGAAATACTGAGAAAAAAAAGAAGAGTAAGCTTTGCATCAATTAAATTAATAATGATAGGTCATATCAAAGCATTTCCTAATGTTTTCCATTAACTTCCAGTGTACTACAAATCTCATGTTTCCAGTCACTCACTTATGTGACCTTGCATAGTCCCTTGAATATCATGTTTGTTATTTAAGCAGGTATAGAAGCATATTTAAGAACAAATATTTTAAAATTTAAAGAAAAGCTAAAAAAGTGCTCCTTTTAAATTAACGTTCATGGATGAGGGGAGGAATGCAAAATGCAAAACAGCTACAAACTTCAACTGGAAGAAATTAATTCAATGATTATGTTAAAACATACTACGCCTACAAGAAAGAAAGGAGGAAAGAGAAATTCTGAATTCTTTTTCATGTGGAATTAAGAGTAACATGAAAGGAAATTTGAAATTTGTGTAAGAAAAATAGAAAGAAGAGATTGCATAAGTCCTTTATACGAAGGAATGCATTCTGATAGTCTGAGTGACATTATCTTGTATTTTGAATAATAATTGTCGATTAACTAAAATTCAGTATTTCATTGCAATTTCTGCTTGCAGTGAGTTTTCTTTCATTGTCATTTTTATTTTCACCCTGAAATAAAGACATTGGCTGACTGGGTTTTTCTGCTTGAACAGACAAAAGAATCACAAGTAAAAAAGTAGAACCAATGTGGTGTAATATATTTCTATGCAACTGAAGATCTCTATGTAGAGAGAAATACAAGCAATTAAGAAGAATATATCATTTACATTTTAGAAGACTAGCTATTAATTCTTAGTTGCAAGTGATAAATTGGGATTAAATTGGGATTCAATTGGATTAATTAGCTGATGCAGATCACCATTCTTTCACTCTATATTCTTTCAGTGTCATTACACCACATCTCTGAATCAGAAAACTACATTTAACTTTGTGTTGCTCATTTTTAAAAATCTATCTAAACTGCTTGATCTGGCTAAATGTGAAAGTTGCTGTCTTCAGAGATGGTCACAGGTGGCTCTGCTGTCCTTCCTATTCACCATGTGAATGTGTTAAAAAGATATTGACTTCTGTTGTTTACCAGATTATTTATAGCCCTGATGAACCGCTATACTTATCTTTGAAGTCAGAGATAAGACGAGCAATAAGCATGTAAATAAAGTAGTGATAGTGAGTTACTTCAGAAACTTGCCATGGTAACAAGTGAACACACATGTGAGTAATCCTTTCCAGAGCAATGCAAGTCTATATAACGATCTAGAAGAGTGAAAATTGACTGAAATTCTTTGAAATACCTGCATTTTAAAAGCACAGGCTAGTACAGTATACGATGCACAGAAGTGTAAGAACACTCTCATCATAACCAGGAAATGACACCATTCTATACAATAACACTATGACAGTAAAATCTCAAAATGCTGTTCTACTTAGGAGATGACTATAAAGATGTTTGGAATGTTTTTCATGAAGGCTGCCCTTCACTGACATGAAGTGCTTAACTTGCAAATACAAAACCAGAGCCTGTATTCAGTTCCCACTGAAACCCCGTGAATGGACTGAAAAAAGAGTTCTACCACCTAGGTGTATGAAAAATCCCAGTCACGTTGTACATCTGTAGTGTGAGTTTTAAAAAACAAAATCTGACTGCAAGAACCAAATGATCATTATTTCCACAGTGTGTTGTTAGAAGCAGCAAATTGAATTAGATTCTCTCTTCACTATTACTCTGACGTAGTCCTTATATGTGAGTCAGAGCAAAAAGGTACTGCGGGCACCGGTTTTTGTTGATAGGAGAACTAGCAAGAGATGATCAGGGAACAGAGCAAGGTGGCTGGCTTTTATAACTGCCTGTCCCTTTTTTTGTACAGAAGAACGGGAGAGGCAAGGGAAAATGCATCCACAATATTAAAGCACAGACAGGGAAAAAAAATCATTACCTACATTAATTCATGTTGAATACAACCTCAGGCTAGAATTCCAGTGAAAATATCATGTCCCTTTTGCCACAGGCCCTCAAAGCCCTTGACCACTAGCTGAATTACTCTACTCTCATTTCTGCTATCAAGGACTCTTCTCCACACCTAGCAGCTGTCACGAAAACTCTTTATTTTTTCACTCAGTTTGCTCCAGGGAGCTGGGTGCTGGAGGGAGGGCTTCTGGGGAGCCCCGGCTGTCTGACAACTGCCCCTGTGCAGTGACACCATCACAACTGCATCATCTTGAATTGCATCTGGCCCTTCACAGACTTCTCACAGCACCTTCCCCATAGCATTTCAGATAAATTTGATACAAATAATTTCTTAGATAAGCAGCTGGTTGTTTCTTTTTATTCCTAATATGCATGAAGAATTCACGTACAATAACATACTTTTAGTCACAAAAGTCTACAATATCTAAAGCTTTGTCTTCTTCAGAACTTGTTTCAAGCTAGAAGTACTTTGAAAAGTAGCAGGCGTATCCTTTATTGTATATGTTTGAATAAGTCCCATCCACTCCTGCTGTGTCCTGTGCAATTATTATTATTAATTATTTATACGTAGTTAAGGTGCCGAGGTGGATCCCTATGGTTACTGATTTCTTAGTAAAGCATGATGAAAATAATCTTGTCGGTGTGCAACCACATACTTACTTTTATTGTCATTTGCCTTAGTTTTGACTTGCTGCTTTCCTTAAATTTCTAACTATCCTTGTACCATAACATCCTTTACTCCCATGACAGTAATGTTATCCCTAATTGTGGTGTTAACTAAAATAATATCAATGCAAATGACAACACAAAACCTGAAAGACAGATCTTGATTATATATACTCTTGATATCTCTCTTGCACACAATAAAAAAGAGATTTGAATATTTTAACAATTGTTATTGTTATTGTCAGGGAGCACTTCTCATTGTAAAGATCACTGCTTCTTCGATCTTGTACTATTTCTTGGAAGTAAAGCTATAGAAGATTGCCACCAGAGGAAGATGTTGGGAAAAATCATTATAAACCTAATAATTTTGTAGGGATTGACAGAAAAAAAACATGCAGAAATTGTTAGCCCACAGGGAACATCTCTCTGCAAAACCTAGAGATTTTAGAGGGACAGAAATACCTCATGCTGTCTCTAGGAAAATTGAGGACTTATTTCAAAGATGAAATGCCCACGCAGCCACTTTGTAATTCAAAAGTCACCTCCACGTCAACAACTGGTGTAGCTCAGAGTTGACTCTCACTAAAAAAATAATTTGATATTAAATCAGAACAGCATCCCTTCTACTAAAATTACTAAAATATTTCCTTCTAGAGAGATTAAGATATAGAGGAGAACATCTTTTGCGCAGTATGGCTTAGACTAACATGAGCATCCTACGAAAATCAGCTTTAGGAAGAGCAAGAGAGCCTTTTAATTTCTAACCAAATTTCACTATCCTAAAACTCTATGCAGTAATGTTTCATTATGAGAGATCTGGCCTGCTGTTTCACTCATTGATGTATTTATGCACATCTAAAATAAAGCTTTGCTGAAATAGGATCCTGTCTTCTATCCGCGGGTCCTGAGGGAACTGGCAGACGAGGTTGCCAAACCGCTATCCATCATATTTGAGAAATCGTGGCACTCCGGTGAAGTTCCCGCAGACTGGAAAAGGGGAAACATAACCCCCATTTTTAAAAAAGGAAATAAAGAAGACCCAGGAAACTACAGGCCGGTCAGTCTCACCTCTGTGCCTGGCAAGATCATGGAGCAAATCCTCCTGGAATCTATGCTAAGGCACATGGAAAACAAGCAGGTGACTGATGACAACCAACATGGCTTTACCAAAGGGAAATCGTGCCTTACGAATTTGGTGGCCTTCTACGACAGAGCCACGGCACTGGTGGATAGAGGAAGGGCAACTGACATCATCTACCTGGACTTGTGCAAAGCCTTTGACACAGTCCCACATGACATCCTTGTCTCTAAGTTGGCGGGACATGAATTTGAGGGAAGGACCACTCGCTGGATAAGGAATTGGCTGGACGGCCGCACTCAAAGAGTTGTGGTCAACGGCTCAATGTCCAAGTGGAGACCGGTGACCAGTGGTGTTCCGCAGGGGTCGGTACTGGGACCAATGTTGTTTAACATCTTTGTTAGAGACATGGACAGTGGGATGGAGTGCACCCTCAGTAAGTTTGCCGATGACACCAAGCTGTGTGGTGTGGTGGACACGCTGGAGGGAAGGGATGCCATCCAGAAGGACCTTGACAGGCTGGAGAGGTGGGCCCATGCAAACCTCATGAAATTTAACAAGGCCAAGTGCAAGGTCCTGCACGTGGGTCAAGGCAATCCCAAGCACAAATACAGGCTGGGCGGAGAGTGGTTAGAGAGCAGCTCTGAGGAAAAGGACTTGGGGGTATTGGTGGATGAGAAGCTCAACATGAGCCGGCAGTGTGCGCTTGCAGCCCAGAAAGCCAACCGTGTCCTGGGCTGCATCAAAAGAAGCATTAGCAGCAGGTCAAAGGAGGTGATGCTCCCCTTCTACTCTGCTCTCGTGAGACCCCACCTTGAGTACTGTGTTCAGATGTGGGGCCCCCAACATAAAAAAGACATGGACCTGTTGGAGAGAGTCCAGAGGAGAACCACAAAATTAATCAGAGGGCTAGAGAACCTCCCCTATGAGGACAGGCTGAGAGAGTTGGGGTTTTTCAGCCTGGAGAAGAGAAGGCTCCAAGGGAACTTGATAGCAGCCTTCCAGTACCTGAAGGGGGCCTACAGGAGAGGCACTCTTTACCAGGGAGTGTAGTGAGAGGACAAGGGGTAATGGGTATAAGCTAAAAGAGGGTAAATTTAGGTTAGACATTAGGAAGAAATTTTTCACTATGAGGGTGGTAAGACACTGGCACAGGTTGCCCAGGGAAGTTGTGGATGCCCCATCCCTGGAAGTGTTCAAGGCCAGGCTGGATGTGGCTTTGGGCAACCTGCTCTAGTGGGAGGTGTCCCTGCCCATGGCAGGGGGGTTGGAACTTGATGATCTTTAAGGTCCCTTCCAACCCTAATCATTCTATGATTCTATGATTAGCTTTCCTTTCCTTTTTTCTTTTCTTTTTTTTCCCCCTTTAACTGACATTAGAAGGGCCTCAGCCTTGAACTGAAATAAGATTCAAACACATAAAGGAAAAATTTGTCTGGTTACAAAAGGCTGTCTTAATTTAAAGAAGTCTGTGTTCAGAAAATAAAAATATGGCAACTGAATTTTTCAGATTCTCAGGGAAAAACAGCAAAAGAATACATCAGTCCTCTTGCATACAGCGTACTTCCCCCCCCCCGCACCGCCCCACTCCACCCCTCTCTCCTTAAATTTCTCCCCTCTATTCCCATTAAATTTTTCAGGGAACCTGATAAAACCAAGTTAATTACATTTCTAAGTGGAGGAACCTTACTCATTTAATCTGAAATTTGGGAGGATAGTAAAGACAAAATAGCCAGAACTTCAACTGCACTGGAATTACTGTATCTTTTGGATGACCCTTCTTTACTGTTGTTCAAAGATTATAAACTGCATAGAAATGTATACATTTAATAATACATATCAACTTAAACTATGGATAGAAGACTTTCAAATTTCAAAACGGTTCGAATCAAAACTCTGACTTTACAGATCACCAGACACACAGCACAAAACCTTTAAGAGTGAGAAAGGGGATGCACAAAAAATATTGATTACTTTTGGAAGAGAGATTCTAGGAGGGCTAAGTGTATATTTAAAAAGTATAGAATCAGAAAAGTGCCAACAGCAGGAGACTTCTGAAAGTATCACAACGGTAGGGGAAAAAGTAATCTAAGGAGTTTATTAGAATTTAGATTGAATTGGGTTTAAGCACATCAATAAATATATAATTATTCTGTATGAAGAATATGCAATATATATTTTATTTCTTCTTCTTTCTAGTTTTCTTGATTCTTTTTAACAGGGAGAAAAGAAAGAGAAAAGCCAGAGGTTAGACAGGAATGATTGGAAGAAATTGTGAGCTTTAGGGCAAAAGAAATGAAGATCAAGAGCCAGAACACCACTACCAACACATTTATGAAATGTGATGTAGCTTTGATATGGGTAGGAAATGTAAGAACAAAAGGACTGTACTGAACAAGATAAAGTCAAGTTCTAATGATATGTTTGTCTTATATGCCCAAGTGATAGCTGTAAAATGTACATTTCATGCTAACCTACTGAGAACTAAAAAGGAAAGGTCAATTCTGAACAAGATCAATAACAGGGAAAATTTATGAGAGCTTGACTATCAGGTACTATTTTAAGTGGAATTTCACTTAATGGAAAGTTAGGCACTATTTAGAAAATACAACTTCAACACGTAAAACTACATTACCAACTTCAGCTCTTAAAAAATATTGTACCCCAGAGCTGTAAAACCTGTCATTTGGCATCTCAGTTTTCAGCCAACATTAAGGAAACAAATGTCAGTGAACTTACTCATCCCTTAAAGACAAGTATGAGCACAATTTAACGAGACCAAGTCAGATTTAACAATGTCTCTTCCAAGTAATCAAACCCATAATCATCCAAATTCTCCTCCACTATTTCTAATTTCTATTTCTAATTTGTTTAAATATTGGTGACGGACTTAATTCACTGATATTTTCTATGGCAGGCTACTAGGGAACTAGAGAACAGTATCTTTCTAGAAAGTCTTAGATTCACCCCTCACAACTGCTCTCGTGCAATACATTCCTCAGTGGATGACATAAACACCACAAATATATCACACTAAGCACTTGTCACAGTCTTTAAATCAGATATTTTACATAGCTCTATAAACTTAATGTTCTAGTTATATAAGAAACTTAAATATGCTGGAAACAAATAGTGATTTCTAGAGCTCAGACACTTTCTACAAGGGTGATGGCTGTAAAAAACTGTTACAGAAGAATAAATAATATTTAATTTTCCCTACATAAACCCTTCTTCTAAATTACTGAACAAATGACGGTTGAATCAAGCATATAAAGAATATTAATCTTTCCATTTCAGTACTTTCAGCACTAAAACTTTCTCTAGTAGCCCAGGTACACTCTAAGCAATAAGATATGATCATTTGTAGAATATAGAGAAGATTAAACTTTGATTTGCAGAGAAAGGAAGCTTAGAATATTCAACTAGAAAAACAAACAATTTGAAATCTCCTTACATAATCAAAAAAACTTAAAGCACTGTGTATCATTCATGTATTTGCATATATTGCTATTATTATTAAAATTATCAATATTCTTTTCAATTTTATTGTAGTTTAGTTATTACATTGTTCTTATCTCAACCCATGAGTCTCTTTTCCCTTTACCTCTTTAATTGTCTCCCCCATCTCAGGAGGGGAGAGGGTAAGTGAGCGTCTGAGGGGTGCTTGCGTCCAGCCAAGTGGGTTAAACCATGACAGCCATTGTTTTCACTTTGAAGATGAAGAGCCAGACATAGATTCAGCCCAGATAGACAGTGCCATTGATAGCTGGGCAGGGGGAAATCTCCACTTTAACTTCTGTCTCCAATGTCTCTAGTTTCCCTTACTGGGTTGGAGGGTTTTTAGTGCCAGAAACTTTTAATCTGTCTCATAGATGTGTACTGCTCAAGAGACACATAAAAAAGAGAATTGTCCTAGCCTTGACTGAACTGTCATACAAGCCTTAAAGGAAGATACAGATCAGATAGGAACTCAAGGTGCTATTCTTTCACTTGGAATAAAATGAGTAAAGAAGGAAGCCAGCTACCACTGAACAACTTATTTCTGCACATACCATTGACTCACTGCTTACTGTTTTTCTATCTGTGGTACAGAAGACATTTCTTCCACAGACCAGATTTACAACCAGAAAAACCTGGTGCTCACAGTGTGCTCTGACACTCCTCCCCTCTCACCTCCCACCAAAAAAAACCCCAAAACAGGAACAGGCTGAAAAAAAGGATATAGCCTCAAATCCAACGCCATGGACCCAGGGCTGTAAATGCACTCCTTCCCTGTGAGGCAGTGGTTCCCAAGCAACATGCCTTCAGCGGTGCAGCAGGTGAAGGAACTGCTCCATCCATGGGACAACTGGCTGATGTTTTCCCCCTGAGCTTCTGCTGGTATTTAACGTGAAGGCATGTGTTTAAAAGGGATTTTTGAAAACTGGCTGACATTTTGCTTTGGGCACCATGAGTCTAAGCACAGTTCATAACCTCTCCATCTTGACCTACTCAAGTTGCAAACAGTCCAAGGGCCAAGCCTGATGCACAATGTGAAACCCAGAGTGCACTGGCTACAGACAACCAACTCAACAAGCCAGGTAGCCAACAGCAGCTCTACCAAAGGGGACACAGGCAATGTATTTTCCTTTTGGTACCTTTAACGAGATTTGCATATAATTTAAATTACAATTAAACACCACATATCCCAGGTGCTTTTGATGAGAAATCAAGAGAGTTTCCTTGTGCAGTATTTAAAGGTAATTGATTTTCAAGCTTCCTGCCATTATCCATGCTAGAGTCAAAGACTTGTGCTGTATAGTATGCAAACAGGGTGCCTAAACTGTTCTGAAGTTCAGAAGGCAGCAATATACTCTGCTCCAGCTCTGCTTTTCCGAAAGTTCAAAGGAAATCTTGTGATTGGCATTAATTTTCAACACTGCTGAACTGCAGCAGAATGATAACTGGAGATACTAGTGCTTGAAATAAATACTTTGTACCAATGAAGCTCTCATAAAAGACTTGAATTCATGACTTTCCTAATGAGTACGTGGCTATAAGAGGCTGTATAATGATAAGGAGCCTTATTGATCAAAGAATTTGCCTATTTTACTGTGTATTTCAGTAATTACATGTCAGCAATATGACGTATTCTATCTTCCCCATCAAATATAAAGAGCATAATCATATAAAAAATATATATTTAACACAGCTCATGAATATGTGCCTTAAGTCAAAAAAAAAGAAATCTGTGGATTGAGCTAGTTACGCTCATTTAGAAACACGCTTAAATTTCATAAAACAGGAAGAATTAAGCATTAATCTTCATGCTTCTTGATTGAGAACGAGAATTAAGGTGTAAGGAAAAACTGGCAGAATGAAATTACAGGAAAGATATGCAATTTCCCAAGTTATTATATCCTCTTAGATTCAGGTTTTTTATTATTGCTTTGTATATTTGTTTTCCCACATTTAATGTAGCTAAACCTCCTTATTGTTAATAGTATTATCTAAACTTTTATGAATGATCAAGATACATGATTGTAACATTTAATTGAGAAATAGGAAACACAAATGTCTTCTCTTTCTTTCTGTAAAAGTTTAAAATAGTCCACCACCCTTTCACCCTAAAATTAAAATGCCTTTATATAATCCTCTTAGAGTCAGATGTAATAGTAATTATGTCTACGGAACAGCAAAAGGAATGAGAAAAGTAGGAAATTAATTAATTTTAAAAAACCCCCAAAATGGCAAAACTACAGAACTACTTTTTGAGATTTACACAGATTTCACCATTTATTATATCCATGTATCTTGTTTCAAAACTGATTTAAAAGTATATGCAAAGGAAATCCACCTGCATAAATTTGTGTAACTATGCTGTATTTAATAACCTTTGGGTCATGCTCCCCAAAAAAACCCAAATTAATGTTATTTTCCAGCTTACTGAAGTAACAAGAACAGCAATCAATTGGAAAAATTAAATTAACTACTTACGTCTGTTGTAGTCTTTGAAATCAAGCAGCCAAAGACACAAGATTTAGAAGTATGAAAAAATTATTCCATGTCATGTTTTAATTAGCAATCTAGATTTCAGTAAAAACAGCAAGTAAGCATCATAATCCTTTCATTTCTAATGCATACCTAAAGGACACTCAAGAATTCTCTAGAGAGTGAAAAATGGTTAGTTCAAGGAAAGTTTATGTGCAATAATCAGAGTTACGTTGTACTTTTCCATGTGCTTCTCAAGCAAGTGACTAAGGGTACCTGGCTCACCAAAATAACCACGATGATAGAAACCAGATTTTGGTTAAAGCTTATCCATTCTGAGATAATTCATAAGAATGTACTTAAAATGCATTTGATTTTGAGTTTCATCACAAAATGGAATAAGGGCGAAAGTTTTTTTTCTTTTTTTTAAAAAATATTTATCTCCACTTTTTTTTTTTATTCTTCACATTATACAGCTCTCTAGACTAGGAAACAAGCTGTATTCAACTTCTCTCTCCTTCTTGAAACACATTCTTTTGAATGGACTGCAATGCCCAACTCTCTCTGCAAAGAAATCATATATTTTAACTAACCAGTAATGTAAAAATTTCAGCCACTGCTTACTATCAAAGTAACCAGGGTACTCTACTATTAATACTCATCCTTCTGTTAACAGACTACCAACTCTCATAAGTAGTTTTTTTCCTTAGTATTCTTCATTTTAAATTACAAATATAATGACTGAATATCTCTGCTTAGGCTTTTGAGGTCTTAATGAATACTGACAGATGCTACTAAATAGGAAAAAAAAAAAAAAGATAATTTTGTCCATCATAATATGAAAACTTTTTATCATTGCTTGACAAGGCGGAACAGAGCTTAGGAACGGATAGGCATGTAATGTCATTTTACATGCTTTTATCTCTGTGTTGTACTTAAGGGAAGGAGAAGTAGCGTATGTTTTAAATTTTTTTAATTTATTTTTAATTTTCTTCTGCATTAATTCAGCCTTTCCACCTACATCACCAGAAAGAGAAAAGGATCAAATTTGAGAAGCTGGGTATAGATTAGCACAACTATGGAGATAATGCAGTTTGTGTGTATGATACAGGGTACAAAGATCCCCAGGGCAACAGCAAACGGAGGTTCTTTGCTGATGGGACTACTGGAAAACAGCTTCAAAGAGAAATCAGGCTTAAAACACAGTCTTATCTGTCACGCTTACCAACAGCTCCCTTCCTACCTAGTTTGTTAGTTCTTGAATTCATTATGAAAGCTGGGGGATATTCAACCAAATTATTCAATGAGCCAGGTAACTGAAAACATGAAGTGATTAGCTTAAGCAGGATGATTAAGCTTTCAGATGGCTGTATTTGGGGAGGTGAATCACTCCTAGCTGCCAGAGTTCTTTGAAACTTTTTCCAGTAGTGTACCTCCAAGCCCTCATTAAACCTCACTTAATACTAAGCTCCATGATTTTAATATTTATTTTTCACCTTCATTCCCCCCACCTTCCCGTCCAGTGTTTGGGGATGTAGTTATAGACGCAAAACTAAGAACCTGCACCCCTGTATGAAGTCTCCTTGCTGCTAAACGCAGGCGTGATGCCCACTGCTGTGCTTTGGAGGGACAGCTCTCGCCAGCAGCAGGTCCCTATCAGCAGAAGTACCTCAAAGCATCACGACATCATTAGCAGTGCCCAAAAGCTTATTTCTGAGGGCAACATCCAATGTGCTAGCATTCATGTTGAAGCAGAAGAGAGAGCTGAAAATGAGTAGCCAAGCCCTTTTTCCTCCTTATGATCCAAAAAGCATGCACAGGAATAAAAATGAAAAAGATTAAGAGAACAGAATCATAGAATCATAGTAGTGGTCCTCAGGTGCTGGGTGCATGGCTTCTCTTTGTTTATTCACCTTTCTAGCCAAAAGTTCTCAGGTCTCCGTCTAACTTTCTCTAATGAGCATGGGAAGCACTGGGCCTTAATGAGCACAGGAAGCAGAGAGGAGCATCTCCTGAATAAATGAGAGGGGGAAGGGTAGCATGAAACCTTTCAAGCAATTGGGTGGGTGGTGGTGCAGCCCCTGTGTTGGATGAACTTTGGCTGAAGTTTCTCTGTTGGAGCCTTGGAGCTGGGGGCAATGACCTTGTTAAGCAAAAGTTTGTCCTTGGTTAGTGAGGGGAGTAAAGCCTTTGGTGTGTTCTTGGCTGCTTCTTATCAGCAAGGAATAGGATGATTGCCTGTTGCCTTTTAACAACCAAGATGTTTGAGACAGCCCAAGGCCTTCCCTTCTCCGGGCCTTTGACAGGCAGGCAGTCCTTTCCAGTCAGGTGTTTGCAGAGCTGGGGTGGTGTTGGTGCAGTCAGAGCAGGTATGGATTCTGGCATTGGGAGCTTTGGCATCCTCTCTCCTTAGTGCTGCACTCCAGTGATAACCTTGCCATCGCTATAGGTAGCAGGAGCGTTGGCAGCAATTACTGAGCCAACACTGCTGCTTTTGGACTGCGATGTCAAGAGTTGAATCTCAAGCAACACTCACCCTTTGGTGGCCCCCTTCTTTCTCTTGGACTCAGGGCTGGCTTGCCAGTGCAGACACACAGAGACAACCTAGAAATAGCGGCCACAGGTAGAACCTTCTCTTCTGGATGAGGAAGACAGCATCAGCTTGGATGGGTTATTTCCAGGGATGCCCCCTCCCTGGAGGTGTTCAAGGCCAGGCCGGATGAGGCTTTCAGCAACCTGGGCTAGTGGGAGGTGTCCCTGCCCATGGCAGGGGGGTTGGAACTAGGTGATCTCTAAGGCCCCTTTCAACCCAAACCATTCTATGATTCTGCTCCTAAATTCTACTCTGCTCCTGTGCCAAGTTTCTGTTCTGATGTCAGTTCCCAAGCAACTAGCAAACGGAAGATGTTTTACTACAGACTATTCAACTTCAAAAAGGACTATGCAGCCTTTCAACTCTTTTATCTCTAGTCAATGTTTTTAAATATTTCATAACAGCTATCAAGAAGTCAGAAGACATTAATCATCCAGAACATTAAGTTTGTGGTCCTTATTTGAGTATCTTTTTCCCGTGATTTTCTTTTCTTCTTCTTGTTTTTCCTTTTTGTTTCAGTTTATTAAACATATTAACTATTACAAAAGAAGAGTCACAGGTTTGCTTTCAGAAATATTTTCTGACTCTACTTATTAAATTTGTTTTGCTTTTTTTTTTTGCCTTTTTGAATGATCACTGATGTTTTCCATACAGAAATCACCAGTCTCAAGTACTTGTAGCAGAAACACCGCAGACTGTAAAGCTAAGACTTTTCAAGCAATACAAACAGACAATACAAAATAATAAAATGGTTTCTACATGTATAAGATAAGAGCAAGCCAAAATCAGTCACCTCCTAAGACTACACTCATCAGGTTCACGGATGTAAACATGTAATAGTATGACAGCACATGCATCACATCCCTTGTACCTGTCTTTACATTGCCCCTAAAGGATTACACTTGCCTCAGAGCTCATCCTGTTTTATGCAGTTACCATTATTTTTCCCACGTGTCTGATTTAACACTTATAGAGACATTCACTTCACTTGCCCTTTTTCTGTTTTTTTCCCTCACAATGTCCTTCTGCATTTACTGCCTCAAAGAACTTGTACCACCAGCAACACTGTCAGCCTACTCCTTAATCAATTCCTATGTTGATTATGTATATCCTGAAGAGCACACATGCCCAGTATGGACTGGATACATATAGTACACATAGAAAGACTCAATATGTTTTTTTGTTAACAGAAGCCCTGCCTCAAAAACGTCTTGGAGCACATGGATCAGAGTCACCTCATTGCTATACAGTTCCACAAGACTTCAAGAAATCCCTGACCAAAGACTTTTAAGGAAAGTGAACATCCTTATTATCAGAGGAAAGGTCCATGCATGAACACATAGCGGCTTAAAAGATAGCAAATGAAGTAGGCATAAAGCTTTACCTCTTGCAGTGGAGAGAGGTTTTCCTTCTTCTTCCTTACTACAAGGAGTTAAAAGGTGGATGAAGCATTGAACAGTTGGTCTAGATGGTCGTTCTATGCCTGAAGTACAAAGAGAGAAAACAAACTTCATTCATTATGTCTGTTTGCTGCAGTTCACATGCAGCCTCTTCACTTTTCATTTGCTTTTTTCATTTGAGCTGTTCAATATATAAGGTGTTGATTGCCATGACAGAGAGTAAAGGAAACTTGTAACACAGGAATACAGGATAGGCTGTTTCTTATAAAATTCGCTAGTAAATATCAAAAGTCCTTTTTAATGAGTATACTTCAGAAAGTGCAAATTAACAGAATGATTTAGGAAGTCAGGAATAATTCCAAAAAGAATTGTGTTTTTAAGTTTTGTTACTGATTTGATTATTTCTCAGATATTTTAATTGGCAATTCTGACTAGGACTCCTGTTTGAGAAAATAGTAAGTTTTGGAAAGTGCCAAGTAACTTAATTGTTACTATGTTAATGTCTGTACCCCACATAAGTTAAATTTTCACAATAATTTAATAAAATACCATAAATTTGCTACAAAAGTGACAGGCCTCCTTAAGCAGCTGTTTTTTTTTCTTTTGATGCTGATATCACATATTTAAAACAACTTTAAATAGCTTATGGTAACTATGGTAAATAGTTTAACCTTGCTATACTTGCCACGGTGATGGGCAAACACATAAAATGGATTTCTTCTCAAAATACATCTTTGTAGCCATTTACAATTCATATATAGGTAAATTGATTTCAGTGGGAGCTATGTACTTAATCACCTTTGAGAAACTGAGCCTCAATCCCTAATCAACTTTGCTCGAATGTGCTAACCAAATTGTTTCAAAAGTGCTGACATTCTGGAGCTTTGCCGTATCACTGAGCGTTTCTGGGTATTATGTGTAATAACATATTTATGAACGTGTTTAAGAAAACACAGTTTTGAAATTTGTAAAGCATTTTCTGTGATTACTACCGACTTTCACCTCCTAAGTATTATGTAGCTGTTAGTGTTTATCTAGCATACAAACAATAAATAGCATTGCATAGTTTTTTTTAAGATCCATCGAGACAAACCTATATATAGACATCTATATTAGTTGTCTCAGACTAGCCTACCATTTCCTTCCTGCTATGATGAGTTTAGCTGGTTATTTCATTGATTTTTTTCCTGCATTGTTGATTATGCCTTTCTAACATCAGAACTGTGTACCATAAAACTTCTTTCTCAAAGGCCCACTGCACTCTCACAACCACGGGCTTGTCACATTCAAGAAGCTGCATCCTTCCAGGATGATTACTCTTAGTGTTAAGCCAAGATTTTAAAAATATGCATTATTTTAAATAACTACATATTTTCTTCTGAATGTTTCTTCAGAATTTACATTCTCTGTAAATCCTTTGTGTTTCAATGAAAGATCTTGAACTACTGGAGATTATTTCAGAGCAGAGTACTGATTCATACTAAGCTCTGTGTAATGTTTGCAAGAACGCAACTAGCGAATTAAATATTAGATAAGGTATATTCTAATAAAAACCACCTTTTTGTTATTTAAACTTCTACATTAGGGACTTACATCCCACTGGAAAGTGGGTCTTCAAACAAAGCGTTACATGGTTGGAGTTGGAGTAAAGGAAAAGGGGCAAGTGTGTTCAAAAGGAGGAAGAATTAGGGGGTGGAATTTAGAAGGGACTAAGCTAATATTTTGAGGTAAGAGAGTTACAAACTTTGAGATTTTGAAAATATAGGCGATTTTTTTTTTTCAAGAGGATTGAAATAATAATAGAAATGTGATCCTTATGTGGAAAAGTGAAGGAAACTGGAAAGTAGATATTTAGGAGAGGATGAATAGGACATTTATGAGAAGATAAGGATCTGGAACTGCAGATGCATGGAAAACAGGTGGAACATGATATATGAGATGGAAAGATAAGGGAGAGCAAGTCATACTGGGTTAGACAGGTATGAGAGAGAAGTAGGGAAGAACTGTTTATTAGAAGATATAGAAAAAAATTGTTTGATGCTAAAAAGAAGAAACAATCACATAAGAAAAAACAGGGGGAAAAAATGGATTAAGAAGGATGTTAAATCAGCAGCAACAACAGAAAGCCAACAGTATTATATACCAGAGAAGAAAGAAAATCCCTAGAAAAAAATGTGAAAAAACAAAGGCACAGAGCACAGATGAGGGTGAGGAGAACAGGAGACAAAAATAAACAACAAGCCAGTTACCAGGGTGTTTCTCAGTTTAAATTATGCATAAACTTTAAGCTAAAATGAATTTTCCATGCTGCACGGAATGTGTTGATGCACACAGAGTCTTATCTGAAGACCACTGAAATCAATAGCAGAAACCTCCTGTGGTTATTTATAGGCTTAAATCACACTTAGAACTTTGCCGATCCAAAACAAGAGCTGAAATTTGATCTATGAAAAACACACACATTTCGGGAGGACTTTGATCATGCCTCTGCTTAAGCAAACCCTTTACCCAAGCTTTGAGTGTTACTGAACGGAGGTCCCGCTGATGTGCAGTGATTGCCAACCCCAGAGCCCCTTGCTCACAAAGATCAACAAATACAATTATAACTCTGTTCGAGGTTTTTTGTGGCTGATGCATTTCTGGGTATCACAAAATCCCTTGCAGATTAAAGGGAAATATTATTCTGTTGAATGAAAGCGTGAGTACATTCTCTGTCACAACTGGAGCAATTCAGTATCAATCTAGCAGCACCGTTATGCTTAAAATTCTGTCCCTATTCCCATCATCAGGATGCTTTTTTGAGTGGTTTATAATTCAGCTATTTTAAATCACACTAGGATGAAACTTGACTTACAATTTCTTATTCTGCCTGTATTTTGTTCTCACAAAATTGCATTTAAATTGTTTCATTCCCTTTTTAAGTTAGCAACTGAAAGAAATAAATGTTTTAGGAAATACTTTTGCTGGCTTCTCACAAAACAATGCGTACTTTGAAAAAGAAACTTTGCACATATTACATCGCCAACAAAGACAATCAAGAGATAACACTTCAATACTGCTTGTGAAATTTGTCAATGTATTCCTCACAATATATTTATGCTATCATTACAGCTTTAGCTTAACCGCACTGCGGGTCTCCTCCTCTGGACAGGTTGAACAGAAACCTTTACATTCAGCCCAGTAACTGTACACAGACATTATAAGCTTCTTATTCTCCAAACATGTTCTTCCCCACTACCAATTTCCATTCCCTCTTAGGCAAGAAGCCACACACATTTAACTACCTACCATACCAAACACTCAAATATTAATGCCCTCATATTTGTCTTTCTAGCAAACATCAACTTGATGCAAAGGTGTAAAGAATGTAAGAGGCTGACGTTTTGGTATCAAGATGACCATTGTTGCTGTGATTCCTCACTCAGGTGAGAGCAATAGTTAAGTAACACCGAAAGATACTTAATGACCAGTCACATACTTTATGACCAGAGTTCTACCTGTTCCTTAGGAACCATTTTTTGACCTTAACTCTCTCAGGATTGTCTTGCTCCCCTTTAATTCTCTTCTCCATCCCTGGGACAGGGGAGGGTCAGCGAGCAGTTTTTGTGGTTTTTGGCTGCTAGCCAGGGGTTCAAAACCATGACAAGCCAGCAGGAAAAATTAAGTGGCTAAATATAAACACATTTTTAGCACATTTTTTATTTCTAAACTTGGAATACTCATTGACAGAACATGCTACCTGCCATCATAGAAAATGTAGTGCTTTTTAATGTATAGATGGATACAGAGACACATGCACATACAGACTTTTATGTATGTATGTAGTAACATAATATTTCTCCACATGGTCCAAAATACACACAAAAACTCCTACCTAATTTAACATGGAAAGAGGGCAAGGCAGGAGAGTTTATTCCCGGTGCAGTCACACTCTGCTCTTACAGGCTGAAGTAGACTTCTTCCACTAATACTTACAAACTGCCTTCAATTTTCAAAGCACTAAACCATAGTTTAAACAATATGAACTGTAACTATTTAAGCCTCTGTGAGAGAAGTCAGTAAAGCCTCATCACCATTTCACAAACGGGTGGGCAAAGAGGTTCGGACAGCCACCCCAGGATAAATGCATCGTTATCAAAAGAAGAATTAGAAGATCACTCCTTGTTAACTACTCAGATGAAATGCAGTGGTTATAGCTCCATTCTATCACGGACCAGCTCAGGAAATATTATAGGACAGAAAGTCAAATCTGCCCTAACTTAAACCTGTCCAACTTTAATAATATTGTACAAGTGTTAGTCAAGGTAAAAGCAGATCAGAGTTGCATCTAGATGAGTTACACAAAACCAAGGGATTACAAATGAGAGAAATGAGGCACAATTCTGTAGTTTTTACGTGTAACAGATATATAAACTGTAGCAGAGAACATAAAGGTTTGAAGCACCTAAAACAGAGAAATTGCTAACTGAAGGTTGATTTTATTGTCTCAGTGTGTGCTTTTTTTCTTTGACAAATCAGGTTTGCATCAGCCACCTAAGCATAGTTCCAAATTTATGAAGAATCACATTTCAGTCAGTGCAGAGGATGGATAGCATCACAGAACAAAAAATATTATTTTACTTAAAGATACTCAGTGGCTCTTTTCTCCTTATTGTTAAATTTCCGCTAGTGCTGAACTTCTTTTCCGAAATGTCACAGCATATTTGGATTGTTTCCAACATAGAATATTTCACACCAGGAAACAAATCTAAAACCAGGAAAAATATAAGACAAATATGCACAAAATTTGTTAATAGGTGGTGCTATGATTTCTTATCCGTGATGCATGGTAAAAGCTACTAAGTATGCCAAACAAACTGTCAACTGAGAAATCTGTGTTACAGATGATAACGTGAGTGGTATGCACTGCAGACGCAAAGAGCTTTTCCCTGCCTTCCTCACATACAAAAATTACTTTGAGAAAATTAGGTCTTATAAGAAGATTAGCAATCAAACTGGTGGGTACCAAACAGTTTCACAGTCTGACAAGAACTATGAAAAGGGCAGATTCCCACTATTTGCCTTTGTATATATATGTGAACTAAAACCAACCAAACAAAACCCCCCCAAAAAAACCCCAAAGCATTTCAGGAAATCTCTCAGATATTTTTCTAAAGATGATATTTTCAAAAGACTAATTTTCCTACCACTGATCAACAGGACTGGAAAAAGAAGAGAGTAATCTATTGGTGCTTTTTTTTCCCCTACATAATACAAATGTGACCCTTGACTTGTCAAAGGTTTAGTTACTTTTGTCTTCCCCTACTTTCTTCAGCTATTCCAAGTTGTATATTTGTCAAATACAGAATGCCAGAAAACTCATTTTCTTGGAGCTGACACAGTATTAACAACAAATCATCCTAGCAATTACAAAGAATTAGACAAGAAAAAAAATACTAGTAATTAGAAAATGCAGATAAGTACATTTCATTAGAGAATAAAATCTTAAATTAAGAGCTTTACTTAAGCTTTCCTATTTTATAAACAATGACACTGCATTGATAAAAGGGACAGACTACGATTGTGAGTCACATCTACTGCATTCTCAGCCGGAATCAACCCCTGCTTCTACACATTCCACTAACAAGAGTTTCAGAGGTAAGGACTCGTCTGTTTCCAGAATCCTAGAAAAATCACAGTGGGATCCTACTTATCCCCAAGTATGCTGTGGTTCTTTACACTACACCAAAAGGAGCCTGGATAGATTAGGTCTCAGTACGGCTTCATTCTAACATAACTTCACATACTTCATCAATAGAAAGGATTTGGTTTATTCTTGGAGCTTCCAGAACAGAACAACAAATTATGGATTCCTGGGGGCACAATTACAAATATATTTCATGAAAATCAACCTCCTTTTTAAAGGAAACAGCTTATAAGCTCGCAAATGCAATTTTGGGACCCAAATTTACTTGTGGGTATAAATTACTCACGTTATGGTACTCCATTTTATATGCCTCCCTGCCTGACAGTACTGAAAATGCTGGGTATTATGTGCCTAAATGTGTTCAGAGTGGGTGTAGAGAAAGGACCCTATAAACTAGCAGTCCAAAAAAAAAATTAAAAAAAAAAAAAATCTTTGTCAACTACTTTACAGAAAGAGTACTGAGTAATTATTAAACTCCAAAGTATATAATACACCTACTGAAGATTTTTATTTCATTGTTGTCATGAACAATAGGTCATGCTAAGTACAGCTTTAGATTTTATTCTCCTTTAATGCTCTGCATGTTGAAAATTGAGTATGGAGTATATTAAACTTCAAAATTAGTATGTATATTTATCGATTATTATATTTCAGCTGGGATCATAAACATTCAGTCATACAGAGTAGTTCTAAGCATTTTTTTTCTTCCTTAGCACTGCATTAAAAACAGAAATTTTGAAAAAACCTTTTGCTACATATAAAGCTCTCTAACACAAAAGCTTATTTTGAAAGAACATGCATCTTTGAAGAACTGAAATCTGCTCTGATGCAGTTAACACAGGCAAGATTTTCCGTGGGTACTAGTTTTGACACAAGAAATCCAGAAGTTATGAACTATAACTAGCAAGCCAGGGTTACATACAAGTTGTAGAAAGATTTCTCAGAAGATACAATTAAATAAGATAATTATTAGCACAAAAAAAAGGCTAAATCCTTTAACATTCTCCTACAGGACTCAATGGAAAGTGCTCTGCTTTCCTCTTTGCCTTCCCCCCAACAAGCCTCACCAGTAACTCCACAGTCAGGGCCTGGGAAGTGGGATTCTCCTCTTGAAAAACACCATTACCCTCTCATATGTGTAGCTCAAACCAAGGAGCAGCACGGGAGGCACCAACACACCAGAGGAATAGACTACACATATTTCAGAGCAAAACTGGGAAAAGACAAGCCTCAGAGAGAGGGTAACTACCTCCAACTTCTTCCACTGCTTGTGCTGCTCTGCAGCGTCTGTTCCCTCCTCTCTCCTTGGATACTCATCTCTCCCCATCCTTCCTCCTTTCTAGCAATCCAAACTACTTTTCCCCTGCTACTTCCCTCTTAATTCTCCTTCAATCCTTCCAAGTGCCTTCACAGGTAAGCACACCCCTTGCATTTCTTGTTAAAACAGAGTGCCTTCCGAGTTTTACTGTGTGCTTAGACTACATTTTTCCATACTGAAAACCTGTCAACCACAGATGCTTGTTATCCTCTTTCCCTTTCGGGATTCCTGTCAGTATTTGGATGCAATTTGATGCTGGTTGGTGGGGAGATACAGAAGGATGAGGCTCACCAGCTGTTGCACATCTTTTTGAGCCACCCGCACTGCGTGAAAACTAGCAGGCTACAAAGCTCCTTGGCTACCTTGCCTGCACATATGTTTTTAGGCTAGGCTCACACCTACTGAGACTACTTATCCTTCTTTAGAACGCTGTTTCCAGCATTCAGTCCCCCTGAAGGTAGTAGGTACCAGGCGGGAATTGGGTAAGCCTCTGTACATGAGACCATCTGGGGCAAGGCTCAGATTCTTGGCCATGCGCAATCCGCTGCTGCTTCCAGCCTGCCACTGGCTCCTAGCCGCACAGACCACACTGAGAGTCCTACATGGGCATGCTTCCTGTCAGCCCCAGGAAAATAAATAAGTAAATAAAAAAATGGGAGGGGGCTTTGTTACCTTGTTTATCGGGAACTTCCATGCTCATTTAACAAAAATGCTGGAACACAAATCTATCCAGCTCTCCCATGGGAGCTCCAAAATGCAGAGCAACTGAAGGAGGTGATGACTTTTTAAAATATTGAAAGAAAAACATCCGAACTCTTCTATTTCTTTTATAATGCAAGTCATAATAGGTATGCCTAGACTAGAGTTTTACCCTGATTTCATGTGAAGAAGGAAAACCAGAGTACATGGGCTGAATAGAAACCACAGCAGCATGCCCTGTGTGCATCAATACCCTCTGACATTATACCTTTGGGGGGTAGGGGCGTGTAAGCTCACTTTTATAACTAGTTTGGGAAAAAAAAATAAAGACTGACTTTAAAAAAGAGGAGATAAAATGTTCATCTTCCCATCAAAAAATATGAATGTTGTTAAGGGATGCTCTGGTGCTATATTCATGATAATGAGATCCAGGTAATTTCTTTTCACTGTTACAGCTTTTCATTTTCATGTGACACTATATCCCACTTAGCCCTACCGATGGCAGAGGCTGTATCGGCTTATGTACAAGGAACAGCCTCATTTAGATGAATAAACATTGTTTAAGTTGTTTTCCTTTTGTAGAGGGATACAGGATAAATAATTAACCCAGTGACCCCCACCTGGCTTGTTTAGCATTTATGCAATTACTCAGAGCTTGTAACTGATGGTTCTGAAGCCATGGAAGTAGAACATGGCAAAAGAGAAGAGTTACACCGAACACACACACTAAAAGCTATATGACACGGCTTTTAACGCAGTGAGGCAACACTGAATATAAAAAGACACAAATACACAAAAGAGAGGAGCTACTGAAACCCATGCATCTCACCTCTTTATTTAGCTTTTTTAACTCTATGTGTATTTTGAAGCATTGGAATTTCTTTAAAACTCTTCAAAACTTTTTTTTTCTTCAAGTTGCAAAAACCTCAACACCACGGGTTTCTAAGCTTATCATGCTTCATGAAAATAAATCTCTCTTTTTTTCACGAGAGGTAACGAAAATAAGTGCACAGGCATCGTTGCATGCAACCAAGCTGGCACCAGTTATCCCCTCTGCACAGCCCCACTGGCTGTCTCAGCCAGAAGCAGTATTGCCATTTTAGCACAGACCTACATCTGAGCAATTAAAAGGGTGCAGTTATCTTTGTCAGAACAAACTCAGTGCTGGGCTGACACACATATCCTGGCTGCAGGTTACTACAGTGTACTGACTGGTCCCTGAATGTCAGTCCATGCATCGTTGCTTTGCACAATTGCTTTGCGTGTCCTGACACTGTCAGATAGATGATGGAGTTACTTATAAAAGTATTACAGAAATGTTGTAGTGCTTCTGGATTGTTAAACTGAATGATTTAGGAGCTATAGCGAATTTTAATTTCAGTGATTCAGATTAAAGGTCAAAACACTTCTGGGAGTTGACATAAACCATATTACTGTGTTTCCAAGCAAAATGCTGTGACAAAACAATGTCTACAACTTAGTGAAAAATTCAATATGCTCTGGTATTTTCAGATAGATTAGCTAGTAATTATTTCTCCTTGAGAACACATTGAAGTTCTGAAACCATCAGTTTACTATCGATTGTGATCATTAATGGCTCCAAGGATAGACCAAAATGTAGCCTAGACTGAGGAAGGAAAGGAACTGAGTGTCCTTCACAGTTATTTGGTTCTGTTAAGCTCCCACTCTCCCTTGAACTAGAGAAATCTCTCCCCCCCGCTTTGTTCAACATATTCATAGCCGGATTCTTGGTCTGCGTATACTAGTGCCACTGTTACGGATGTAGTGCAACACTATGCATTTTAGCACTAAAACTCAGCATATCCGGATACCCCACGTGCTTAAATAACCTGGTTTCTTAGAGCAAGGAAGTGATCTGATTTTTCGAAATTATTCCAAGCCAAAGAAACTGCTGTGTTGGTTGGCATCACCGTCAGGTTGGAGGGAATTCTTTTTCATTTACGTAAATTAGAGGACTGGAGGTACTCTGTGTACTCATCTAATTTATCTTCTTGCATAACACGGGTTATATGACTTTTCTGATTTTATTCCATTTGAATCAGACTACCTCATTTAGAAATAGCATCTGAACCTGATTTTAAAATTACCAGTGATGGCCAATCAACCAAAAAACTTAAATGACCTCATTTTAATTTTGTTTTGCTTTTAGGAACATCTAATACCTGATTTGAATATATCTATCATCTGCTTCCAGCCTCCCAATTTTGTATTTCTACCCTCTGGACTGAAGAGCACATTATCAGAGTTTCCCCTCCCATGTAGTAAGTACAGACACACTTAGATCAAATTATAATTTAAATTCCTTATTTATAAGTAAACCACATAAAATTATATATTTTATCTCTGTTTTAAAGTGTTCCATGTTCCAATCCTGTCATTAGTTTTGTAATTTTTCATTGATCTCTTCCTATTTTATTAACCACCCTCAGAACCTGTTCACAACAGAGCTGAACAGACTCTTCACAAGATGGTGGGATAATTCTGGTGGGAAGGGACCCCCAGGAGGTCTCTAGTCTAACTGACTGCTCATAACAGGATCAGCTTGGGGGCCAGTCCATGCTGCTCAGGGCTTTATCTGCTCAGTCTTGAAAAACCCCAAGGATGGAGACTGCAGCCTGCTGCACTACTTGGCTGTCCTCATGGGGAAAAAAATCTATCTGGTGTGAATCCCCATTATGACGCAGAGGGTAGCTGCCACTTAAGACACACTGTTGCACATTATGCCCATTGTCCCTTGTTCCTCTGCCTCTAACAACCTGCTAAATATTCCCCAAATATACTAACACAGGTCACATCTCTGCTTCTGACAGCGTGTCAGGTTTGTTAATTCACAATAAGATTATTATCTTAGAGTGCTGTTGACTGATGAAAGTGCTGAAGTGCCAGGCAATTTACAGTACATTTACTGGGAACAGAGACTTACTTTATTATTATTTCTTCTAAATGAGTAAGTTTATTTTTGGTATATTAAACTACAGAATCTGCTTCTTGTACCAATGGCATCTCTTGTTATTCAAACACATTGTTGGGGTATTGCTTTATTTTCCTCTAATAGGATGACAAAAAATTTGCAAATCTATGGTAAAATAAACAGAAAAGAAAAAAAAAATCCCACACTACCCTCCTGAGTCCATAACTATTTCACCATTCAGTTATTCCCTATTTGTAACTACTTTTTGATACCAAAAAATGTTCCTGTTTGGTTTCAATCCACCATGTTTTGTGAGGATTTGAAAATCTATACATTTCCTTATTGAAATCCCATACACTAGTAAGTAAAATTACTGCCTTCAGCTACATTCTGAATCTTCACAGCACCTTTCACTGCCCCCATCTACCCCATGCCTTCCTGGCTTCCAGTTTGCTCCTCTGTAGTGCTATTTCTTATCACCTCTGAGGAAGAGCACAACAGAAAAGCAGTGAGAAAGGAAGAACTGCAGAAACTAGTAATGATATAGTTCACTTTTTAAACCATGAGATACCACATATAGTCACTAGCATAAAAGCTTTCTTCCAAAGTACGGGATTAAAAAAAAAATCCCAAATCAAATGCTGCTTACAGGTTTTTCAAAATGCAATATAAGCAATTTTCTGTAAATACAGAATATGCTATCAACACTGTAACTTTGGAATCAGTTACTGTTTCACTGAACAGTACTGAAATAGAGCTATGAAGGCTAATATTTTAAACAAGAAATTATTGCACTTGGTATAATATACATACACGTATATTTAGAATTACAAGTCCATAAGAATATTTTATGATCACTTATGCAAAATCATAAAACTGCCAGAAATCAGAATGTATTATATTTTTTCACACCTTCACCATTGGCTGAATCACACTAAGGAAATACAACTTGTATTGCCGTGCTCATCAGCAGCATGCAGCATTCATCACAGAATCACAGAATGTTAGGGATTGGAAGGGACCTCGAAAGATCATCTAGTCCAATCCCCCTGCCGGAGCAGGAACACCTAGATCAGATCGCACAGGAACGCATCTAGGCAGGCTTTGAATGTCTCCAGAGAAGGAGACTCCACAACCTCTCTGGGCAGCCTGTTCCAGTGCTCTGTCACCCTCACTGTAAAGAAGTTTTTTCTCATATTCAAGTGGAACCTCCTATGTTCCAGCTTGAACCCATTGCCCCTTGTCCTATCACTGGATGTCACAGAGAAGAGCCTGGCTCCATCCTCCTGACACTCACCCTTCACATATTTATAAACATTGATTAGGTCACCCCTCAGTCTCCTCTTTTCCAGACTAAAGAGACCCAGCTGCCTCA